>NW_010585794.1:0-42379 GCF_000705375.1 Tinamus guttatus | reverse complement strand
GCGCCGCGCCGCGCCGTGCCGGGACGGGGCTTCTCGGCCGCCCGGCCGCGCTGGGGCCGGAGGGGCCTTGCGAAAACACCGACCCCCTGGGGCTTTTCAGGGGTATTTCCAGAAACCCCAACTGCTGGGGATGCTTGAGGGGCTTTTCTGTCCCCGGCCTCCCTGTTTCATGACACTGTTTGTTGAACGCCCACTCTGTTGCTGGCGACTGAACTGCTGGCGCTAACTGTCGCGTAACTGGGAAGAAAACGCTTTGGCACCGCGGTACCGCTCCGTTTACTGCAGTTTCTTTTCCACGTAAGACATGAAGGTTTTGAGTTCTCCTATGCGGCGTTTGCAGCCCCGAGGCCGCGGCGTCCCCGGCCCGGCCCCGCGGGGTGCTCGAGGAGCCGGCCTTGGGCCCCTGCCCGCCGCGAACGCTCCTTCCCCAGCCCTGCCGGCCATGCCCGGGTTTCTGGCCGAACAAACTGGTATCCGTGCTGAATTCCGGCCTCCCCAATCTACTAATTCAGTCCTCTTTTCCTCAAAGTTACCACGATCTTGACTTCTGTCACATGGTGTGGCAGTTTTTAGGTTGTTCAGTGTAAAACGTGTTTTCTTTTTCCACTGGTTTAACTTTGGTGTTAGTGTAAAAAGGCTGTTTTTTTTCATGAATCGCTTTTGTTTATGGAATAAGAAGATTGGAGTGTTTAAACAGCTTCATAATGAATAAACACCTTGAGGATGTAGGAACATATGCTTGCATACAATCAGCTTGTGATTGTTATTGTTGTAAAGATTTATTTTTGCCAAAACCTTTTGCCCTGTTTAGTAAACCTGGTGAGCGATAGGTTCTGTGGTAAAAGATGAAATGCTGCATTTTTCGAATTCTCTGCTGGCACTTGGGAGACGCAGGTTTATTCCCTGAATGTGGAGCACGCTGGACATCCGCGGTTGCAGGAGTCCTGGCCATTCAGCACTTTCTTCAATAGCCCCTTCATTCTTTTCACTTGGGTGATCTGTTTGATCTTGATAATCTCTCTGACTTTCTTCGCTTAATCCATCTTGCCTTTTTTTTTTTTTTTTTTACCCTGAGGCTCAGTAGCCTGTGAACTAGCTACATGCGTTTACAAGGCTATGAACAGTAATTCCTTAGGCACTAACTTGGAATTTGATACTGCTGAAAGTTTTGCAGGGCAATTTCAACGTTATACTAGAGCTGGCAGCCATCTGGTCTCGCCTGGGGAGCTGCATGTTACATGGGCAGAGGCAGGTCTCATGGTGGGACGGATGCTGGGTGCCAAGCACGTCGACACGGCGCTCGTAGGGTGACATGGGGAAGAAAGGAGTGTGGACACAGGTTGGTGCTTGATGGCCACGTTGTCCTGTGGGCCTGAGGAGCAGCAGGAGCCATCAGGGAGATGTGGCACAGAGCGGCGGTCACCCTGGGTTGTGAGGTGTGGAGAGGAGCCCTGGTGCCGTGTGTGTCTGTGTGTGTGTCTGTGTGTGTGTGTCTGTGTGCAGAGCCCTGGTGTCACAGCGGGCCGGCACCCTGACACACTGGAAATAGTCCTTCCCCTGTGAAGAGGACTCGTCATGTACGAGACCCCTTTTCTGAACAGGACGTGTAGTTATTCTCGGGAGATGTGATGTGAGCTCTGCTGGTCGGTGGGTGATCCTATCCTGCAGTAGAGTACTGCAAAACCAGCTTTGTGTTTCTTGAATTTAAGTTTAAAAAAATCCATAGTATTCCATATAACGTATATCAAAATATGATAACAATTAGAATACAAATATAAATAATTCATGGGTCTAGGTACCTCATTTATTTATTTATTCTAGTCCAGTAACTTCAGTGGAAGTGCGCTGATTTACAGCATGTTAAAATACTGAATTTAAGTATTTTCTTTAGCCATACATCAGATACAAAATGGTTTTGATTATCCTAAAGCTAGCTAGCATGCCCTAACTATAATTTTCCAAAGTACGTGTCTTACAATGTGTGCTCTTAGTTTTTAAAGTTAGACAGTGCAGCTTTCTCCTGAAATGTTTTGGGAGATTTTTAGTGTTAATGTGTTTTTTTCTGTCTATGTAAGTCATACTTGTTTACAAAGCTTTTTATACTGTCAATCATTTTATGTGTGTAAAAGCTCATATAGGCTGTCTTTTCTTTTTTCCCAAGATATTCCATTACTTACTACTGCACTGGCAGGAAGTGTCTCCTTTTTTTCCTATTTCTTTTAAAAGTCTCAGTATAAACAAGTATTGATATGAGGAAGCATCCACAGCAGTGGAGTTCTTTCATTCTGAGCTGGCCAGGAGTTCTTGTGTAGTTTGTAAACATTTGAAGGGCAAAATCGAGCTCGTTGGCTCATCTAAAGCCTAAACTGCTATTGTCAAGTGTCACGACTGTTAATGGAATTTAATGCAACTGGGAATAGTACATTAGTCATTTGTACAACAGGAAGTCTCTTAACTGCTTCTATATAAAGTAGGATTTATTTTTAGCATCTGTTGTAGAAAATTTACCAACTTCAGCCTGTCTTGGAAAAAGTCAGTTTTCCTTGTTTGAAGTGCCAGGAAACAAATCCTTTAATTTGGGGGAGGAGGAATATTTTAAATTCATCTTTCAGATTAAGAATTTAATGTTGTGCAGAGCTGTAGTCAGTTATTCTGTGCATTTTTAATACTACACTGCTCTCTGTTTTGTATGTCGTGGAGAAATTAGTATGTAGTATTTTCAGCCTTATGTATATGGAGCAGTAGGGTTTTTTCTGCTTCTGGTGGGAACTAATGTTTCATTGTTGACTTTTCCTTTAATTGCATCTTTTCATTTTACAGTTTCAGGTTAGAACTATAAAGGGGATGTCATGGAGAATCGGTTATGGTTTCCAAATATAAAGAAACTGCTCTGCAGTAATTTCACTTTCCTGATGGCTTCTTGAACTGCAAGTGCATTTCCATTCCATGTTTCCTGTAGAATATGGACTGCAACAATTGCCCCTTACAGAAACTTCATTTGGAGCTATAGTGTATATAGTGCTCTCTCTCCTGTTCCCATTCATATA
This sequence comes from Tinamus guttatus, assembly GCF_000705375.1. Next base: position 39,332 of record NW_010585794.1, on the reverse strand, counting down.
AACTCCTGCTTGTTGCTGCATCTGATAGTGGAAAATTAATATTGGGAAATTCCTTTCTGTCTCCAAAGTGGTTTTGCTGTCTCCAAAGTGGTTTAGAAAGTGGAAAAGTGCTGGAAAGCTGTATTTTCACAAACCTTCTAACAGTGTCCTGGAAATATCCAGGGCTTGTAGGCTGAAGCCTGAGAATTGCATAGGAAGACTGCAGGTGCCTGGGAGGAGGAGGAAGTTTTCCTTGTGGTGCAGAGGGCAGGTGCATCAGGATCATTATAGGATTTTCTTCTCTGTCTTTAATGCTGTCTTCTGTTTTCACGTATTTCTCAGTAGTGTCAGTATGCACATATGTAATGTGAAGAGAACAGAAGCTTGGGAGTCAAGATCTGCCACATATCTGTGAAAGGAGAGTGCCGAGTTGTTAGCACCTACTGGGATCTAAATAGCTTGCAATTTTTTTTTTTCTGTAGAAATTTGATTTATGCATCAAAATATTTTGAAACCATTGATGCCAGTGCTGTTTCTTTCTCTTTTAAGGGGAAGGAATATAAATAATGCTAAACAAGTTTTGAAAAATATTTTTGCAGTCTTGTGTTCTTTTATCTCAGAAAAATGATTTGTATCTTATTCTGAATTGCCAGAGTCAGCAAAGCGGTGGGAAGCGATGCATAACTGCACAACATTGATCGTGTCCTACGCGTTAGCTGCTCAGTCGGGAAGGCTGAAGCTTAATGTCAAATGCGTAGGCAGAGCAGTTAACCAGAGCAAAATAAATTGTTCTACTTAAGTGGTGGTGAATAGGGGCATTATCTTGGGAAAATCGGTTTCAGTGACTTACTGTACTGTGTGATACTTGTTACTTGGGACTGAACCATGAATGCAAATGCTTAAGATTCATTTCAAGGTCAAAAATTTGCTCTCGTTTCTGTTCCCTAATCTCCCTTTCCTTTTTTTTTTTTTTTTTTTTCTCCCCAAAATGCTTTTAAGAACATTGCACGAACTACACAGTATTTTTCCCACCACGAATGTAGAAGAACATGAACATTTTCTGATATTGCTGGGCGATTTTCCCCCCTCTCCCTTCCATAGGCTCAACGAATTAAATATTCATAAAAAGTATACATCTCAGAAATTTAAAGAAAGGAGATAAACACTGAGATCCTGTTTTACACATGAGGAAATAAGCTATTAAGAAATAGTAATATCTAGATCTCCTGTAACGACCACAGTGAATGTTGAGTTTACAGTTCTTGACTGTTTTACACTATCTTAAAGCACTTGGTGTCTTATCCTCAGTGTTAATCTACAATTGTATATATAGTATTGATATTGTTGCAAACCATGGCTTGAATAACCTGTGAGTCTAAAGGCTGTACTTTAAAAACAGAATTACAGAAGCTTCATCAATCCCAAAGAGAGAGGCAAAGGCAAATCCCAAAGGCAAAGGGAGAGTTCAGTGATGGCTAAATGAGATGTAGAATACAAGTTTCTGTGGGAAAATGCGTGCCATTTTTTAATACATTGCGTATGTTATATATTATATATGTTATACATATATAGAAAAAGGCATGCATTTTCTCATATTATATATATAATATGTGTATATGTTTATTTTAAATGAGGGCTTATGTTTATATTTAAATGAGGCCTATTCTGAGGGTCATTAACTGATCTCTTAACTTCTCACTTAGTCATTTAGAAGATAAATTATTTGATGTTTTGGCGTTACAGGCATTGAAAAAAAAAAGGAACTTGTGTTATTTCAGAAACCCTGGACTAACAGTCTATTTATAGGTAACTTTATTCATCACGTGAAACCAGTTTTACCAATGGAATAATTAAGTAATGATCAGATGTAATTAATTGTCTCTAGTGAGTTTCCCTAATGAGAAAGGATGAAGTTACTTTTTCAAGGGCAAGAGTACACAAAGAACGGAAAATGCTTAGGAAAACTTTCTCTGTCAGGGCTGATATCAATAGAAACTGAATCTTCAGTTCAGTATATGATTTGTATCATTGAAAAGAGCTCCCAATGAAAATTTCCTTTGATAATCTTCAGGATCATGGAACAGAGCTAAGCTTCAAAAAGCTAGAGCTCGTAGATTCAGTGGGAATTTGAGCATGACTTTCCACTTCTGGGTGGATGTGTGGATTCGATACAATTGGAGAGAAATGCTACATGTCCTGTATCCTTTTTTTTTTTTTTTTTCCCTTGAAAGCCAAGGTTCTTCTGTAGTAAGACTTTGATTTGTTGGGGAATTAAAATAGTTTTCAAGAGAAGACATCTTCACTGCAGTGAAATTACTGTATTTTGCAAATAGAGCTGATCAAAAAGCATTAGAAATAATGACTATATTGATATATGTTTTGATTCTTATTGTGATTATATGTGTATTATGATATTATAATAATATATATGCAGCTAAAATATTCATGGATTTGCTATGGAGTATATGAGAATCTTCACAGAAATCTCTGAGAATATTTACAATTAATTTGGTATTTATCCAATAGTGAAAGAGTATAGTTTGAATGAAGTTTAAAAAAGGGAATTTTGGAAATAGGATTATTTATCTAGAAAGAGTTACTTAATTGCAATCTTTTTTTAAACTCTTAGAGTATAGTCATTTTGATTTTTGTGTGTGTGACCAAAAGAAAATGGTCTTAAACCATTAACTGAGTGCCTCTTTGCTGTGTGGCAGAACAAAAAATCAGTTCTGATGCTTTGATGGTTACAGTAGAAGGACGAGCAAGGAATCTAAAACCCACTGTGGTGCCTGTCTTCTTCCCTTATGGTGAAAGAGTGGCAATAAGGACTTCAGGATAGGGTCCGGAGTAGAATTCATTGACTGATAGGGAGTTATTAAGAATAGGAATACTATCTTAAAACAACTGCCAGCGCAAAAGACGTCATGTTCCCTAAGGGCACATTCAGGTTCTAGCTGCTCTTCTGGTCTTAACAGCTTTTTCTCTTCCACCCTTTCTCCCCTTCCTTCTCCTTGAATTTTTGTATGTCTCAGCTTTCCCATCTGTAAATTAAGCACAGTGATAGTGACCTTAGTAAAGTTATATATTTGTGTCAGATTCAGCAAGGTCATCTGCAAAATGTCATTTTTGGGCGCCTACAAGATGGGTGAAAATTGGTTGGGCTCAGAGACAGTTGTTGGAGTCTATGTGGAAGCTGGTGACATGCGGAGTGCTGCCGCTGTCTGTCCTAGCGTGTGTCCTGGTTTACATCCTGAGCCGTGACCAGGAAGGCGACGAGCTCTTGCATATGAAGTTTGCAGATGGCTCTGGATGGCAGTGTCACAAGGGTGGAGTGGTTGGGAGCAGGGCGCTCGCTCAAAGGCCTGGGCAGGTTGGAGTGGTCTGGCAGGAACTTTGGGGAGCTCAGGAAGGACAAGCATGAAGTCCTGCACCTGGGAAAGGAGAGGTCCTGGCCATGAGGCAACCTGGGGCCTGGTGGGGACCAGCCCTGCTGGAAAGGAACCGGGGTCCTGGTGGGCCGTGAGGCAGCACTGAGGGCTATTGGCATCTTGGACTGTTCAGGGACACAGGCAGCAGGCCAGGGATTCCCCTTCACTTGGCACTTGTCAGACGGCATCTAGGTTATTTCATGCGGTCCTGTGGCCCCTAATACAGAAAAGAAGTTGATTAGCTGGGGTGAGATGAGTGCGGGGGCACCAGGACGCTTCGGGGCTGGGGCAGGCGAGCTGGTGCGGCCTCGAGGAGAGGCGGCCTCCGAGGGAGCCGCGAGACCCGCGGCACCTACCAGCGGTGCCAGGAAGTTAGACTGGCATTAGGCAGTGATCATAAACAAAACGGGCAGGCTCTGGCTAAGATGTGGGGGTAATATTTTTCTCTATGAGAATAGCCAACTGAGGCAACAGGTTGCCCAGTGAGTCTGTGACATCTTTGGAGGGTTTCAAAGCCCCGAGCGACCTGCTCTCACCTCGTAGCCGATGCTGCTTTGAGCACGGGGCTGGGTGCGTGGCCTCCGAAGGTACCTGCTGTGGGACTGACTCGCCGGGGCAGGATTTCACCTTATGCTGTCCTTGGAGGGGAATGCCCACACAAATACTAACAGCTCCTTGGTGCTTTCTGCCTGTGCTGTGCGCAGAAGTCCTCAAACTAACCTGCAAATGGAAATGTTGCTCTTTCCTTCTGCCTCTTTTCCCTTCCCTTGTGTTGATGTACTAGGAAGGAGCTTGCCCTAGGTAAAGAATGGCTGTAAAGGCTTTAAATGAAGGAAAGGATTCAAAGAAAGAACAGAGTACCAAACATCTTCAGTCATTTTTTTTTTTTCAGTGTGTCCCTCTAGACTGCTTCTTGTTCAGTACTTCTTGCCATGTTGTCTTCTAGCTTTCAGCTCAGTGCTGTTTGGTGTGAGAAAGGAGGGCAGAAAAAGAGATTAAGTGCCTTTATGGCAAATGGATTGTTTGCACACTATATATATTTAAAAAAAAAAAAAAGTGCAACTCCGTGATCTTATTAGCATCGTAGCTGATAACAGAACTCCTTCAGCTGTAACTGAGGCGGGTCTGGTTTTGTATGCCAAGAATTAGACTTCATATTTATCTCCTGTTTGAGCTAATATGGTTCATACAGTTCATTTTTATTTTGCTACTTATGATTTAGGTATTTCATTTGTAGCAGTTTTAATCTTAAATTTGTTAACAGATGTTAGGTATTTATTAACGCAAATCTACACTAAAAGAATACAGGAAGATACTATCTTCCTCAATAGCTTCCAGCATGTGATGATAAGCTGCTATAACATAAATGCCTGTTTCATTCACACCCTGTGTAGTATAAAAATATCTAATTTAAAAAGTCAGTCATCTGACTGACTAAGAGATAGCCCTAAGGTTCTAAGGGATAGTCTGGTACAGATAACAAATTGTTCTCTGAGGTTTTTTTTTTGGGGGGGGGGACGGGGAATGGGGAGAAGGGAGCTATCTTGAGGAATAGGAAAAAATAAATGGAAATTAACCTTTGTTCTTCTACACTTTTCTCTCCTTGCTTTTATGCACCTCTGAAAAAGCCTATATATCATATTTCAGCAAGATTTGCTTCCCAGCAGGAACTTTGGGGCAATAGATTGTACAAGGCTCAATTAGGCATTACACAGCCATATTCAGTAGTTCACGTGGACACAGGAGTATTTTTGATATTTGCAAGCCTTATGTTTACAGACTTTTTTATTCTTCATTTTCAGGCTTGCAGGCATTCTCAGAGAAATGATTTCTCAGCTTGCCTGCACTAAGCATTCTCCATGAGGCAGTTGCTTGGATATCAATCTGCCGGTTTCATCTTTTCTGTTTTCTATTAAGAAATGCTCACTGACTCATTCTTTCTGCTCCATTAGGAATAAAGAACCTTAATTTGACTGCAGTTATAATACACACTCCTTTTGAAGGAAAGCATATGTAGTCTTTGCAATTCTTAGTTTTGCAGCGCAGAAAAACTGAGCTGTGTGTTTGTCTCTTTTGGGCTCAGTGGATATTCTGCCACGAGGTCTGAACGCTGAGCTGCCTTGTAGCTTTGGAGGAGTTTGCATCAGTCTTGTTTTTGTTGCCCTCTGACTATTGTACAAGTAATGACTTTCAGAAGATAGTTCTTATGAAGCTGAAATGCACATGGTGATCATTATTTCTGCCCCGCTAGTTGAAAACTGCTGGTCTGCTATTTATCCCATAATTAGAGGAAACTATCAAACAGAATCTGCTGTGCAGATTCTTTCTAGTCTTGTCTGGTAGCAGGATTTACCAAAGATAATCCCAGTGGTGTCATGAGAGGACAAACTGATTCACAGAAAGGAATGCTGCCCTTCTTTCCTGGTCTTTGGGCAAGTGCAAAGGTGACTTTAATTTTCTTGCTAAAATTAGTTTGTCATGGAACCAGTAGTTCAGTCTTATCAATACTAGGGTAGCGGGCTGCTTTATAGGGGCGTTAACACTCCTAAGGTCTTATAATCTGTTGTCAGACATTTCAGACCCTAGTTCTTCTACATCTGCTTTCATGGTCAAAGATGAGTGCTCTTGAGGAAAAATTTGAAGTAGGTTTTGGAAGCCACCTCATGAGATTGCTTCACACTTCACAGCTTTCTGGTTTCAGTTCCATTTCAAACCTGCTTTCACTGTGTTTTTCTCTGTGTGAGGAAGACTGTCCTGAAAAATTTGTTTTTAATCTGAACTTTATTGTAATTCCATACTTTATTCTTAAATATCAAATCAAAATTTAGAAATTATGACAAATTGATAAGGACCTAAATAAAACACAATGTAGTAAGGCATCTGAATTGTTCAGAGTAACTCAGTTTTTTAGTTGTGTAATTCAGTGTGCACTAGTTCATGTGTTCCCTGTTAGCAGGTGTGTGTGTGTTTTTTCTATTTATAATTTGAAAATACTCTTTTAAGTTGTAGATTATCAAATTCCTGCTCCAAAGGTGCATATTTATTGAGGTTCTTAGATAATTTTATGTTAAGCTTAAGTAACATCTCTTCAGCTCTTGTGATGCTACCTCGGTAATGCTGGATCCAGTTTTGAGCCCCCAGTACAAAAGCGATAATGAAAAATTGGAGGGAATCCTGCGAGGGGAACTGCTATGGCTAGAGGGGTACCACATGTGAGAGAGAATTAAATTTGTTTAATGTTAGGAAGAAATGGCTGAGGGGAGATCTAATTAAGTCCTTTGCTCCCTAAGATGGGCTTGTAGAGAAGATGGAGCTAGACTGTTTTTCTCCATCTTCAGGGATTTTCAGAACTTGAGTGGAAGGGCTCTGAGCAACTTGGTCTGATCTTGATGCTAGACCTGTCTTGAATGTCCAAGAAAATATCCATAGGTCCCTTGCTACTTAACATTATCAGTGGCTTCTGTGGTAATGGTTTAAAGAATACATAATAGAATTTAAAAGAAATTTAAAGAATACTTAATAGCAAAAGTTCTAAAATTTAACAGCCACGAAAATGAATGGGAAAAAACATTTGGGTTACAAATGCAAAATGAATCATACACTGGTAGATGAATTAAATTGTCTGCCTTAGTTTTGATGTACTTCCATTTAACTTTGTTCCTATGTATCTTCAGGAGAGTGAAAGCGTAGATGAATTAAATTGTCTGCCTTAGTCTTGATGTACGTCTTTTCAGGAGAGTGAAAGTTTTCTGTCTCTTCCACGCGTGATGCTGCATAGAGAGTGTGTTCCATGAACGTGCGCCCCGCGATGTGAAATAACGATTACTTTATTTCTATGGAGGGTAGAGCGGGAGCTCTCTTTGCTGACAGAACAACAGAACATTCGTTTAAGTAATTAAGAATTGAAAACAAGCCTGGGGAGCTTCAAGACTTATTAGTGCAATGTGTATGTCAGCCCTTAAGGCATTCTTAAGCGAGAAAGTTCAACTTTCTTCATGTGAATAACTGCACTGTTCAAATGAGAGAAATCAGCTCCGTGGCCGGGACCCAACACTGGGTCTTGTGTCCTTCCTCGAAGCAATTTTTGTGCTATTTGAAACATGTCACTGTGAGCTAGGTTAAAAACAGAGAGGGGATGAAACTTTTTTAGCGCAGTTATACATTTTATTGGTATTTGTAAGGAAAAAATGATTTCAAGCTAATCATTGAACTAGGTTCCATATATGTTTAAAAGCTTGCAACATATGTTTTTAAAAAAGGCTCTTAAATTATCCTCTTAGAATGAATTTGGAAAGGGTGTTGAAGCTTCACAGGTTTGCTAGTTATTATATTTCATCTTTGAAAAATCTAAGTTTCAATGATGATTCAAGTTTAAAAAATAGCCTTCTCCTGAGACAACTTTTTTTTTTTCTGTTTGTTTTTTGGCTGTTCAATTTTCTTATGGCTAAATGCATTTGTAAGTAAGGACATTCCTTTTAGCTCTACAGAAATAAAGGATAATGAGGGAGACTTTAGAAGGGGCGAGATACAGTGGAAATATGGAGTGTTCTGTGGGTTAGAGGCAGAGGTTGCACACGAGTTTGGCTCTGAAGTTACTTGTTCATGACTAGGACTAAGTTGAGAACTGACAAAGCTAAAGATCATTTGGAAGATAATTTCACATGTTTAGAAAACTGGAAGTTTTAATGAATTGTCTCACCATATCCAGACCTCACACTACAGAATTGTCATCCTTCTTGGCCCACGTCTCCTCATGATTTCCTTTCATGTACCTGACCTGAGAGGGAGGTATTGCCTCTGGTGGCCTATGGATGCTTTTTGAGGGACTTCCTTTCATTCACTGGCACCTTTTCTGGAAATGAGTGATTTGTCCTCTGCATCCGGGTTCATTTATTGCTCCTCTGCTGTGCTTTGAATTTCTCTCTCTTGTCCAGCTTCCTCTCAGACTTGGGCTACAGGGGCCCTGCAAGAGCTCAAGCTGTGAACTGCTGTGAGCACAGAATATTTTTGAAATTAACACCAGTGGACTATCAGGAGTGAAAGAAAAGATGCAGAAACTCCTGTATTGACTCTTCCAGTGTCTTCTGTAACTTTGAGACATATTTTTCCCTCATAGCCTTGCTCTTAATTATTTCTTTTTGATATGCTACTTGGAATGGAAGTGTTTCAGGGCAGAGTATGTGCATTGCCTAGTACAACAGATCCAGTTTGTCCTTTTAGATGTTGCTGCAAAATCCCTACTGAATATTGCTTTGGAGAGGGAAGGAAGGAAAACTCCTGTATATTCCAGGCCTTGTGCTCTGCCAAGATGTGTTCTGGGCCAAAGTATGGACATGGTTTTATTCTTTAGCCTAAAACATGAAACTTAGCTTTAGAGGAGAGAGGAGAAAAGCTTAGCTGCTCATTCAGATTCCTCGCTACTACCCCACTGTCCTCAGGAGTGGGGAAAGCAAAGCAGACTCAACCAGTGATTTTGAACTCCCTCTTTCAGGAAGAAAAAAAAAAAAAAAGTTTAAAGTGTAGTTGAAACTTTAAAGTGCTTTAAGAACCTTTTTTAATCTTTAACCTCTTTTAACCCAGTTTTTTTTCCTCTTTCATTTTTTTTTCCTCCTGGAAGAAGAAAACAAAAGATCTTTAAAGCTAGGCAGAGGACAGATGAAATGGGGAAAATACAGCAGTTGCTATGGTTGCTTCTTTTCAAAGTGACGGTAGGGGCTCCTTATACGGTCCTACAAATTAAAACAGTATAAGCAGAAATGGTGTGTTCCAAGAGAAAAATAACTTGTGTTCAATGACAAGCTTAGTAGGTATTAGGTGCTGGTGTTTGTGATTTTCATTATTAATTGGCAAATGGAAAAAAAGCCTCTTTAAGACTGATAAGCTTCCTGGAGGTTTTCCCCCTCCCTCCTACATGAAGATTTTGAAGCAGAATATTTGGCACAAACAGGCGCTAAAATAACATCTTTTAATAATCTGGCTGTAGCTGTCATATGGGGAGCTGCAGAGTACCAAATAGCTTCATCTTTATTCAGCTAGTGTGTTGTGAGCATTACAAGAAATGGCTCCAGTGCTAAGGGCTGTGTACATAAAAATCTGGACTAGATGTAATTTGAAGCTAAGAGCCAGGCACATTTCCTCGTGTCCACAACAGTATTAGCTAATAGGTATGAGCTTGGCCAAATTAAAAAGGAGTGTCTGAAAATCTGGAAATGATGTTCATCTACAAAACATGTTTTGTTTTGCAGGAGATTTTTGGTCTGCTGAGGGCACAGTGGATACACTAGAATGGATGCAGAGGAATTCCCTCCCCCACCTCCAGAAGGTAACTAAAATAACATATTTTAAATCACTTTCATAGTAACAGAAGTGATTATTTTTCAAACAATATTAACAACTTCCCAGCACTCCCCCATCCCATATCTCCTTGGGACTTGCTGATACTCTTGGGGATTTTTGAATTCCCAGGATTCAAACCTTTGCCAAGTGCCTTCCTGGGACATAAATTCCCACCATGTATCCTGCCCCATTCGTGGACCTGGCTCACTGGTCCCAGCCTCTGCTGGGACACTTGTGCTTAACCTGGGGGTGACTGTTGAGGGCAGTAGCTGAAGGACTTTCCTTTGAAACCATCTCTCTCCCCCCAAACCTGCAGCTCAGGGCTCAGGCTGCCCATCTCCCTATAGGAAGTGGATGCTGGGCCTTTGTGTGGCTGGAGCACAGGAATTTCTGGAAAGTTGCCACGTATATTAGACTGTGGAAGAGCTTTGGTGTCCTTGGACTGCACTACAGTAGTAGGTATATGGCCACTAGCAGAGCCCAGAGTTCAGAATATACAAATTAAAAGTGTCCTTTCATTGGACTTATGCCTGTTGTAAAGGAGCATCATCTGTATCTTTTATTTGGTCTTGTTTCCTGTAAACACACATTTCTGTCCTATTTAGGATTGGGTCTTTTAAGTCTCAAGAATATATGACTTTTGATAGTTTGAGCTTGGGAGACTTGTTATGAGAAATAGTCTGATATAACTCTTCTCAAAGCGTTGGTTGTGGAGACAGTGATTTTGTAGACCTGCAGTTGAACCCGGTAAAACTGTTTTTCTTTAGCTAAATTTGCTAGTATAGTTTGCCAAGATAATAATTCTTGTAGTCTTCCAATGTATTTCTAATGTATCTCTGTTATAGAAACTATTACGTTGATTTATTGTGGACACAATACCTATATGAAGCTTTTTGAATATGAAAAAGGATTTATTTTAGTTTTGTTCAGCTATAACTATTTAGGAACTTGTGAATTGTTATCCTAGCTAGAAAATACTGCCTCTCTCATTTGGACACTGCGACAGATAGAGGTCTAATACTAGACACTCCCTAAGAAATTGGGAATGTGAATGAAGCAGGAACTTGTGAAATCAGCTTCTAATGGGATGGACATATTTCTGACCATCATTATTGATGGTTTTATTTGTGTTCTGATATATCATTGAATATTGTACTGACAAAATGTGTTTTTTGCCTTTAACTTAATCCACATGGTGAGGATTCTGATTTTTTTTTCAGTCTGTTTTATTTAGTGATAGTTTTACTGTGAAACTATCCTTATCAGATAATTTATCTACAAAGAATGTATTGCTGTGGGGGAAGGGTCATCCTCAAAGAATCATTATTTCTACTTGAGCAGGGTCTGGCCTTGTTTGAAGACAGCTAATAATTGTGGCACCAGCTCCAACTTGTTGAAGCATGTGAGACATTTTAAGAATTTTGTATATACAAACTTGGTTCCACCTGTTACAAAGAGTTTTGCAGAGAAAGAACCTGAATTCCAGAATCATATTGAACTATCTTACTCTAAATTTTTGGTATATTCAAACATATCACTCTTTAATATTCTGATTAAACTTATTTAACACGAATTGCTATTTTGCTCAAGATACTAAGTTATCTGATGTTGTCACTAATTTCAAAAAGTTTCTCTAAAAATTACTGGAACTAGAATGTTTTCTGACTTTACCAATGCTAATTTACTTGAGAAGTCTTACTAATAAAGATAATATAACTGATATTATGCAGAATATTTGTAAGCATTTCAATCATTATGCTAGAGTATAGTTTTGTTCATTTATAGATATTCCCCATAACCCATTTTGCAAGTAGAAAATAGGTCAGAATTTTAAGAGCAAATACAGGCATACATTTGCATATCTGAGTTAATAAGAGCAAACCAATCCTATTCCTTTTTTTCTTTAACTCTTTTTTGTGTGTAGGTGTACACCAGCCATCCAGGTATCTTCTCAGAAACGGTGAGCAGGACCTGCCTGTGCCAGTGAAATGATGGGCAAATTACTGCAGTGAGCAGTGAGGCTGCGTGCCCCACTGTATACTGAGTGCAGGAGCCTCTACTACATTGCAGATGTCTTTTCAGCTGCTGCATAAGGATTATAAAATCCTGAGCTGTGGCTACAGATCACGTCATTAAGCATTTTTCAGAAGTTATTCTGATTTCATGGATTTTTTTTCTTTTTTCTATTCATTTTCTTCACAGATATGGTTTTAGTGATGCAAGTCATTTGGATTATTTCCTGTTTAAAGTATAGCCTGTGTGATGAATCTTAACTATGTTCTTATTTAGAGGATTTCCAGTGTTGTCGTTGGACAAATAACTTCACCAGATCTGTTTATGCTGATGTCAAAGAGGAAGAATGGCAGTAAACTAAATTCACATTAAATAGTGTTTTTTCATCAATTGTAATCAATCAAAATGAACAGCTAAGGTCAATGATAGAGCTTCCTCTGCCAGTCCTTGACAGAAAGAAGCATTCTTATGGAAAATAAATATTTTATTCTTTTTTTATTTCACTTACTGTGCTTATTATTTGCCTCTTGCCTATAGCAATCTGTTCTTACATCTTTAATTGCATAGTGACAAGTTTATGCTAGTCCTATTTTCATCGTGATGAAGTATCGTCATTTATATGTTTTGAATCAATATGTATGTGTTAGCACCTAGGGAGCAAGGATGGGGGAGTTCTCGAAGCTAAGGTTGGATTAAGAGCGTAATCAAGAAACTGCTTCGAAAATTGTGCATAGGAATTTATAAACAACTTGATGGAATTTAAGACTTCATATATTAAAAAATCCCTATTTTTATGAAATAAAATACAGAAGGATGAAAATGGTAAGTCCTTTCATGGCTGTAAGTTACAATTATGTTGTCATTGATTGCTGCAAAGGAATGTACTTCTCAAACCCATGCAGACAAAATGGGCTGCAGACTGCAGATTTTGAAGGCAGGGAATTTTAAACGTCTTTCTGTGCTCAGCACTGAGAAACAGCTCCTTGCCTTAAGGAAGTGGGGGGTGAGTTCTTGTTTGACAGGTTTCTGTCTTTATGCTTTCCTCTCTGAAGAGGTCTCCTTTTCCTTACTCTACATTCTACATGGCAGAATGTCTCACAGGATGCCTCATAATAGTTCTCATATATATTTTCTATACCTCCCAGCTCAGTCCTCCTAAAGTAAGTTGTTGTTTATGGCAATCATAGGACCTAAAATAGGTTTTAAGCTTTGCTTTTTAGTTGAGTTAATCAAGAGGTTTGTTCTAGTAAGTAGGTTTTTAATACCAGTACATAGCAATACAGTTCTGGTGTCATATCTAGCATATTTTGTTTCTTAAACATTTAAAATAGCAATGAAATTTCAGTATTCAATGTAAGGATGGTGTGAGAATGAATTTAACTGCATAATCTTCATGATGGTGCTAAAATCTCCTTTCATTAGAAATAATTATCTATAGTTCTGCTTCCTTTGGGAAATGTGAGGTACAGTTAAGGTAAAGAGCAGTCAGGTGCTTCCCCTCCCCTTTTCCTAACCTATGCCTATATCTCTTATCCTCTACACAGAACTAGATAAGAAGCTTTGGACATTTCCAAGTTGTTTTTCAAATCGAAAAGGACCAAAGATATCTTTTACAGTGATTGCAAAAGCATTCTGCACACCTTTGTGCTTCCTAGGGTAAGATGGGTTTCTGTGCTGCTGATATGGAAAGTCACAAATCAAAGAGGCCAAGGACTTAAATGTGGATTTCCTGCATGTGATCAAGTACTGTGTGTCTGGGCTCTTGGGTATGTGCTGGTTGTTCGCCTGCCAGCCCCAGGGTACTAAAATAGTCATAGTTTTCTGTGTGTGTGGTGTATGGAATCTGAGCTTTCCAGATAAAAGTTAGAAATCCTTTCATAAAGGTTCTCATTAGGATGAGTTTGAATATTCCAACAAAAAACGTTTAGAAAAATCCTTGAGTGGCTCTAGTCAAGGAGCTGCTGAACTACTGCTGTGTTTTGTTTGACAGAGAACTTTCTCTGCTAGGTGAACTAGAACTGCTTTCTCTTTTGTGTATTATATATTATTTTCAGATTATTTAATTACCTTTTATCCTTTTTTAAGTGATTGTTTCATAGTTTATTTAGTTTTTAACTGTTTTAACTGTTTTTCTGACTGGGACAGTTAAATTGGGGCTTTTATCATTATGACAAGAAAATAATGTGGTTCATGTGGTGTTTCATGACTTGCTTTATGGATGTGAAGAACAGTGCAGGAAATCAGATTGCATTTCAGACCAGTGTAAAATAGCAAGTCATGCCGTAGCATGACTGGGGGCCTGAAGTAAGACCGAGGTAAACGCCCTGCTTGCATCGAGCTGCAGCTATGAAGGGAGCTGGTCTTAGGCTATGGGGCATTGTTTATGGGCATGTCTATTTTCAGCATACGGACAGATACAAATGATGGTCAAAGAAGAGCCAAGATTGCAAAAGAATGAGAACAGAATATGAATTGTAGTTATAAATGGTCCCTTGTTTTTTTGAAACTGGTTGCAGCTTGTTGGTGTCTGACATCCCATTTGTATTAGAACAATTTATTTATTTTTAAAGATCACATTACTCTCAGTAAAGGAAAATGCATTGGTTAACATAAGAATCAATTATTTCATATAACAATGCAGGCAAGCTGTATAACAAAGAGTAACAAGAAAATTCATGTTGAAAAAATGCACCAGTGGTGTCACTTGTCACTCCTAATTATGTCTTTTTTATTTTTCTTCTAGCCAAGCAAATATGGCTGTTGAGGAAAACAACAAAGAGAAATAGATTAATTATTTCTGTTTTTAGTATCTGTGAGGCAAACAGAGTTTATGCACATGTAATTACATCCTCTCTACTTTGAAGTAATCCAGTAAAGTCTTTGCTAGATTATTTATGATTTGTTAAATGATCAGATGTGATTCAGCGATACAGTGTTCCAACTGACTAGCATCTTCATTTTGGAAGTATATGGTGCTTCCTTTCTGAATACAGTCTGTCTCTTTTTAGTTAGCTTTTTATTCGTAATAGTTTTTTATTCACTCTGTAACATGACTTTAGTGCCGGACTTCAACTTGCACAGCAGTGTGCAGGAACGAGCTCCAGACACGTCGGCTGAAAGGAGCAATTGATGGTGAAACAAAGCGGGGCTAAGAGAGGTCAACAAAACTTCATCTCTAGTTTGAGATAATTAATATGCTCTGTTTAAAAGACAAAGGGAAAAAAAAAAAAAAAGAAATAATGCTGATGGAGCCTTGCTGCAAGAATATTTATATAAGCTAAGTCCTGAAAATTGAATGTCGAATAGCAAGCCAGCATATAAGGAGATACATGAATTATTTTTTTCTTTCTTTTACCTTTTTAGGACTTGCAACTTGCATTAAACAGCCAGAATAAATTGCTGCCAAGTAACAGAGGGATTTTTTTGTTACTTCCATATCACTTATCCCAGCAAATATTCACTGACTATGCCTAAAACCTCTGTAATGTTTATATAGACAGATTTTTTTTTTTTTTTTTTTACATTCTTCTCTGTTGTGTATAAGGACTAGTAAAAACTCTTTTTGCATTAAGAGAAGCTAAATAAAATGTCTGGGCTATCAAATGAAGTATTTATTAGGTGCCACTTTCTTCTGCAATTATGCCTTATGCCTTCTTCTGCAATTATGCCCTAGTGAGTTGAGGAAAATCTCCTTTTGGAAAACTATTTGGGGAGGGAAAAAAACCTTCAGTCCTTCACACAGATTCTTTCCAGGAAGCCAAATCTTGCTTAGTTTCATATAAGTGAGCAGAGAAGATGATTTAGTGTGTCTAAGTAAGGTCCTTGCAGGAGTGATCTTAATTAGAATAGTCAGTAATGTTGCTTAGATGATGAAATGCTGGAAACTGCGTGTTCCAAGTGGGACCGTCTTGAAGTAAAATAACATGCTGTTCTGTAAGATATGGAGCAGCACCGCTGTAGTCAGCGAGCTACAGATCTTGCAGTTATTCCCAAGAAGAATGGTTGATGCTAAAGTGTAGCTGTGTGTTCTGTATCTGACCTTGATTTGGACTGATGAAAACTTCATTTTGTGACTTGTGTTGAGGTTTCGTAATTTAATTTTGTTCTGCTATAATTCTACTAAAACTCCAAAGTTTTGTGAACGTGAGTGTGTGACCTTCGATGACCGTGGTGGAGGCCTGGTCAGCGGAGTCACACGAGTCTCGGTAGCCATTCGGCAAAAACAGGCACAGTGGTTTGTCGGGGAGCGTGTGGGATGGAGAATGACTAAAAGCAAGAACAACCCAGGACTTCTGCCTTGCTTGAGCATGCTGGGAGGTATTTTGTGCCCCTGTGTCATGTTTTTTGAAAGTGCAAATTCCAGGAAGCCTCTGGGTTTAGCAGAAACCATTTGGTTGTTACTGATCAATGGCCTCTAAGTGCGAAAATATTAGGGATTCACTTGGTCTTCCAAGATCATTTCCACAATGGTCAAGACTGATTAAGTACTATTTTGTCTTACCAGAAATTTGCTTATTTGGTAAATTGATTATTGGTAAAGCCTATGCCATGGCAGCAATATTTCATTTTTGATCTGTGCCTTCTATCTCTGCAAATTTGAATCATTCTTTACAAAAGAGTTTATCTGTATAACATAGCACTCTGTAGGCTGGGGAAAAGTTAGTTGGTGAGAAGCTAGCTGAAACAGAGAATATGGTTTCTGGAAACAATAAAAAACAAGAAAAAATGAAAAAGTGTTGTCTTTAATTTATACAACGCTTTATTAATTGCATATCATGCTGGGCATGATGTGGCTACCTGGTGGCCACCAAGCATGTGTCAATAGCAAAGGTCATGTGCTGCAGCCTGCACGGTTTTGCTTTGGTATCTTCAGATATATTGAGTGGTGCTTCTCTTGTTGGATGCTTGGTGGCATTCATGCTAATCCAGACTGGCAACGTTAGTAATAATAAGTGGTGGACCCCACTTAATATCAAGAAAAGGTTATTAGCCTTAATAGCAGTAGAATTTCTTCATCATGGATAGGTATCTATTCTGTAGGAGTATATTTACACAGATTTCCAAATAATACCTATGGCTGGATCTGTGAATATAGCCCTGGGGTGAAACAGATTTGCCCCTTCCTGACCCAGGCGCAGTTGGTGTTTGCGGCAGGGCGCGCAACACCAGTGCTGCCAGGGTGCAGGCCATGAAAATATACTCAGCTAAAATGGTCACAATGCTGCTTTTATACAGCAGCCTTTCTGGTTGTAGTGTATCTAGCACAGAGAAGTACCTTGTGAATTGCAAAGGAATACTGCTTTTCTTCATTTGCTGCCCCAGTAGTCTCTGGACACCATACTTCCCATCTAACCTTGACATCTTAACCTTTTTTTTTTTTTTCCCTTAATTCTTTTAACTTTTATTTAACTTCAAGTGTAGTTTTTAACATAATAATTTGTTAGAATCGATGCTTTGAATTTCTTTAATATTCAGATTTCTACTGCTAACAGGAGCCTCTTTCTTAAATGTGGACAGGCAGATTTGTGATGCATGAGTTCAATTGGGATTTTGTTTTTTATCCAGAAAAATAATCTGTTATATTCACTTAACAGTATAATTAGTCTGTAGTGTGCATATTTATTAAATATTAAAGAGATGCTGCTTATTTCTTTGTTGTTTATTTGGATGGAGAGCCTGGTAATTTGTGTGGTTTGGTTTTGTTCCCATAGCTGGAAGGGCTTCTTCTGTGAATGTGTTGGGGTTTATTTTTGTTTTTTGCAGTTTCCACCCTGGCTTTGTGGTCTTGCTTTGGATTTGGGTGTGACCTTCATGTAATTAGCAACATGCTTAGACCACAGGGACCTGTGTTTCCTGCAACACTGGTTTAGCACAACTGCAAGTGAAAGTAGAGGGAAAGTCTTGGGTTCTGATCTATTCCCCATAACAGTAGATGGAAAAATGTGCACTGATCCATTTTGGTGCAGGGAGTTTTGGCTTAGACTTTTTCCCAAAGAAATATAGTGTTATCATAGTAGGTATGTCTATTAATAGATGCACTTGTGTGACACCATGGCAATAAACTGCTCTTCGCTGATGGAGTATCCAGCCGCGTGGACAGCCTCTCCGTGAGCACCGTGTGCCCGCTCTGCAGCACTGCCTGGGGCAGTCGCGTCTCGGAGACGTCCCGGGGCGTCCCACAGCTGAGGGCAAAAGTTTAGTAGGTGGAGGTAAACGCACAGGCTGTGCCCTGTATGGAAATCAACACTTGAGAACATTCAGAAAAAAAACTTTGCACCTATGCTTTCACCCGGGGGACCTGAAGGGAGGATGTCGTTCGGTGCTGTGGAACTGCTCACGAATAGGGGGCTTTGCAGCAGGTTCCCGAAAAGCCAGCATTCTTCTGTGGGACCAAAACATTCATTTACTAATGAAAACATGCAGAGCAGAGATGATCTTCATTATTACTTCTATTCCAACTGCACACTCCTAGAGATCTTGATCTGATGTTTGGAAATTCCAGCAGGAAGGTCACTTGGATAACTTATAAACTTTATTTCTGTCTATGGTGGGCTTTTGATTTTTTTTGTTTGTTTTTTTTTTATTTTATTTTATTTCCCCCCATTGTGATAGCAGTCTATTTCGTTGCATATTCTTTTCTTAAATAGCTTTTGCAGCCCCCTTTGCCACTTGGCACCCAAGCACATAGTTCTCAATTCCAGCTGTTTGGCTGGACGCCGTCCTCCCATTTGCAGCCTCCTGCCTCCGTCTGCCAGACCCAGCTGATGCTAGTTGTGTTCTTGCTCTCCAGGTTACTCCTCCTGCAGCCCTTTCACACTGAAATAAGTCCATATTCCCATCCAAATTTCTGGTTTGACCAGACTTTTTTTGCATCTCTCCATCCTTCCTCATCCGGATACGTTCC
Source organism: Tinamus guttatus (assembly GCF_000705375.1). Next base: position 20,672 of record NW_010585794.1, on the reverse strand, counting down.
ATCTTCACTTGGAGTTGGCTGCCTTTCATCTTCACCTTTCTTCCTGCGTGGGTGCTAGCCAGAGCTGCTGTTCGGGGAACACGAAGAGGATACTTCTAAGCTGAATACCACAGCGAAGGGATCTTTAAGTTCATTTTTTTTTCTCTGTCTTGGTATTGAAGAAGTCATGGTCACATGTGGGAGAACTGAGCAGAAAGAAAACACTGTGTTGCTCTCTGGCTATAGAAAAGCCAGAGCACTAATCAGCACTAAAATGTGAGAATCTGAAGATTACCCTGTGAAGACTGAGCCTTAAAATCTTTCTTTTTTCTTTTGTTTTGTTTGAGATGTAGCAAGTTTCTGCTGAGCGTGAATCAACTGTGGTTTCTTTAAGGTTTACAAATTGGTTAGGTTTTTACAGGAACATGGGAAGTGTTTGCTAAGCACAGGATTCACCTTCCTGACAAGTCCCTACTACAAGTTTTCCCGTGAAATTAATAGTAAACAAATGGAGAAGCCCTTCGTTTTTAACCACGGTCAGCATGGTGCATTTAATGGTTAGTTTTGCAATTTCCAATTTGAAAGGTTTTAGTATTTCCTTTTGTAAAACTTAAAAATGAGCAGAGAGTATTTTGTTGATTATGTGTGTTCTTTTTCTACATCTATAGTGGTAGAACTGGACTGATGCTTATTTTTGAAAAGGGCACATAGCAGGTGGCTGAGACTTAGAGGAAAAGCATCTTTTCTGAGTTAGTCCTGCATGTATATTTATTCCATATAGGAATGCAGCTTTGAAAACTTTTCAGGTGGGAGGAGACTATTTTTTTCCTTCGAGAATTCAAGATATATATATATATTTTTCATCTTCCTGTAGAATGTTAATACTTGTGAGACTGATCAGTACTTCATAGAAGGTATTTTCCATTTGTTGAGAAGAACACTTTCCCATTTAGGTTTTAGCACCTTACTGTTTTCTAGTGAAATTCCAGTTCTTTCTTCTATGTGATGTCTTGCACATTCATGCAAGCCATGAGACAGATTCTGACTGTGAATAAAAAGTGTCTGGGGAAGAAAGGATATCTCGTCTCAGAAGAAGGCTAAAAAGAACATTTCTGGCATTTGTCAAGGTTAATATGTCCTGGGACTGTTGAGTCTGCCTGTTTGCTCTGATTTGTAAGCTTTGTAAGATACCAAGTTTTATGATAACTAAATACACTCTGAGACAGTAAACTTTTTTTTTCACTGAAGAGTTTTGCTTTGCAGATACTCAAGAATTTGCAGAATGTCAGAAACATTAGAGGAGTTCATCTTGAAGGAAGATAGACCTATGGTCTTCCAAGTATCCTCCAATATGCTTAAGTAAAAAAGTAAAAATGCTCTATGTTTTCAGACTGCACAACAGAATAAGAACAAACAACTTCTTTCAATCTCTGCATTAGATTAGATTTATCTGTATTTGATATATTATTTAAAACAGAATAATGGTTTGCATCTGAAGAAAACTACACCTGTTTTCTTCATTTGTCAATGTAAATTAGCAATATGGGTAAAATCAATTGACAATATGTCACTTATGGGTAAACAAAACCAAAACAAAATCATTTAGTGAATATGCAAAATAAATCCAATTAACATTCCATAGGTGAAACAAATCCCCCCCGCCCCCCATTTTTTTGTCCATAGTTGCCAGCTCCTTTAATTACAAAAGCAAAGCCACAACTGATAGCAAGTTACACGGAAGGCTTAATTTAGTCTGTCAAGGTACTTTTCAAACCTTAAAACAAATACCTTCAGATATGTGTACGTTGTGGTAGCAAGATGCCTATTTAGGTACAAGGCTTCCAAGTTTAACGCATTTGTGCTCCAGACTGATGAATTCTACTTAGTTAGGGTTCTAATTTTCCCTATACATAGATTTCCACGGAAGAAACTCCATTGATTACCTTAGGATGAAATCTGTTGTGGTTCTTCCCCTCCACAGTCTTTGCACTGTATTCAAAATTTAAAGACTTTGGTAGTAAATGCCATTCTTTTTTTTTGGTTCTACTTCTTTTGATGAAAGCTATTAACAAAAAAATCACTAATGTAATCTCAGATTTAAAATCAATGTCAGTCCTAAATTTATAACATTTTAGCTCTACTGTGTTAAACTATAAATAGCTTACGGAAAAGGAATGGGAAAGTGGATGGTGCCAAGATTGTTTTACAATTGGCAGAGGAACCAGAAGTTGTTTAAATTTGGTTATGCCCCAGTGGGTCTCTGAAAACATAGTCTGTTTGCTTATTTTTGAAGTAAGCTTAAGTTAAAAGTCATTTAATTGAGGAACATATTACAAAAAAAAAAAAACCCTCAGTTTTATTTTATTAATCCATGTGTTTTACAAAAAATTATCAGGATAGGAATTTCAAATTATATTGAGGAATTCATATTTTCACTCTTTAAGGCAATTTCCCATTTTTTCATATTTTTAAAACTTGATTTTTAGAAAAATAAATATTTTCCACAAGCCACAGAATGCTATTGGCACAAGATGAAGAAATTAAATCAATTACTGTGTTCTCATTACTGGCTGACACACACAAAGTTAAGGTTGTGAATAATAGTGAGAAGCAAATTAGATTTTTGGCACCTAATTTAATTATTTGAAGTAATTTTAGATGGGCACTGTAATATTAATCCTGAGAAGTCTGTGATTATGACTTTGGAAAAATCATGAATTTTAAAATGAGGTACCAATGTAGTTTGTTCTTATGTGATGAGGCATTTTGGAGTATTTTTTTTCCTTTAAGTTTTTCTGTACAATTATAACTGCTTGGAAATTCACTTTTCTGTTAGTTCATTTTGGCTTAAAGAACTGGAGGAACTTGAACTTTTTCATAAGCATGAAATTTTGCAAGATATGTGATGAGGGCCCAGATTCAGATCAAGTTTCTCTGTTTTGGGTCATCCTAATTTTTGTAGAACTTGTGAGGAGCAGAAAAATGTCTAGCTTGTGTGTGTAGGAGGACTTCTGTGTGTGGCTTCAATCGGCTGGAACAGCTCTGCAGGATTTTACCCTCTTTCAGAAAAAAATACTGCTAGTGGACAAATGGAAATATGAAAAGGCTTCATTCAAATGCTGACTTCTTACCAGAGGATTAAAAAAAGAGCATCAAAATTGAATTCAATGTCCTCTGCTTCAGCCGTACAGCATAGCAATATATGCTGCATAACCTCTTTTTTTTATATATATTCCTTAGGTTTTTTTTTTTCCTTTTTTGATTTAGTTCACATTTTCTTTCTCCTTCAGAAAGACTGCATGAAAAATCTTGCTGTTTGTGGGTGCAATAAAATACGATGCCTCTGCCTCCCAGAAAAAAAATGGGCGAGAATGCTCACGGACTGTGGGGCCTGTGGGTTTTATGACAGAGATTCAAAGCATGTTCCAGATGGCAGAAAAGCCGATACTATCCTCGTGGCTGAGGAGATTCCAGAGGCAGGAGAGAAGCTCAGGACGGGTGGTTCGCGGGTCAGGAGGGATCCTGCTGAGCGCCCTGCAGAGGAGGTTTGTGCTGAGGGCGCTGTGGGGCCCAGGCCTCTGCCCTGGCTGCACCTCTGCCCTGGCTGCACCTCTGCCCCCTGTGCCCGGGCTCCCTGTGAACACCAGCAAGAGCAGCGGCAGAGGAAACACCCCACGGGGTTCTAACTCTTCAGGGGATCTCTGTGCCCCCGTGGTGCGAACAGCATCTCGGGGGGAGCAGCTCGGGCCTCCCTGCGGCCTGTCCCTGCCCAGGGCTCGCGGGCCGGTCTCTACAGCCTGGCTGCAGCACCTGGAGAGGCAGAGGCAAAGACAGAGAGGAAACACTCCTACTTTCTAGCTGCACTAGGAAATAGTTTTGTTATTTCAGCCAGTACTTTTTCAAAGGCAAGAACTGAAAAATCAGCCCCTTCACCTGCGATCAAATGACGCGTTGATGGCTGAAGCATTTGGTGATGTGGATAATAACACAGTACACAAGGTCACTGGTGTAAGTCTAGCTCGAACTGAGACACCAAAAACTCTGCTGCTCTTTAGTAGTGCGTGTGAGAAAAGTTGCTGTTGCTGGCATTTTAGCGGTAGCTGGTGTTATTGTAGAAGACAAAGCTAAATATGCTTTTATCTCTAAAGAGTGATTATTCATTGACACAGTGTATAACAGCAACGCAGTGACTTTCCTGGGACACGGCTATTCGTTTAACCCTGTTTTTTTTTTTTTTCCAATGTACGTAATTTGCACCCCCAGTTTTGGATTGTTGTGAAAGAAGACACTTGGAAGAATTAAAAAAGAATAAAGATTTGAAATCGTAAAGTTCTGCTTCAAAATACAGTATCATCTGTGAAGTCTTCTTGTTTGAAGAATCAGCTGATTAAATGTGTTCGTAAAAAGTGATCTGTTTTTAGTTCATTATGATAAAAACAATGATAATGTATTATCAGTTATTTGTTTCTTTTCAGTAATTCCCTTGTCAGCATTAGAGGGCTTATTGAGAACTGTGTGAGTGTGTCAGCATATCAAAGGGGTTTTGGTTGTTTCCATTAACCTAAAATTCTAAGGCTTAACTGTATAAGATTAATTTATAATTGGATCATTAACTGATAACATGAAATTGTTAATAAAAACAAGCAACAGAAAGGGTCTTTCTGCTCAGTGCTAGAGAATGAACCCAAAGTCCCTGGTACAAATGATGAAGAGGAGGATGAAGGAGAAGAGTTTGACTTTGACAGTGGAGATGAGATACCGGAAGCAGACAGACAAGCCCTTATGCCTCTTCCTTCTGATTCTGGAAATAACACCGAGCATGAGGAGGCCAACGCTGCAGGTGGGTCCCATAGGCTCTGCCTCCCCTAGGCTAAGTGAAGTTCCCATCGCTGGAGTGCGGGAGCCTTTCTCTGATTATGTAATTAAATATTTGTAAAAGTGCCATGGAAAAAATATACAAAGATTTCTGTGGAAAGGCTCTACAAGTTGTGCTGCAGGGAAACTTGGATACCCTTGCAACTGCAGCTGCACACGGGTGAACTGTGCTAAGCCTCCTTGACAGCCAGCATGCTGGTTGCTGATCAGAAGGAATCAATAGAATTGGAATAAGGGAAGTTTATTCTTAACTCGATGTCTTATTTTGTTAAACATTACGACCCTTAGACTTTGTTATAGCACACACAGACGATCCCTGCACTGGGGTATATTCAGGAAATCCAGATCTGCTTAGACCTTCAGCAGCTAATTTTGCTGACTTCAATCCACTTTTCTTTTGTAATCAGAGTCTTTGTGCTTGTGGCAACTAGAAACAGATAATTCTTCAGGTGACTGCTCAGTTTGACAACCTGGAACTTATCCACTGCCTTACTCTAAAAATTGTTATTGTTGCTCCCTCACCTTTTTGTGAGGTTACAGTTACATCTCATAAGCTTTTAATTACTTGCCTCCACTTCTGCAGCTGTTTTTAAAGTGGCTTTTGGTTCCGCTGTACCTTAGCTAGTTTCAGGAGATTTCAGGAAATTTGTATAACAAAGTAATTTACTTCTAAGGAGGAAAACTTGGAAAGTTACTTTCTTTACCCTTTTCTCAGCAGAATTTTTCAGGAATGTTCTTTAAAGAGTGAACTTCTATTGAACTTTTTCTTCTCCTCGTAGCTATTACTAAATTATTTCTTGTGTAAGTTAGACTTTATTTATAAAGCAAGCCTTAAATATGAAAAATACAATCATCTTTTGTTTGTTTTTCATCTTTCAAATAAAGGGACTGATAATCTAGTGAAAAATGAGGAAATACAGACGTCACAGTCTGCTGCACAGGGCACTCCAACGAAAGTAAACCCCTATTCAGTCATAAATATTTCACCAATCCAAGAGAATGATCCATCCTCATCACCAGAACCAAGCCCTCAAGAGGAGAGTGCGAGTCCCAGCTCATGCAGTGGATATTCTGTTCCTGTGCCCTGTGGCTATGCTGTGCCATCCAATTTACCCCTGATACTGCCAGCATACTCCAGTCCTGTCATAATACGCAGCGTTTCTGTGGATGAAGAAGGTACTGTATCTGCCAGATTTATTTTATTCAGAGGGAGCTTGTTTTCTTGCAGTACTAGGGCTGAGATACCTAACTAAAGATGCATAAGAAAAAAGCATATACACAGAGTCATTTCTTTCTCAATGTTTTACTTAAATGACCTTTGGTTTTCCAACACTGCATTATTACAGATGACATGAGCCAGGACTCTTGTTTCATTTTGCCATTAAGAATGGTTAAAGTTAAGCACCCCTCCCTTAGTGATATGAAATAATTTCCAGATAAATAATTCAGTACTCAAGCCAAATGTTTTTTCAAAAACCTTTATCATGCTTTAGATATGGCAGAGCTCTTGTCCTTTCTATCCCATTATACTCATTCCTGTTTTCTTTTCAATCCCAGTGGATTTAAAGTAGCTATGTTTTTTTCTCCTTGATGATTTTGCAGATTCTACTTGTCCTTTAGTTTATAGTCTATTTTTAAGATAGAAGGGGGAGACTGGAAGGAAAACAACTATGTTTTGTTTAGAGAAAAAGGAATAATCCCCGTTTTGTAACCAAAAATTGTCAACCTAATATTGAGAGAACAGGAAGAACAGAAAACTTCCCATGCCATGTCCTTTTTCCTTTCTTGAATTTTGAACATACTAGCTTTTAGCTAAGCAGCAATTCTATTGCAATTCCATACATAGTGATACACTTTCATGCATCCATTGATGTCCACTGCCATTAGTTATACTAGCATGTAAAAACAAATGTCTTTGTGTGTTTTTTATTGCCTGTAAAGAAATATGTTAGAAATAAGAATTAAATGCATCAGACATTTCCTCTTAGACTATGCTGCTCTATCTCTTTGATTTAATTATTTCATTCATGAAAATAAAATCTGTTAAAATTTTTAGACATGTTAATGGGATAAAAATGTTGTACAGAAGCAGAGGATTCTTAAGCAGTTTTAGTAAAATCAGGTTCATATGCTTAAATATTCCATTTAAGCCACACCTACATTTTATTTCAACTACTCTGATAATCCTGTTTTGTTTCTGCTTTGCAGGTACGCAGTCGGCAACTGAAGAATGCCACTGTAGCTCTGCAAACTCAGAGGATCCCCAAATCAGGTGGTTCAAATCAGAATGCAAATTAATTATATACAATATCTTAATTCCTGAGAAAGCTTGAATTTAATAAGCCAAACATTTAAATTTTCATTTTTGACATTTCCTTTCATTTTGTTTATTTTCATTTTCCTAGTTCCGTTGCTGCTTATTTACCAAAAACACACTGACTGGAGTCTAGTATGTACAGGCATTCATTATGCTTTTGAAGGAATGAGGTTTAACTTTATGGTATCATAGCAGTTTTGGCTGTAAGAGACTTCTGGGAATCTTGTAGTCTCACCTCCTACTTTACAGCGGGACTGCTGCTGACATGAGATCAGATCAGCTGTGGTTTTGGTAGCATCTTAAAAAATCTCCAAGGATGGAGATTCCACTGCATTTCTGAACAATCTCTTCGCTGCTGCACAACCTTTTTGCTGAACAAACTGTATTTCCCAATCTGCAATGATCTGCTGATCATTCTCCCTGGTTATGTGATCTGTCCCCGCAAACAAAAAGCATGACTCCATCACCTCTGCAGCTCGCAGAGGGCTGTAGGCAGCTATTGGGTCACCCTGTGCCTCTTTTCCATCAGCCTCTTCAGCCTGTCTCCATGTAGGCCCCGTGCTTTAGTCTCCTGACCATCTTGGCAGCCCTCTGCTCTGCCTTCCCCGATTTCTCCGTATGCTTCTTGAGCCAAGGAGCTGCAAATCCTGAACACACTATTCCAGGTGCGGTCTCCCCAGTGTTAAAAAGAGGGAAAAGCTGCCTCCCTCTGGCTGCTGGCTGCTTGCCTCCTCATGTAGTACTGTGTGTCTTCAGTCTTTTTTGCAGTAAAAGAACAGCTCTCACTTCATGGCTTTCAACAAGATAGTTTTCCGTGTTCTGGTAGAATAATTCAAAAAGAAAAGATTTCCATGGGAGGGGAAGCAATTTCAATTTCTTGACTAAAATGATCAGAGTAGAGTATTAGACGCTGAATTTCTTATTGGAGTAGTACTTTTTTTTTTTTTTTAAATAATCTTCCGTCTCAGAGTGAAAACTTCAAGGCTGTGGGTCTGTGGATTGTTTTGTTTTAATTATCTTGTCTTTATGGTAGTTTCACAACAATATAATGTAGCTTTCAATGCTTTTATTTTGTGGGGATTTTTTTTTCAAGTGAAGATAACCAGGTCAGGAGAGAGGATGATGCTCTGGCCAAGTGGGTTGCAGATCCAGCAAATACAGCTTGGATGGAAAGTAAGTATCAGTGAACACTGAAGTACAACTCTAGAAGAAGATTAGTTTTAAGTTGTGATCAGCACTGTGCATGTGTAGATATATGTGTGTGTATGTATGTATGAATGTGTATATATGCATACACACACATGTACATTTTACAGATCTATATTCACTTTTATTTTGTTTTATTTTATTTTTAAATATGCTCCAGAGCCAAGTTTAACCAATTACAAATATTTAATAGTGTAATATTTTAATGTTTTGATATTAATATTAAATTTTAATATTTTTCATGTTGTAATTAAAAGCACTGAAGCACTTTCCAAAGTCAAGGGAGTCATGTGCCACATATCCAAATCTCTTGGTGCTATTGAATAAATACGTGCCGGGAATTTGCTGAAGTTCTGTCTCCTGTCTGGCTGTGTGTTTGCTCTTCCCATAGTTTCACAATTATATTTTTGGAGAAGGTGGAAGGGATGAAACCCTTTCTTAATGCTTCTCCTTGGCTCTTTGCTGGCTGGGTGTGCTTTAGGCCAGAACAGAGACCATATAGTTTGAGGGCAGATTGTCCAGGCTATCATCAGGTCAGACTAACTGAGGGTTCCCACTGGGCTGGAGGTTGCTCTTTAATGGTGTTTGGAACAAATGAGAAATTTATGTCATCTTCTCAAACTGGCTGTTAACTTAGTAGCATGATCATTACGTTATTTACAGTTTTGGTTCTTTCTTTAGAGCCGATTAGTTAGGCAGCAAGCAGTGCTCAGTAAGCACAGAGCATACCATCATGCTGTGAAAAGGAGGCAGAAATGTTGGCTGTGAAAATGGGATTCTGTTTTCAGGCTCCCAAAGGTTATCATAAACAACACAGTGAACAATAAAAATCTCAAATATCTTAGCACAAGAATTTACAGTGACAGTAATGATATTTGATTAATGAGGATTAGATGTACTAGGAAACTGCTGGTGGAGAGTGGGTCATATCTTCAATATATTAATATATACCAGTGTGACTAGAATTCAATATTTGTCCCAATAAATTGTATGTGATTTCTCACTTCTTTCTTGTTTTTTTTTTTTTGCTTTTAGACCCAGATGAAGTAATTTATGATGATGTGCCAAATGAAAATTCAGACTCTGAGCCAGGTTTGAGATCTTTGTAATATGTATGATATAGATTTTTTTTTTAAGTTGAAAGAAATGTACTATGACCGATGCGAATGTATATTGAATAGACACGTTCACTAAAAAATATATATAAATGAAATAAACATCATATTAGTAATCAGTGGATCTTGCAAATCTCAAAACTAATTCTTAACAGAATTTATATCCACAGGTCTCCTGTACCATTCTCTTCAGAAGCTGAATTCTGCTTTATTGTACAGATACATGTAATACCATCCCAATCTATAGTGTGTAAAGTCCCTGGGTGGTGGTGTTCCATGTGCTAGAGAAAAGACAGGATTATAATTTGGGGTATTGTAGCCATGGTGACTAAACAAGGCAAAGTATGCAGGGAAAAGATATTTTTAAATAGATCAGCTGATCTATGGTAATGTGTATGTATCATGGTTTACAGAGAACTGCTCTATGCTTTAAAGTTTCACTTTGCATAAAGATATCAAATAGAAGAAAAACAATGTTCAGATCACTGAACATCCATTAAAGGGAAGATTCAGAGAGGTTGTTTATTGCCCTAACTGTGACAACAGTAATGTATTGTAGTTTCAAACTATTCTAGATCCTTATTTTGTGTCCATTTGTGCAAGGGCAAGAATAGATTTCAAAGCAGTTGCCAAGATTTTGCCCTGGCAGTGCAACTAGAGATGAAGAAACTTGAGAGGACTTTCTCTGATTGTTTTGCAGCCTTTGGTCACAGTGAAGACTTTGCTTAAAACTTCGTTGTTGCTAACAGATCTTGTTTGACTGGACTGGGTTATTAGGAACTCAGCATCTACTTTTATTACCCTCAGAGTGTATTTGCTGAGATTTGCTTTTTTGAATTGTTAGCATTATTATAGTAATGTTTTCACTGTTCAGGCAAGACGTTCAGCAAATTTTATTACGGAAATGAGTTTCATTTGTTACTTGGATTTATTGCCTGAATGACTTCAAGGCTTTTATTCCTGGAAAGTCTCAGGGACTTCTTCCAGCTCGGTCATGACACGTATGGGGCTGACTTGGGAAGGTTAATAGCACGTGGAACAAAGTTCTGGTGAGCTTCTCGGTCACAATTTTCATTTTAACTCAGACGTTATTAATCCAAATTCTGTCTTTCCATCTGTACTCATAGACATTGAAAGATTTTGAGAAAACACATAGTGAGGGTAATTTCATCTTCATATGTTCATGATCTTTGTTTTGTATGTTTAGACTGTATATTTAAGAAGAAGGTTCGAATATCATAATTTGAGTGAGCCATTGTATATTAGTGTGTGGGCAAGACATTTCCACTACATCACTGTGTGTATCCTGCTGCAATACTGGTATTGCAAAGTTTGGACTTATGTCATTACAATGATGAATCTTTTAAAATTTTTCATTGTGCTAATTACCACTAAAACTTCTCTTTCAGGATGTATATTTTAAGGATGGTTTAGATATGCGTGGAGATTAAAAAAAAAACAAAAAACCTAATTACTTAATTATCCTGGATTAGAGGCGATTACTTCATGTTAATTGTAAATAATATTGTTAATATTAATTAGTAAGATTATTCCTGATAAAAACATAATTTTTCAATCACAGGATCATGAAGTTAGACAAATGTGAAAAACACCAATTTTTCTTTTAAGTATGTGTTTTTTTCAATTTAGATACTTCTGAAAGTCTAGTCTTAAAACAAGCATGAAATTTGCTTATTAAGTTCTGTGATTCAGCTTTAAATACTAGGTAATGACCTCTGACAACAGGGACCCCTGGTAGAAGAGTCTACGCTTCTTTAATTGTAGTGGGATGAATGATTGTGTATGTAAAGTGCATGCCTGTTAAGTCCTGATAAGTACTTGATAATAAACATTTTTCCATTTCATTTTGAGTTAGTTTGTCAAATCGGGTATCTGTGCCAATTAAAACAGCAGCTGAGGTATGGAATGGAAAGTAGGAAGCAACAAAGCTTTGAAAATACTTCCATAGAAAAACATGGACCAATCTTGTAGTGTTTTTTACATTAGTATTTTGGAAATACTTTTCCAGTGTTTTTAACTGGTGGTCCTTTGGTCAGTGTTTGAAATAGAGCTTTCTAAGTCTTAAAAAGATTAATATTTCAAGCCTAATTTGTGGGCTTGCAGATATAAGAGCCTCCTAATAACTGGTAGGATATCATTGTAGTTGCAAAATGATAAATCATAATATACTATGGTTTTGTTATATGCTTCTTGGCTATTTGATTTGATCTCTTGTGCTTTAATTAATGATATTTTCATTTGGTTTTCACAGTGTTTTCAGGATTTTTTTTAACTAGTCATGAAAATAATCCTAAAAAATAAATGGCAAACTTGCAAATGTATGGCTGATTTTCATCTGTGCGGACCCAGGTTTACAGCTACAGTTTCAATTTACTCTGAATCTTTTGTGGAGCATGTGATGGGGTTTGGAGAAAACAATCTAGCTTGAGTACAGCACGTTTTTAAAGGGATCATGTTGTAAACTCAGAACACTGGTGGTGTGTTTTGTTTAGAGTTCTGTTTCAACAAAGAAGACCTACTTTGACTGTTTGAACACTGCCTCATTTTATTCCTATTAGAAAGCGCCTATACAAAAGTCTCTGTCGTTTTTTTTTGTAGTACCTAGTGAAGAAGCTTTCTGATGGTTAAACAAACAGAAATATCAGTGTAGCTTAATTTTTTATTTTGATGTCTTTCTTGCAGAGGAGATGATTTATGATGATGTTGAAAATGGTGAAGATGGTGGAAACAGCTCCCTGGATTATGGGTGGAGTTCAAGTGAGTTTGAAAGCTATGAAGAACAAAGTGATTCTGAGTGTAAAAATGGAATTCCCAGCTCCTTTTTGCGAGGCAACCACAAGAGACATGTATGTATCCCCATCGTGCTGCTCAGTGATGGAGATTGTTCTGATTTTCAACACCTGTCTTTCTCAGCTGTGTTTCCCTCCTCCCCAGTACAGTTTCAGATACCAAGAATGTCTTTTTGAGAGACATGAATCAGTGTGGGAGTGAATTCACAACACAATATGGCAGGGGAGAGAAAAATCATAACCAAGAACTCCATAAAATAAATTCTCAAATTGAATAAAAATGTAATTAAAAATGGGATGAGTTTTTCCTCTTGGGCTATTCCTCACCTTTTCTTCATTTGCAGCTAATAGATTAGTGCAAGTGATAAATTGTGAAAAATAACGTGAAGATTGAATGGATGACCCTGAAAAACATCCCTCAGGTGCTCAAGAACGTTCCCTCTCCTTTTATCTTAAATCTGCATCGCTTTTGCTTGAAGGTCACTATGCTTCAGTAGAAAAGATTTTGTGCTCAGAGAAAAGCCCGTATCATTCAGTAAGGAGAAAAAGATGGTGTTTTGGAAATGATCTATCTGCTCCATCTCTGCGTCCTCTGATCTAATACCTTTGGCTGCATCTGTGCTGTAAGAAGCAGGAGGAGGAGGACGTGGGTATGTGTCGTCTGTGCCCTCACGGTGCATGAGGAGCAGACCTGGCCTGCTGCAGCTCCTCTCCTCTTGCCTTCATGCCCTTTCTCTGAGCAGAAATTCCCACATGGGACCTGAGGGGCTGCATGGTGCTTCCTGCTGCAAGTCCCTGCTCCCAGGGGCCAGAGCAGCGAGGTGCACAGCAGAGCCCTGCAGTGTCACTGAGCGAGGGAATGGGGTGCAGTCTGTGAAACCCTCAGCATTTCCCTGCCTTATACTAATGAGTGATGGACACTGTGAGCCACTTCACAACTGGTACCATGAGAGTCCAAAATATTCCAGCTGCCTGTAGTACGGTTAGGAAGTTGTAGAGCAGGACCCACATGTAGGACAGCGCAGCAATAGAAGGAGGAAATGCTGCTGGCTGAGAGCTGAATCTGTGTGTTCTGTCTCTGCTTTTGTAGTGAGAACCATGCTTTCTTTTTTTAGCTGCTTTCTGCTTCCTTAGTTCTAGATGTTTTTTGCTCTAATTTAAGTACTGCTTTCGTTTCCATCCTCATTTTTGCACCTTTCTTTCAGGGAATGCAATCCCAGTAAAGTTGCACTTTCAAACAAAATGTACAAGAAGGATCAAAACTAGGGAAGTTGCTCAGGACGGCAATGCTGAAGACGCCCTGTATATTCTTTCGCAGGACCCGTATTTTGATTTTGCAGGTTTCTTTTTCTTAGTGAAAATAAAAACCTTTCCGTATACTTTTCCCCCCAGTACCCAATATCTCCTTTTCCTGACCTCCATCCTTGCTGACAGCCCTTCAGAAATCAGGGAGTGAGCAATTAACTGAAGGACTCGATCTGCTCAAATCAGCACTTTGTAAGTTGAGTGCTGCTGACTTTGTGTTTTTGTTTTTCTTTTGCCCTGACTAGAACAAACTCCAGCTTTTGCAGTTATTTTTTTCTGGGATGTTTTTGAACTAGACTGAAGCAAATTGAATTTAAGTTGACTTTGAATACCTTTGGAAGAGACTGGGAAAAACTTTACATGCAAGCATGTGTGTCTTAACATGGCTGCTGATTTGTTTGTTTGTTCTTTAGTATTTCTTTTTTCTGTTTTATGTGCCTTCAACTTTGGCTGTAGTTATAGGAATCTGTATAGCATGCACAGAGCAAACTTTAAAACCACTAAATAACATTTACTTCTCCCACAGGGAGTATTTGAAATGCCCTGAGATGATGGTGCCAGGAATATGCAGAGGGTGCCTGAGGATGAGACTGATGAGCAATGGGAGGGAAGGGGCATCCTGTGGGGTGGCTGCCATACAGCTGGATTTTCCATATCTGTGAAAAAAGGTTCACTGCATTTCCAGACTTGTGACAAGAGGAGCTGCGTTTAAGGGAGATGGGGATAAGGTGTCGAGAAACACGTTAGTTGGGGGATGCAGAAGTCAAGAGACTCCCTCACATGGGTGAGAATTTACAGAAGGATGAGGAAAGACAGAAACTGTGGGATTGTCAGGGTACAAAACCTGCACAGGCTTTGCATAGAGGCAAGGAGCACTTCCATTTCTATATACCCATTCCCTGTATCCACTCCTTTCACTATCCTTCACTTCTCCTCCTGTCCTGCAGTAGATATTGCAGTATTTTCTAAGCATGTCTCCTTGTACAGTCTTCCAGAGCTTCTGGAAGAACTGGCTTGCTATTGCTTGTGTCCATTGAAGAGTAAAGGCAGGTTGGTGGCATGATCTTAGTTGTAAGTGAATATAATTTCCCTCAAAGCCGCTTCTTAATTTTTTTTAAATTTTTTTTAACAACTGAGAAGTATTTGCACAATTAAACGTTTCTTGGTTGTGAACCACAGACTGTTCTTGATTATCCTGGTGTGATGCCAGAGTCATAGTGATCCCTGAATTACACCTTGACCTGTAGTAGTGGAGCTGAAGCCATACTTGCCCCTTTGTGTTCAGCTCTGTAGGCATTCCCTTTCCTTTCACTTTGATCTCTTGCCGAGGAATTCTTTTGACATCAACCTAAAGTTTTTTTCCATTGGATTTCTTTTCTATTATGAGACACATCAATTATTTTTTTTCTTCCTGATAACATTTCTACAGCTTTTATCCAGCTTTCTCAAAAATATTTAACATATTACTTAGTATTCCAAAGTATTTATCCTAGATAGTCCCTTCACCTTGCAAAAGGATGTATTAATCCATGAGGTGGTTATGCCCCAGACCATGTGGGTGAGGCTGCGACGGAGCTGACGTGTGCTTCCTGATGGACTGCTGTGCCACTTACAGGATTATGGATCCTTCCCACAAGATTCTTGTTTCGCAGCTCACTCGCACTGTAGTGTTCTCAGGTGCTCGCAGCCTCTGCACATAGTTCTGCTGGTATTTGCCCTTTGAGAATTCTTCTGATTCACCACGTTGAAGTACAGTGAGAAATACACTTGCTGGGATTCATGCTTAAAAAAAGGGTCATAAAGTTAATAACTTTGTCTCCAAATGGTTTGTAAGAGATAGGCACTGTGTGTATTTAATGCAGTCAGCTTAGACTAAGTGACTTTGTCTCTGTCTTTACATAGTTGCCAGTGTACCACAAACATGCCAGGATGAGGCACAGTAAGTACAGTGATATGCAGAATTCATCTTTGGAAGTCCATTCATCACACTGGAGCCGCCCTAATGGTTGTGTTCTCTCAGCTGTCTGCATGTCAGTAGGCAAGCAGGGCAACGTGCATGATGTGCTCTAGTGTTTTAGTGTAAAGTTTGCACTACAGGCTGTTTGAAAAGATTGTGTTTTTTTATACACTGTAGCTTTCTCATGACCTAACGCGTTTAAAGGAGCATTATGAAAAAAAGATGAGAGATTTGATGGCAAACACAGTGGGAGCAGTAGAGATTCAGCAACTAAAGCAAAAACATGAGCTGAAGGTAGTGTAGTTAATTTTTGTAACTAGCTATGTGTTAAATTATTGTTTTTTTCCAACATAGGCAATATTGTCATTTTGTTTTAAATAATAGCAACTTGAGTCAAAAGAGTGGGCAATAATTTATATAAAATGAGTTCTAAATGTGCTGGGTTATCATACACCATTTTAAAAGTACTTTGTCAAGGACTTTTTCCCAAGCTTCCTTTGTCATTGTAGCAGTTGTAGAGGATCAGATAGGACATTGTCCTTCCCCCCTGCCAGGGCGTCCCAGGGCCTGAGCCCAGGCAGGCAGCCCCGGCGCCTCTGTGAAACGCCGGGAGGCAGCTCCTGACCCCTCCACTCTGTCCGTATCGGATCAAATGGTAGCACTGCCCCGTCCTGAATGGAGACAACATGAGAAGGCTGTGTTTTTGCTAAAAACTTCATCTCGAAAGGAGAAATTGCCTGATTACAGCCCAGTAGCTTTGTTTTCGTTCTGATGTGGTTGAGGATGTCGGCGCAGTTCTGGCACTAGTATTATGTTTTTGCTGTGGCTGCATTCAGGAACGCAGACTACAGAGCAGTTTTAATGAACATTTCCTAACAACACTCCTTTCTACTTAACATAAAATCTCTTTTCTAATGTACTACTTTGTAATAAAACGATACTTACTACTTAATTAAATTAATTTCTTCAATTAATGAAATTATCAATTCCATTTTTTTTTTTCTGCAAAGTGCAGTGTTTGGAATATAGCTGATTTAGAACTGAGTCTAGGAGGTTGCCTTAGACCAGAAATACTTTGGCAGTGTGACAGATACCATTGTAAGATGATCTAGAACACTGGTGGTTAATGCTAGTGTTCCTCGCACTTATTTGCCCTGTAACTTAAAACAGGATTCTTGAGACCATTTCAAGTTCAGATGTTTCGAGCAAACGGATTCTTAAAGCATTTCTGCTATTTTGGAGGTTACATGCAAGGTTGCCATAAGCCCCTTCCTCCAGGTTTGATTTTATAAAGAAAAAGTACAGATGCACCAACATGAGGGTTGCTGGATCTGTGAACTTACCGTGTAGTTCTTTGACTTTGGGCTATATTTAGAACCCAAACTACTTGACAATGTTCTTTTAAAAGATGTTTTGATCAAAAGTATTCTGCTTGGTGTGTTCGAATGTGTCCTATTATTTTCAGGCCATGTAGATTGTATTTTCTATCCTACAGATGCAAAAGCTCATGAGAGCTGCTAGAGAAGGTACCAAAGACGGACTTGAAAAAACAAAAGCAGCTGTGAAAAAGGGTCGTTCTTTCATTAGAACTAAATCTTTTATTTCTCAAGGTATGTGTCAATTATACTATGTTTACATTACTCTCTTTAGTTCATACCTGTAAAAAAGGAAGAGAATGATCTAGCTTTTATTGTACTGTAAACTGAGTACTGGATGCTTGAAATCAGCCTTTATATTGATAAAACATCTTATAACAATCAAGTTCATATAATGGTATGGGCAATGATGTTTGAGCAGTTTTAGATTTGGCATGCAAATGCCAACAACCTGAGAAACCCAAGGACTGCATAGAAGGTTGTTCTGGAGCGGGGGGAGGAAAGAAAGAAAGAAAGAAAAAAAGCATCATAGGTGCTCTCTAGATTGGATATTGGCAAATAGGATAGTGGAGATCAAGCTGAAGTACTAAATCTAGTTCTCTTCATCAAATAACTCTTGAATAGCAGGGCAACTGTATATTGCTATATAGTTAGCAATATAGTGTGCTGTTATGACATGGTTTTCAGTGAAGTGATAGCTGACTATTTAAGAAGGCTCTAATGAACAAAGTATAATAAACACTTATTATATGTAAAAGAGGAAACGAGAGGGAGAGCGTTTTGCCTTGTCACAGTTTGGTGATCTTGGCAGAAGCTGCTTTTGAATTGGGAATAGTATACTGCGCAGGATAAAGACGTCTCAATGCAAAAAGCTAAAAGTATTTAAATTCTTTTTCTAGTTAAGAACAGAAAGCAGCTCCTTGTCATGACCCTCAGCAACAGCAGTAGGCCAAAGTTATCCCTGGGTTGAGTGAGGGGGTGGGAGTGATAACTGAATCCAAACTTCTTCCTTCTTTAGAGAAAGTGTGGGAGTCTGTCTGTCTGCTGACGTACCAGCTAATTGAATGGCAGCAACTTCAGAGCTTGTAAAACTGCAGTCATAAGAGTTTAAAGCCACACAAGACTAGAAGAAGAAGTTTTTTAGTAGGTGAGCTAAAGAAAATGAATTAATGTAAGGCTGCTTTCCGCCGGTAAGGACCAGCAGTCAGCTTATACACTCACCGTAGCCTCTAACAGGTTCTGAACGTAGAGAGTTCACAAGCAGAAAATAGAAAGTTCTTGCCCAAATATATCTTCACCCTCTCGCTGTTGAAATTGCCTCCATCTGTAGGGCTGGCTTGCAATGGCTGCGACTTTCGTCCTTGCATTCCTAGAGGTTGACTAGCAAGGTTAGGTTATCTGTGGATGGTTTAATCTCTTAGCCACTTACCAGGTCAGCAGGGGTCTGGTAATGAATTGCTCAATTAAACTCATAAATTCCACTGCTAACAGAACCGTTTCCCTTAATTCCCTTTCTCTTGCAGGCTGTGGTTTCTAATGTCCTTTCTCAGCTCCTGTCTGGGTGCTTGGGTGGCTGCATGCTGCCACCTATCACTGCAGTTTGGTGGTGCTTTTTAATACAATCAGTAGCACTGAGAAGTACATAGACAACATAGAATATCTTACTCTTGTTCCTTACAAACACCAACATTTTCATATGTTTGTTGCTTATTTAAATTCCATTTATGGAGAACTATATGACCTTTCTTAAGCTTGATCATGTGGAGGTATTTAATTTTTTCCTGAAAGTTCCATTCTGGTAGCCCAGTGCTCTGGGCTGTGAAGATGAAGGCAAGGTCAAGAAAAGATGCACAGGTTGCCACCTGCTGTATGGATTCTAGGATTTTGAGATACCTTTTGAGATAACAACTTGGTGGTTAAAGCATTCAGATATTCTACATTACAGCACACATCAATGCTGAGTGTGATTTCACAGATGTTACAGAAATGCTGAGAAATTTCATCTATTTGAGTGCAAATAAGAGTACTATGTAATTACTGACCTCAGGAGATAGGATCCTTGTCGCTTTTTTTGTTTGTTTCTTTTTCTTTTGTTCTTTTAAACCTGCATGTTACACAAATGGACATATTCACTCTTCAATTATTTATAGACCATAGATCATCATGTCTGGAAGAAGAAGAGCTGAATTTATTTATTGATGTGGACTGTATGCACACAGAAGCAATTATGACCCCTATGCCTGAAGGACTATCCCAGCAGCAGGTAGGAGGCTTTTGGGAATCTCGTCGTCTTTCTCTTTTTTTTTTTTTTTTCCTCTCTTCTGCATCAATGGCTCACAGGTGCTTTTTTCTTCAAACATATTGATCTCTAGCTTAAGTTAAATGGTGAGCAAATTCAGACCTGAATGAGTATGAGCATTTCTTGAAAACTGGTATTTGTGCGTATAGCTGCACCTGTCCTGGAATCAGCAAGAAGCACAAAATGTTGGTTTGCATTATAATATTATTATCCTATAAAAATTATATTGCTTTCTGAATATTTAAATGTGAGAAGGTTTTCAGAAAAGAAAAAGAAGTGTTCAAACTTTTTCCTCAAGTCAGAAGATGTTGCAGGTGCTCTTGGACTTCTATTTTAAATGTAGATATCCTGCATATTTTCTAAATCTTAATGTTTCTTCTGATTTGCAAAATTTGCTTGCAATATGTCAGTTCTACAGAGGAGTAGATCTTGCTGTTCTCCATTCAAAGTCTGTAGTCACTGCAGAGGCCACTTCAGAAAATACAGAAATCAGTATCAGTCAGAAGTTTTGGTTGAAAATAATCCTGTGGGTATATGTTAGCCCCTTATTACGCAAGGTAATAAAGAGCTAATTTTTAGCTTCTTTTGGTCTTAAGTCCTGTGTTGGTCAGTACCTTCAGAAAATGGTAAGTAAATCAGCGTTGCATTATTATAAGATTTCCTTATATTGCAAGATTCCAACATCAATCTGAATGCTGCATTTTCCTTCTTTCCAAATATGTGTTTGAGAGTCTTACTGACTTTTAGTAAGTAGCTAAAAATGAACATACCCACTTCAAGAAAAAAAAATCAGAGAGGATTCTTTCTTTGATATAAACTAGTAATTGTTGTGGAGGTCATGGTGTATGTTATGAATCTACTAAGAGCACTAAGTGATGTATTTGGTAACTCCGTAATATGTGTGCTTTATTTTGGGTTTTCAGTTCTAAAGAAGTCCCTGCTTATGGCAGTAAGGCAGCAAAGAAAGTGTCCAGTAGGTTCAGGAAAGATTCTTCCTCCGTGACTGTGTTTATTGCTTGGCAGTGCAGTACAGATTGCTGAAAAAGTCTGTCTGTCATAGCTGAAATTACAAAACTGATGCTGAGTTGGCAGAGAAAATTCAAACTCAGCACAAACTGAACTGACTTAACTGAGAGCCCTGAATAATCTGGAATCAGACGAATGGAAACAGCTAGTTCCTTGGTGCCCAAAGAAATGGGAAGATTTCCAAAAAAGATAGTCAGATACAAGAGGCCTTTCTGGCACAGGAGAATTAAAATTCCCCACTGAAGTCTCCCTACAACACCAACAGATTTAGAATACTGTTAGTGTCTGGCGGTGTATGGGGCTTTTTTTAAAGTTTTGAAAAGAAGTGATGAGAGTGATATCTGAAGACCTTAAGTAGAGAGTGGATTTGGTCCAAATGGAAATGAACCCTCATTTAAAAAAAAAAA
>NW_010585792.1:252-12082 GCF_000705375.1 Tinamus guttatus | reverse complement strand
AGAATAAAACACTTCAAGGACACCTTCCTTTTCCTCCAAGGGTTTCTGCCCAGAGCACCCCAGCAGCAGCGTCTGGAGGGGCGAGAGGGGCCTGGAAGAGGCATTTGGCCAGAGCTGTCCAGGGCCCGGGTGCTGAACGTGCCTCTGCCCTGGGGGGTGACCTGCCGCTTTGGGGGTTTTTTTGTGGGGGAGGGATTGCACTTTGGAAGCACATTTGTGTTAAATGCTGAGCAATTCATTTGGCGGAGTGAGATTAATTCCCAGCATCTTGTTAGTCCCGTTATTAAGCGCCGTTATGTAGACAGCGGGCTGACAACACCCGCCAAGTTATGAACACTGGGAGTGCGGCCGCTGCAGCTGGGCACCACGAAGCCCTCGTCAGGGTTTTTACTTCGGGTGCCCGGGCAAGCCTCAGCGCTGAGGAATGCAGACTCCTTCCTTTCCTTCTACACAAAACACAGCGAGGCCCATGCAAGTGTCAAATCACGGAGAATCACCTTCATTTGCACAGCACCGGTGCCAGCTTGTAGTCACGGTCGATATTTCGCCTGTGCTGTGGAAAGTTTCTTGACACCCCAGTCAGGTGCTCTGAGTTTTAATGAATAACTGTGTCCGGCTTCTTGGTTTGTACGCAAAGCAGCAGTTTCAAGTTTACCAATGGGAGTAGTAATGCCAGACAGCACTCCGAGCAAGTTTATTTTAACAAATTCTGTTATCAATCCATCCTCTTGAATCTGGCTGAGCAGACAGTTGCTGGCAGAAACAGCAACTGCAACACATATTTTAAGACAGTTACTTCATTGTGAAATGTTGCCTGCCCATTGCCACCCTGGTACTTCTTTGTCAGCCACAGTCAGCAAACAAGTGCAGTTGAAAGCTGGGAGATACTAAACCCTAGTGGAGCAATAAGTGCCTTTTCAGTTGTATTTCAAAGCTATATGACTGGCTGAAACTATATTTATTCCAATAGTTAGAAAGAGTCAAGTACTGTCAAAAGGAAAAAGAGAGACCTTCATACTGTAATGAAGTTAATAAAATGCATCAGTTGTATATTTCTGCATTTTAAATTAGGAATTGGGTGTGAAAAAGTGAGAGTAATTTGCAGATTAAGAAAAGTTTTTCCACCACAGACAAGCACTTGCTGGCATATTCCTCTCCCTTGCTTAGGGGATCCATTTTTCATGCCATCCGCTAGCTTTCAGGGTTAGCAAGGCACCACTACAATTTGTTGAGGAGTTTCCACCAAGGACAGTAAATCTAACAACTTAAAGGTCTGACTCCTGCGATTCCATGCAGAGCTCCTTTCCTCCTGCAAAGGAGATAACAATTTCTGACAAACAGGATGACCGTCTTCAGGGCAGATTTGTGAATACAGCAGAAGTTTTGCAGGTGCAAAACTTACCAAATTGAGTAAATCCATCCTCATAGTGTTGTAGCTGTCCAGGTAGCTTAAATACACTGAACTGAGTACTTTTGTCATCACCGACCGAAGGAGCACAAGGCTAAGTGCTTCACAGAGAGGGTGTAGCAATAAGGAAAATGAAAGTCACTTCTTGAGTGACTTCTCCATCTCCTTCTAGGTTGAGTTTGACATATCTGAAATTCAGTTACAGATATGTAAATTTGTACATTTACAAATCTTTAAAATATAAGAAAAAACACTTGAAAGCATTAATATATTGACATTTGAACTGAAAATTGTAATGCTCTGGGCTACAAATACAGCACATTTACCCAAAGAGGTCTTTAAGGAAGTAAGTTAAATCAAAATCGGCTTAGCTTGTGAATGGGAAGATCTGCTTCAAAATATTGCTCAATAAAATAAAATAAGTTACATATGCGTTTTCAAGTTTAGGGAAATGAAAGTTAGAAATACTGAGGAAAAAAAAAAAAGATAGCTAAAAATAAGGAATTCCATCAAGAATGAATTCTCTTCTCTTGATACACAGCCAGTTATCTATTGCAGTGCAGTACTAGTCAAAACTGGAGAAAAAAGTGACCAAATAAATTAAAACTAATAGCCAAAATTCTGTATGTCTAGGGAAAAAAAATCCAGAACCACAACACTGTTCTTTATGCATAGTAGTATTTTTAAGATCCAGCTAAATGAAAATTTCTGCAGATTTATTTTTGTTTCCAATGACACTTCAGTTTGTAGTTCTGGTGTTGCAAGCAAGATGACTCATTATGCAGAAAATAGCAATCGGGCAAGGAAGAGAGGGCAAGATTAAAAAGTAAATTAAAAAAATAAGTAAAGGAGAGATTCTCAAGGAGCTACATGCAGCTTTCGAGTGCTACAGGATCACAGTTTAAGAGATTAGAAAACAGTTCTATCAGCACACTCGCATCCTGATTACCTCTAAGTAAGAGTAACATAACATTTCTATGGGGATTTTCCCCTGCTCCTCCTTCTCGCTTACAAATTTACTGTGCTTTTTATAGGATTTCCTCTGGGGCCGACATTGTCTGTGATGCTGATGTTTTTCACTCTTTTTAATTCTGAAGCTTCCTGTGCAGCATCAGGCCAGCCACACGTTCAATACAAATCTTAAAAATATATCCAAGAATGCTTGCATACTACAGTTTTCCAATTAAGAACAGGTTACCACAGGATACAGCAGTATAGCAATAGTCCAAATCCATGAGGGCACAGAGAAAATAAAAATAAATAAATAAGAGTCCTTAGAGATGCATCTTGCAATTAGCGTTTTGCACTTATCATTCTCAAAGCATTTTACAGGTTTTTCAGCTAAATCAAGCAGAGACATTTGCAAGCATTAGCCCTCCCGATGTTGATAAATCACACATCACTTTTGCACGCCTAACCTGTGAGTTAAGATATTGGCTGACTAAAGCATAGCAAAAAGTGCAGAAATCCCCAAATTCCCATCAACTCATCTAGAAGAGAGGTTTTCAGGTTTCGCATTCTTAGCTCAGAATCTCAGAGCTGTCTCTAGGGCAAACCCTGGTAATAAAAGGCAGCACATCAGCCAGCAGCCTGTTTGTCACCCAGGAGCACCAACCCAAAACGTCTGTGTGATTTTTCACACAAGAAAAGCCAACACCCCTCGAAACCACACGACACCCTTGGGATGCACCTGCCATTTCACCAGTTAACTAACGAACTGCAGAGATGGAGGGAACCACCTGGGGACAGCAAACTAGAACCACCACCTCTTTGGTACACTTCAGCAGAGACTCACTTTTGGCTACTTCTAGCTTTGCTCTTGAATGTACACTTTGTAATAAGAAAACATGATAAAATATCAAATCTGCATGCGAGTATTTTCATCAATAAAGTTTAGCTAAAAAGTAGCTCAGCTCAGTGCACTATTAAAAAATGGAGAGCAGTGGTACAAGAGCTCACATTTTGCACAGAAAGACCTGTCATGTCTGCTCCAGAAAGTATAAAGCAAGCTATACTTAGCACTGACAAAGACTGCTCAGAGTAGAGTATTCTCTTAAGTGGTGATTAGAACATGTAAGGAAGAACTTGGAGAAATTCATTCTTACTCATTTCTGGCACCACTGGAAGAAAGGGCTGCAGCAAAGCTATTGGAATTTGGTTGTTACTATTTTCGCTCTCATGTCGTGTCACTTAACATGACAATTGGTCACATATCTGAACAAGTTGGGAGAAAGGAGGAAAAAAAAAAAAAGAAAAGAAAAAAGCCAGGGGGCAAAGTTACTCTGCCCAAAGATTAAAGCTAAGGAGAATCAATACTGTCTGCAATGGAATAACTGGACTGCTTTTTGACATTCACTCAAAGACCTTAGGTATAGACTAAGCCTAACAGCATAGACTTATCTGTGTGGATAGAATTGAAAAAAAACCTCAACGCTGCTGTAGGCCCAAGCAGTCTTCATAAAACTTAGCTCTAGTCCACTTTTGAATCTATAGTTTCCCCCCCCATGTTAAAATGTCAACAAATGATATGATCTAAGTATAAAATGGTCTTGAGCAAAGCTTTACAGCAAAAAGCACAATCAATAAATGTATTTAAAAGGTTGATTTTTGATGATACCGGCAGCATGACAGATACCTGTAGAGGACAGTCATATTCCCACCCAGCCCACGAGAAAGGCAAAACAAGGATTCTTGCCCTCCAGTTCCAAATATGTTTGCTATTTCCTTTTGACTTCATCAGCTGAATGCAAATGTGTGCTTTCCAAGTGGAGAGACAAAGAGGAGAGCGTGGGCTGAACAGCACGTCATCTGTCGTACGTGCTCTACAAAAAACACATTCATGGCTTTAGCCACCTTTTTTGTTTGTTTGCAGCAGAACTAGCCCCACATTTGCAAGGAACATTTCCTCCACTCCCTAGCTGCATGTTTGTCACTGGATTTTTGTCTTATCATGCGCATGAGAACCAAAGTTTATTTTAGCACGCAGTTTATTGTGTCAACAATGAAGTCTGTATTTCCTTCAAACTGGAACCTGTTTCAGTACTGTATTTTCCTTCAGAAATATTTAGCCACATTTTCATATCCATGGTTAGAAAGAAGCCTGGTATCTCCTATCTTTAAATAATGCCATTTGCAAAATACAAATTCATGGATATGAGACATTAAAATATAAACTAGCATATCTAAGGCTGAAACAAAACAAACAAATAAAACTAGCTGACGAGTAATATAGTTCCGTACTTAGGAAGCCAACAATGCCAGCATACTTTAATATCTAAATGTTAGGAGAGCTGAATTATATATTCAAAGGGTACTTTTTTGATAGCATTCAGACATTCAACATCTGTGAGCTTCATGCTATTCTCACTCGCATGTTGTTCCAGGGATCATTTCTCTTCAAAGGCAACAGCCTCGTGGTTCGCTCTCTGAGTGCACCTAGCATGGCTTTTATTGCTTTACAGGTGGAAAAGCATGTTACAAATATGAAAGTGGATGCACAGTTATTTTTTGCAACTTTGGAAGTATAATTTGTTTCTATGTTCATTCAGGTTTCACAAAATGTTTTACTTTGTTATTTTAACTCAGGCAAAAAAAATGTACATGCATTATCGCCAATATAAAAATTTAACGAGTATCTATACACACTGATCTAGTTTTATGAACTATATTCTCATATAAGCACATAGAGAAAAAAAACACAGCAATTAAGTTTGCAAAATCATAATGCTGGAAAATTAAAAAGCTATAGAAAAACTCACATGGGCAACCTTACGCTTGGCCACTTCATACCTAATGCTGTAATACTATCTTGGCTGACAGTTCGTCCGATTCTGTTTTGAAAATGAATCACGGTTCCCAGCGCAAGGGACTGTAGGAGCCCTGAGTCACTGCTGCACGTGTGTAACGTGCTTCCCAACACCTGGAATGCAGATAGGTGATTTTAAACGCATTCTTCAAAGGACAGCAAAATACCATCTGCCTGTTTGAGTGTCTGCAGAAAGTGTTTCCAGGCAGACCTTTCTTTTGCTGCACATGAAAATCTTTACCAGGTTTAAATACGCTTTGTGAAAAACACATCTCTTGCCGTGCATTATGACACAGCTTTTATTTCAGCAGTATAGAAAAAGCTGCTTAGGTTACACTCAACACAACTGAGCAAGAGTCTGACCTTCATCTTTATGTCAAATTTAGTACTCCAAGACAGATGCACCCTTGTTTTAAAGGGGCACACATGTCTCCTCTTTCCCCCTGAGGATCTGTAACTTAACGGTGACTATTTGATTATACTTCATGTGGTAACAACCTTAACCATGTTTCAACTCAAGCTATAGGAAAAACCTCCAGGAGTTTCGTAAGCAAAGCATAGGACAGTCTTTATACACATTCTGCCAATGTGCTAGCACTAGCATCAAAAAGAATGGCATTTACTAGCATTAATAATGCTCCAGATACTAAACTACTAGCCTCTGACATCTAAAAATTCCTCCTTCTTAATTTATAAAATGGTTATGAAACCATCACTCTGACATAGGGACTAATAATGATAGTCTGACTAGGAAGAGTTTTGGAACAGCACTAGTTTTCAAAGCCATTTACAAGCCAGGTGTTGTTATATAATTGCTTTACGCAAGCAGTATCTTACATGTAAAACCAAATAAATTCTTCTGCTTTCTTAGGCGAATGTGTTACATGTTAGCAGAAGACATGCGAAGCGCACGCCAGACGAGAACTCTGTATTTATAGCACGCTAAGTCAGTCAGCAAATAGAATCTACTAAAAATATCAACAATGGTATGCAGCACACCCGCTCTTCGGGGACTAGGCAGTCCATGGTGGTCTGATTTTTAGACATAGCAAAGAAGAAAGAAGAAAACACTCAGGCAGGTCAATCCCTAAAGAAGACTAAAGGCATCCAAACCTCACGGAAGGCTTTGCATTCTGCGTGGCACACAGGCAAGCGTCCCAGCCCCTACAAGATTTGTCTGTGGGCTTCCTAGCGTCCCCATGTCACTTCTACACTTCTACACCATGTTGCACAGGGAGCAGAAGCATGTGCTGAGTGAGGCTGAGAATAAGCCTCATAGGTAATACATCTTCCCATTCTTACAAGCCTTCCCATCAGGAATTTGAAGCCTGTTAAACACTAGGCACCAAACAGCTCTAGATGACACCAAGACATCCTTATGAAAGTCATTATGGTTACTCACAGGGAAAAAGCTGCCTTGGGAACTAAGGCACTGCTTTAGGAAATAGCTAACAAGGACACATGCAATTAGAGCAGACAACAGAAACAATTTCCTTTATTCTTACATAGTGATGTGCAGGTAACTAAGGTAATCATGGATTTTACAGAAATGTTTTATTTTAATCTATAAAATGGAAACCTCTAAAAATGCTCCTAAATAAAATCTCTGAGTAGAACAATCAAAAGTTTCTTACTCCTCCTTCTCACAGTTAAACATCTGCAAGAATGTGCCATTACCACAGTAAAAGAACATTCCAGGTAGAAACTAACGTATCTCTGCCCTAAAAATAACCAAACCACTAATTAGAAGTAGGCCCTTTGAAAATAACTGTTCAAAATAACATAATTTTGGTTCATGCATCTGCGAATTGCTGGGAAAACCCCCATCACTTTGTAACACTATTCAAAAACCTAGAAGCTTCATGCAAGACTAAGACAGCAAACCAAGAACATTTACATGATGAAGTTTTCCATAAGCAGGTGACAAACAGAAGAGAACTTACCTAATTTGAGAGGTAAACAGTGGGGTTTGTGCATGCATGCATGTGTATGTGTATGTGTCTTTTTTTTAAAAGTAGGTTTGAATTTCTAGCAGTGACAAAGGTTTTCTCTAGAAGACAAAGAAAAAACTTGCAAAGCTGTTGCGGACTAGTCTACAAATGTGTGAGAACATAAGGAAAGACATACGTGAGGATATCAGAGGTGGATGAGGTATGGCCAGAAGGTAGAGAGGAAGGCCTTGTTTGTACTGGCCTGCTAAAGGCTCCATCAGGTATAATCACTGCCTCCTCAGCCAAAAGAAATATTTATATATGCCATTGTAATTAAGCTCTTTTCTTCTCTGGATACCATAAATATTGAAGTTTCTCCCCCTAAATACAGCACTGCCCCTTTTATTATTTGGCTTTCCTAAGCACTTGCTTTTATCAGGCAGGGAGAAGCAAAAAAAAAAAAAAAAAAAAAAAGTCTTTCTAAGATCCTCTGTCACTTGCCTCAATATTTACTTTGGTGCCATCATGCTCAGCCTAGGCTCCTCCTTGTATGGGTGGGTTTTTTTGTTTGTTTGTTTGTTTTTGGCTTCTTATTTTCCTCCATCCACTCCTTTGCAGTGTTCATGTCTATGTCTTTGCTGCCAGTCAGGAATTGCATAGTCCTCATTACATGGGGGAGCAACAGAAGTGCTCACTATATCTAGGTGCATAAAATCCTGAAGAGGAATCAGACTCCTCAAATTCATCTGTCAGAATATCCTTCTGAAACTCCTTATCAGATGATTTATCCTTGCAACGCTATCCTAGCTCGCTGGAGTTTGTATCTGTATTTGGGTAACGTGATGCTCTTTCAAGCCTCCTGTATCAGCAGTGCCTGCTAAAGTGACCCTTCTCTTTCACCTTGTGGTCAGCTCACACAGGTAGAGCTGAAGAGAACCTGAGGCTCTTGTCCATCTCCCCCTCCATCTGTGGTTGCCATGAAGGTAGCTGTATGTGCATAGACATGTTGGTACTTCACTTCCAAACTGGTCTCTGTTTTAATCTTCTTTCACAACCAGCAGAATTCAGACAATGTCTCCCAGCTATTGCTCACGTTTTTCCAAGGCAGAGGATCATAGGTACAGTTGTGTAGCATTACTGTAGACAATTGAACACAAACAAACCAAAACATTAAAGAACAGAGAGACTCCTCCTCTTCGCTGTTCTGCATCTCGGAAGACTTATGAGCAGCAATAGCAAAACTATCCGAAATATCTTTTATGTTCATAATCACAAGTAATTGTTATTGTAGCTCTAGTTGTCCAAGACAGTTAGGATTTGTAGGGAGAAGTAATGGCTGCTATTAGACTAAATCCTCACTATCTTTCCTCATTCTCAACAGTTAGGCACTAGTTTAGAAAAGTTTGACTGTACTGAAGATTCATCGATGTCTTCAAGCATCATGACAAATTTCCAACTGACAGGAAGGGAATATATGTCAAGAGGTACTGAGGCATTCAGCATGAAGCTACAACAGCAAGCTTTGCTGCTTCCAGTGGGATTTCCATGCACACAGATACGTGGAATCTCCCAATAGTCTCACTGCAAAGCAAACTTCCCAATCCCTTCCAAAGTCAGTGAGGAAGCCTTGGCTGCCAGAACAGGAACAGCATGGAATCCAGAGCCTTTGGGAGCATCACACTCCCCATTCCAGGAAGCAGCAGTACTGGTGTGATACTGGGAGAAGGGTAAGAAAGTGACCAGAAGATCCCCACAAACACCAAGAAAGAAAAGCAGAAGAAAGATCATGAGACTCTCTAGAGCATAGTCCAATGGGCCATAGAACAAAACAGATCAGATGGGAAGCAAAACAAGATGTGGCATTCTGTGCAGCAGGCTGACAGCCCCTAAAAACTACCTTTCTGAGAGTTCGCGGCTTCTTCTCTTGTCATTTGCCTCCCCCAATTCATCAAATAATCCAAGCTATAACCTGAGGTTTTCATGAACTTTCTTCTGTGGAATGGAGAATTCATTCACCAGCAAATTACTATTACAAACAAATGCTACAAAATATCTTTAAGGGTTCTATCCTTTCAATGTTACACTGGCAATAAATTCTGCATTGTAAGGGACTAAGTAGAAAAAGCCCAGTGGATTCTACCATTACGCACTTTTCCTCAAAGATGCTTAAAGATAAACCTGTTTTTACAGGTTTTATTTCTTTCTTATAGCAGCACAGCCATGAGGAGATTTCAAAGTGAACCCTAGCAGGGTATTTCTACTAGGTGTTTTCAGAAGGAATTTTCCCCTTTGCGACCACAACCTCAAATCCAGAAGTAGGATCACAATCATAAGGTGGGTTCTAAGTCTCTGTCAACATTTTAATTGACACAAGCAACACAACAGTTGCTCAAAGCAGAGAAAATCCTGGAGGACTGTTCATTTTTACAGATAAATCAGTTGTAGTAGTAAAGGAGTGTTACGGGCAAAAACAGATGGGCTATATTGTAACTACAAGACTAGCCTTGCTACAAATGAATATAGGGACAGTCCATGAAAAAACAGTTATTGAAAAAAAAAAAAAAAAAAACACATAGTGCAAAAATGAAACTGTGGCCCTCAAGGCCTACTCATTTAGTGGCTATTCTTAATAGGAGATTAATAGAAAATTTATTTTGGGGTGAGAAGAGAGGTCAAGTCCCCTTCACCAAGGAGCAGAACTGGAAACTCCTGCCCCAAATTCCTGACCAAGGCTTATCACCTTGATGGAAGCTGGAACTAGGACCGTGTTGCAATAAACCCTGTGAGCATCACGCACTGGTTTCAACTCCACTGCTGGGGTGGCCCAGATAAGATTTCAGAGAATTTGGGCCTCCTTCTGTGTAATGCCCCAAGCCACTCCAGGAAAGCTCACAGCACAGTCAGAAAAGTACACATATGCTCCCTGAGACAGGCCTCAGTTTTGAATTGAACTCTCTCTCTGGGACGAGACATAAGGACACATAGTAGTATTTATTCCATTATACTTAGATCACTGAGGTGCACAAGACTGAGCTCAGTCAGGACCATTAGACCCTCACAGAGAGAGAAGTCTATTGATACCACAATTCGTAATAAAGGGATATAGCAATCAGTCGATCATACTTCCCAATATGTTAACATACGACAAAGTTAATTTTTATGCATTCTTGTTTAAATGGCATATTAATAAGCACTAAGGATTTAAGTATGTGATGGAGTTAATATTTATGCATTACTTCTATATGCTCAGCTGCTCCATGAAAGTGACAACAGAATTCACTAATGGCAAATTAATTAATCTAAGGAATGCAATATCTGTGTGTCACTGAGACAAAGCTAAACAATGTGTCTATAAAACATAATAGTTGAATAATCAGTTCAGCGTATGAAAAATTTTAAAAAGGAAATAACTTTCATAGAACTGCTATGCTGATTTTCAAAATTAGTGTCAGTTTTTAATATAAAAAGAAACAATTCACTTAATATGTAGGTTGCAAAACAAGGGACGGTACCTCAGACATGCTCATAACACGTAAAATAGGTGCCAGGTGCCACACCTAGACAAGCTCGAGCTAGTTGCCATCAGGACAAGAACAACCCTTCAAGTTATTTTCCACCATGGTGAGTGCTACTACCACTAATTTATAATCTTCAGCCTCTCTGCTTGTGCCGAGCATCTTGTTATTATGAGGAACCAAGAAAACACAAAGCAGGCAACTGTAAATTTCATTTCCACATTCAAAATGATGGAGAGTTACATATCACAGAATATTTAAATAACAAAAAAAGTGTCAAGAAGAAAGTCCTTCCTCATAAATATTGCAATACTAGGATTAAACAGCCATTCATCTCCATAAGAAAGAGTAAGATTTTTAGAACAGAATACAAGTAGATTCACGATCATCTTGTGACCACGTAAAGAGAGTGTATTTTACAAGCCACTACTCACAACCCTAACATAGAAAATCCCATTATTTATTAGTCAGTAGATAGGGTATTGCACCAAGAAAACCAATAACCTCTTCATCATGTCAGTCGATATTCTTGGGAATACTCCAATTTGAAAGGTTCTCCAAAGACAAAGTAACTACGGAACAGCAATTAACACACAGATTACCACCTGACACAGTAAAGCATGATCAAGTGCAGAGCCATTCTGAAGAGATCTTACTGCAGCTGAATAAACAGTTTTCTAGATTACTGCTACTCATCCCTATCACTGTATCTATATTTAATCCAGGCCCCCTTCACGAGGGAGCAGGTTGCAGAACAACGTTTACCCAGGGAGCGAAAAAACATCTTACCTTTGAGCACCAACTGGCTATACGTTCTAACGATTCCCTTGTGCCTAGCACACACTGCACAATTCTCATCAGTATGGCATCCTTTCATCACTAAAAAGCACACACGCTCTCTTCCCCCACAAGCTGCCGCGATGGTATAGCAAGTACCCTTGCATCAAAGCACTGCTATTCAGCTGCTTGGCACTAGAGAATAGCTGCGCTTGCTCCTTTAACACGGAGGGGTTTGACAGCCTTCTATTATGTTGCGTTCAGCCACAGCACTGGGAGGAGACACTTTTAGATCTAGGAAATAAGAGAGAACGCTATCTGCACGTTAACGCACCAAGAAGGACCCATGGGTGGCTTGTCATGTGATGGAAACCTCAAGCAGCATATGAGGGTC
>NW_010585791.1:71982-92232 GCF_000705375.1 Tinamus guttatus | reverse complement strand
ACACCAATATGGGGATGCTGCAAATGGTGTTTATTAATGGATGACAAGGTGTTATATAGCTAAGGTTTACAACGTCACATCTGCCTGCTTACATCATAGACTAAACACTATTGGCTATTAGGGGCCCTATCTTTCCGTACAGCGCGATATCTTCCGGCCGCCAGACCCTAACTATCTGCCACAGTAGCCTTAGCTTAAGGAAACATTGTCAGCTTAAATCTCAGCCATCATTAACATGTTTGATAAAAAAGCTGTGAAAATACTTTTTTTTGGGAAAAATCACTCTTTTTAAAACTAAGTGAAGCACACATTTTCTCTCTACTGTGTGAAAGGCCAAGCACAAAGCACAGAGGACTGACACAGAGCTGACAATCAGTGTAAACAAAAGTGAAATTACTTTTCTGTTTGTTTTCTTATTATTGTCTATGCTGAAGAAATGCACTAAGATTACCTCTCTCCTACCCTCCCCAGCAAAGAGGAGAGAGAAAAAAAAGGAAAAACTCCATTACTTTGGAGTAACTCCTTTGGTGGAGTAATGGAGCCTGGGCACTGCTGCAGCTCTGATGCAGTTTAACAGTCTTCTCTCACTGTATCAGCATCAGGAAGTGTGGGACAGGGCTTTCTGTGGATAAAGAACCTCTCGCTAACAAACTGTCAGTGATAGTAGCCCCCTCTCATATTCCATGTGATGTAGATAGGTAGTTAAGGGAACATGCATAAGCAGCAGCATCCCATTGTCAGCCCTGGTGTCATTTTATCCTGCAGCAAGATCAAGCTAGCATGTTGCCAGTGCAGTGCTTCTGTCCAGGTCTGTGCAGCAGTGCCTCTGGCCACATCTGTGCTAGTTCTGTTTCCTGCCAGGTCTACTCTTTGATGTATATTCTTCTGAGCACCTGTGCCTGGTCATGGGATGAGCAATGGGGTGCAGGACAGTAGGGAGATTTGTTTCTACTCCAGGATCCAGGTTCAAGGAGTCCTTTGAGGATTCTTTGTACCTTAGTTCAAACCTAGCAATGTGGCCTTTCTCCTGTCTTGTAACTTCACATCCACCTATTGTCTCCTCTGCCAGCAAATTGTCCTATGTGTTTTAAGTGAATAATGTCTGCCTTCACATCCAAATAATACTCTGAAGGAATCCATCTCTGTTCTTTGATGTTGTAAGGGCTGACTGAATGGGGAACCAGCCTTGCAACTTAAGTATTTCCATCATCTTCATGATCATTCCCTGGTATTTCATGCATTGAAAAGGGCTTGCACATGGACCTCTATTTAGTTTCAGCATGCAGGAAGTTACAGCCATGCTGTAAGTTCTCTGAATTGTTTTCAAACAGTGCTGCTATTCTTTGGCAAATTGAACATACCTAACTTATTCAGAACAGGATCAGTGAGTGTATTGCAACCAGCCAGGAAGTACTTCCTTAAAGGAAGGATTTGGAGCTCTTCTGTAGCTAGAAAGCCTGATGCTGCTGTTACCTTGACAACCATAGGCAGGACATGACTCATCCTGGCCTTGGATCTGAATCTTACTGTAATTCCTGGCATAGGTTGTTCTATCCAATTTATATCAGTGAAACACGTGTTCTTTACTGCAAGTTAGAAAAAAAGGATTTCTGGATGTTCCCTCAGTGGAGGAAATAATAGGTTATTATGTTTAGAGTTCAGTTCTCATCCCTACTGCAGACTTTGCAAATTACCTTGGGCAGGTATCTCCCTGTCTGTAACATGCAGATTATGATACTGCTTGTTGTCAGAGGCTGAAGAAACTGTAGCAATATGCACAAATACAGTAATGGCCAGACTATTCAACTCTTATTCCAGAGGAGTCCATTTGTTGAATCCACGATATTTCTGGGGAAGAACCCTTCCTTTCAGTAATAAAATGACACATACTGATACCTGAATTATATGTGTAAGTAGCCCTGAGTTAACATTGCTCGGGAACTCATCACTTTGGTTAGCCTGGGCCACTGGTATTGAAAACGAGTGACAGATGAGAACAAATAGATCATACTTCACGAATCACTTCCTATTGCTTTCACAAGATGCAGAAGCTCTGTCCTTTTGGTCAGCATATACATCAGCAGAACAAAATGTAAAGCCTAAGATCTATTCTTTTATCCTGGATTTGCATTTCACAGAAGGGATTTCCTCAAAAGTCTTGTAA
The DNA here is from genome assembly GCF_000705375.1 of Tinamus guttatus. The sequence continues at coordinate 90,068 of NW_010585791.1, read as the reverse complement.
CAGATCACATTTCTGGTTCATTTTTTTTTCTTTCCAAAATGAGAAGCATTTGTGACTGGTTTGCTGGTTAGACAGCTGATGGCCTTTTGAACAGCACTTAGCAAACTTGGGGTCAAATTCTAATGAGCCAACTGTGAGACCTGACAATATGGTTTCTGGAGGTATGTGCCAGCAGACATTTGAGTTCCCTCAATTCAAAGATCAAAGCCGAGGAAGAGCAGAAAAAAGGACCCTATGTCTTTACAAATGTGTGAGTTTTTTCCTTTTTGTTGTTGTTGTTTTTTGTTTTATGACAAAAACATAACACCCTGAAAGGGATCATAGAATCATAAAATGCTTAAAGTTAGAAGGGACCTCTAGAGGTCATCTAGTCCAACCCCTCTGCACACGCAGGGTCACCTGGAGCATGTGACACAGGACTGCATTCAAGCGGGTTTTGAAGATGTCCAGAGAAGGAGACTCCACAACCTCTCTTGGCAACCTGTTCCAGTGCTCTGTCACCCTCACTGTTAAGAAAGTTTTCCTTAAGTTCCTGTGGAACTTTTGATGCTTCAGTTTGTGGCCATTACCTCTAGTTCTATCAGTGGCCACCATTGAAAAGAAGCCAGCACCATCCTTCTCACTGCCTCCCTTGAGGTACTTATAGACACTGATTAGATCCCCTATGAATTATATGAATATATATGAAATATATGCTACCTAAACATTAATTTGCTCCTGAAGGTTGTGGCTGTTTACTCCATCAAGGACAGGTATTGAGACTGCTAAGGGAAGACCAGCCAGACTGCGTAAAGAATGTATTTTGTTATGATTTGTATTTTAATTAAAAACAGAGACCGATTTTTGTTGAACACTGTCCAAGTGGTGGATAATTTATTAAAAGCAGGAAGCCCAAAGGAAAAAAAACAGGATATTCATCTTCAGCCTATGTGGAAGCCACATAAAATTTTAGTTAGTGAGTTCCTGTCCAGGTTAACTGTTTGGTTTGTTACCAGGAAAAAAAAAAAAAAGAGGAGCTCTTCATTCTGTGCGAGTGGACTGTCTAGTTTGCAGATTAGATAAGGAGTTATTCCAGTGCGATACATATAGCCTAATGGCTATTGCTAGCAAGTGGAGAAGTTAAGGAGCCTGGGGCAGAGCCAGCAGTGTGGCTTGTAGAATTTTCTTGCGTCTGACAGGGTCAGTGCATGGCTCAGATGAACAAACCATGCTGAATCCAAGTTAACTTTGTTTATAGGCAGCTTTGTGCCTGCACTGTTTTTTGCTGTTTTCACATTACTCTGGCTCTCCAGGCTGTTTTTACTATCTATCTGAGCTATCTTAACTGATGGAGAGTAGGCTGTAGAAGAAGAAGAGGTAACTGAAGAAGAGGTAACTTGAACAGAGGGTAGACAAAACTAGAAACTCCACCATATCTCCTAGTTCTGATTGAAAAGAGGCAGTTTGATTCACAAGCAACTTGGTTATGCATTACTGGAGCATGGACACATACAAACCCTACTGGGTAGATTAAACTATATTTTTTTATGCTGAGAACAGCAGCCAACCTAAGTGAAATCATGTCAAATGAAAAGACATTAAAGATCTTCAGAAAACTTGGACTTGGCTATAGTATTTCTATAAAAATGTAGGTGGAAAAAACTCACCATTGAGATTTGATGGTAAATATGGACAAGAGTGTATAAGATTCCCCAGAGGATGTAGATGAAGGAGCAGGTAGGGATCAGAGTGCATAGACGGAGTGTTCTTCATGATTCTGGTAAATTGAGACTCTCTTGGGAAAACTTTATTAGATTTTGATGTTGAGGTTTGTACACTTCCATGATTTTATTACATATTTAGGTGGAGGGTTCTCCTCTCCTCCTGCCATAAACTGAAATGATGGAATGAAGTTGCTTTGCAACCCAGCAGGATGCTGGATGGACTATTTTCAGCAGTTTGAATATGGCTGAGTCACAACCCCAAAAACAACCCAAACAGGTTAGAGGGAGAGGCCTTGGAGCACACTGTGGCACCTTCTCTGCTGATGCTGGTGAGTCCTTCAAAGCATAGCAAGGCATGGGAGGAAAGGATGAACATCCTGGTCTCATCCTGGTGTTCTGTGTGGCTATGGTCAGAGGATGCAGCTGTAAGAGGCAAAACTCTTGGAAATAACACAGAATGCACCTCTCACAGACAAAACAGAAAAGACTTACTGGCAATTCTGTATGCTTAAGTGTCCTAGGAGGTCTAAAGTAGGGGATTTTGTGGTTAACAAGCTGAATTGAAGGTGCTTTGGTTGAGGTGGAGGGGTGGAATAAGGGGCTAGAGTTACTTTGAATACCTGAGGCTGCTTCTGGTGCTGGTATTAATAAGAATGACCTGCAAACCAAGGCTTCTTGCTCTATGTCAAAAGACATAATTGCTTTTTCTGGGACAGGTATAGAGTACTTTCAAATGACCAGTTTCTCTGTGTCAAGGGGCTGCAAGTATTCTTGTATTTTCCAAACAAGGATTTTCCTTCTTGCTTTTTGTTTGTTTGTTTAGTTTAGTTTTGTTCTGTTTTTCAAAAGAAGACAGTGAGCCTTGCTTTACTTTTTTTCGTTCCTTGAGAGATGGATGTGTCTCTTCATTTACAGGGCAAGATTTGGGATGCTGGATCATGAGCAATGCTCGCTCACAGCTTTTGTTCTGTTGCCTAGTTTTATTTTAATTAATATATTATTTAAATGTTAATAACTACTTATTATTCATTTATTAATTGCATTACATTTATTTACTTTCCCAGAGGAAGTGGGAATTCAGAATCATGTATTTTTTATTTGTAAACTAGCTCTTGTTAGCTCTTTGCACAAACTATACAGTTTGGGGGAAGGGAGAAAACTGGTAACTTAGGAAGTACTTGGGGATGAGTGTGCAAATGATTTTTGCTTTTCAGACTGTTGCTGTAAAAAGGCCTTGCCAAGGCTCTCAGGGCACCACTAGGCCTTAATTGCCCTGTCCATTCTCATCTAGGTCTCAGGATTTCCATCTAAGGCTTGGGCTTTCAGACCTGGCCCTTGATCTTGTGTCCTAAGTGTACATGGCTGCAATCCTGTCCTGCCCCAAGAGCAAAGTTGTCCTTTGCTCTTGACTGGACCTTGAACTTGGGTCATCCCCTCTCCATATCTGGGCTGTCCATGGGGCTGTCCTCTTATCAGCCCCAGTCTCTGCTTGCTGGTTTCAGATGCTGTGGGACTGCTGCCTTGATTGGCGAGAGCACTGCCTGTGCTGGGATCATCCTCAGCTTGCTTTCCCCAAGACAGATGCTAATCGTTCATACTTCTTCTGTATTGGCAGGTCTTCACTTCTTCCCTTATATCAGTGTAGCTAGTGATACGGCTGTGTGGAGAATCTCCCTGTTCTGACTGGAAACCAAATGAGGAACGGAGGTGATAATAGATTTTTAGCTAATGCAAAGAACTGCAAACTGATCTATTTGACTCTGTGGTCACAGTTTTACCAATTCTAGTGTGGAGTGGGATATGGGATAGTGAATGTATGACTGAGGGGTAGTGGAAGAGCCTCTGGAAAAGCAATACAGAGGCCCATTTTTTTGTCTCACTGTGGTTTGGATTTTTTGAAGTTGGTTGTCAGACCTGCCTCTTCCTGGGCATCCTAAAAGGAACACAATACCTTAACTCATGGGTTTTGGGTATCATTCCTACTTTGGAAGACAGATATTAATAGTTAGAGACTGCAACCTCTAGTCTGCATGCACCTGGGCTTTTTTATCAGATCATTCTCTCAGGCTTTATTGGTGTGTACGGCTTTTCAGTATTGGGTTCCAAAATGCTTTCTTCCTTATCAACCTTTCCTGTCGTCCATTAGTACAGTGATCGAAAAGCTAATTATGACCATCTAAGAGTAAATCTGCTGAGATGTTAACATGCCTGTAAATCTCTGCAGGCACATCCTTCTCCTCCAGCACTGTAAGCAACCCCATGTTGCTCAGGTCCCTCTGTCCCAGAGGTACTGCACAGACTCTCAGTTATGGTCTCATTTCCAGTCTTCAGCAATTACTTCCATTTCACTGAGATTTTTTGAGTTTTTGTGAGTCATTTTGGGTTTCTAAAAGCTCTGAGTATGTTTCATGGGATCAAAAAAGAAATTTCTGATGGGGTCTAGGTTATGTTTTTATTACACAGTTGCTTTGGAATGCCATTACCTGGTGGAGCTCTATGTTCTGTTGTCAGTGAAATCAGCCAGTAGCAATAATCACTCCCTGAAGAGGTTTAGTCCTTCCCCTATGTACATAAATTGCTATTTTATAATGGCAGAAAAAGTTTCTGCAGCAGCAGTCTACACAAAATTGCGCCCTAAACGCTTGGTGTTTCTTTTGCCTCCACGTCATGACATGTAGGTTATTATATCTCTGAGATGTGTCATATAACCTGTCCAGATGTGTTGTATGGCCTGTCCTCTTGCTTTACTAAAAAAAAAAAAAAAAAAAAAAAAAAGAATCTGAGATCAAATAAAGACATGAGGTATAATTCCAGTGACTTGAAGAATTTTAAAACTCTTAGGCTGCCTACACCTGTGAAGAGCATCCTTCACTAATGCTAAGTTATATTGCTGAAAAAATAGTCTCATCTTTAGATTTTCTGCGTGCCCATTTCCTGCTACCCTCATCAGAACAAACGGGCAGTGGACATAACAAAAAGAAAACTGCAATCTTGATCAAGCAATTCCCATTATCTTTTTTTTTCTGAAGTGGGGATGGAGAAGAAAGAAGGGAGGCAAGAAATATTTCATTGATATGGCCATAAGAGTGGTGGTGCCTCACTGTGTGCTGTTTGAAGTAATAATTATAAATGTATCTAGGTGCCTGCAAGCAAAATGGTTGTGCGTGTTCTTCATTGTGTTTTAAAACTAGTTCGGAGTGTGGTAAAGCAGCTTGAAAGGCAGGCTTACACATTTTTAAAAGGCCTGTAGGTGGTGAGAAAAACAGAGCTATAATCACATTTTCAAGATGCTTCTCCCAGAGCACACCCAGCTTAGAATCTACTTTTCCTATTGATCCCCTGACTGTGATTTCCCACTACTAGTTAGATTCAATTCCCAGTCTTGGGAAGATTTTCCTTTTAGAGTGCATTGGGAGGTCAGCTAGACAGAGCACTGGCTAAATTCTCTGGGGACTCAGCACAAATTTGTGGTTTGACTTAGGCAGCTTCCTTTCTTGTTATTTTCTATTACAAACTTGTCAAAATTTCCTATCTAGGTGTAGGAAAATTGCTTGAGAAAGGGGAAATTAGAGAGAAACTAAGGCCTAACAGAAGTTATGGCATTACATGGAATGATCATGCATATTCATTCTATTTCCCAGAACTAATTATAATATGCCCTACCCTCACGCGCGTGCGCCCTTTGTCCCTTTAGTGGTCTCTGGTGGTCTTTTGAGACCCCCTGGTTGTCATCTCGCTGTGTCCACTCGATGACGACTCGGAACTCACTTCCATATATTGCCCTATTCTGGCTCAGAGAATTTGTTGGTCCTACTGCCCAGTTTCAGACAGTTCTTTGAAGATACGGTGGTCCTTATCTTCGTCTTCAATCTGTCTTTGCTGGTTTTGTCCATATTCTCTCATGATGTCCCAGGAACATCTGCTGTTTTGTCTGTATTTTCCAGAGACAACAGCAAAAACATGTCCTTGGGAGAATTCTCTTCTGGGGTTTCTCACAACAAGCTCATTTCTACTTCCCTTTGTCTCTGTGCTGTGAAATGATGTTCTTATTAAGACATGAAAGGGTTTTCCCTGTTTCTGTTTCAGACTATTTAATATGGGGGATTCCTTTCACACACAAAAGCTGTGGTGATGCTTGTGTCAGATCAGGGTATCTGCTCTCAATCGTTAATTACTGTGGAACATTCCTCTGCTTTTGCCTTGCTTTCCACTTCCATGGTTTTGCTAATCTGTAGTGAAATCCATCATTTTAAGGAGCTGGCTTACTTAACGTCTTATGTGCCATCTGCTATTTTACTTTCTTTTCCATTTATGTGGTTTTTATTTGTAATTTAATAACTTCTGCAAACAACTGCTGCTTTAATTATGACAAGATGCGTATTTCCTTGTAATGCTGCAGGAGGCAAGTCTAGAATATGGTAATGGTCCCTTTCTGGCTTCAGAATCACTTAATCTGTGTCTGCTGATTTATGCTTCATTTAGCTTATAGTGCTGCTTTTCACAAGTCCTATATTTCTGTGTGCAGAGCATTAATGCACACCCTTAAACTTGAAGAAGAAATTGTTGCAAGTATAAAAATTGTTCAGTCCTCATTACACTTGCTGGCTTTTAGGAAGCGTTAATTTTGCCTAAAATGTTAGATAGCATGTGTATAGAAAGAGATCAAATTGAGTGGAACAAACAAATGTGTGTCTTTACAAATAAGGGAGTTATCCCACATTCTTTGCCTGATGAGTGAGACAATGTAGTATATGCAGGGAGAGTACTGAGCAGAGCCAAGAAGTAGGTGCCTTTGCAATTCCTACCTAAGGGAATTGCTCCACATTCTTTGACAAGGTGAGTAGTCAGCTGACCTCGGGTGAGAACAGGAGGAAGGCAAGGAGTTTGGTATAGGCAGGCTGGGAAGTTTGTAACTTCTGGGTACCTTGGTGAATGGTGAAAAGAAGGGGGCATACCTCAGGCAGGAAGTTAGGATAAAAGAAGACTGTGTCCTCCAGCAATTTGAGAGACCCCACAGAGGTATGCCTCGGTGGACTCCCCATTTAGTCAAATAAAGTTTTAGGACTCCTCTGTCTCCTTTGCGGACATTCAGTTCTTAACTACATGATTTTCCGCACCAAATTAACGCTTTTCCAAATGACTTTTCCCAAGAATTAATATGTGTTAAATGTGCAGTATATTCCCCTTTGCTGCATTCAGGGACAAACAAGTCTTAGACTCTCGGTTACTTTTTACCTGGTTATGTTGCTTTGAAGTGGTTTAAACTGCCTTGGTTTCCCTGGATCCTGGATTCACAGTGTATATCTAAGAAATGTCCATCCTGCTTCCTTTCAACCTGCCAGTGATAGATTGGGCAGGACTTTTGCTGACACAAATTATTTGACCTATTTACTCTGCTGTCTTACAGAGGTATGATGCTTAGTACATAATTGGCAAAAGCATTTAGGCTCTCACATAGAAGTTGTTGTGAGTGTGAAGCATTTTTTGCAGCTTTGCTTTATTTCTAGTTGTCCGTGATCTCATTTTATTTTAGTCTCTCTAGATAAGAAACATATGTGAACTTATCTAGCTTTGCTCTCCATTAGATTCCTTCAGATACTTTATTGAACAGCACTTAAACTTTTGAAGGGATAATTACCTCAAATAGTAAATCTAAATTGAATTTGATTTTTTTTTCCTGATTTGATTTGTCTGATTATTGTTTCTCCCTTAGAGACAAGTAAAATCAGTTTCTCTCCTCACATGATATAGTGAAGGTTCTAAAATTGTAAACTACCAGACAGAAAGCCTAACCTCTTGCAGTAGTCAAGAACTGTCTGTTCTCTCATCGTTAGTATTTTTTCTGTCTGATGGATCAGGTCATATTTGTGTTTGGCCAATTAAACCTGGACCACAGGTAGCACATAAATTTGCATCTTCAGTTTTTTTTTTCTTTCCTTTTTATTTTTTGTAAACTCCCTGCAGTTCATAGGCAAGTTGCCAGTGCAAGTCCTTCAGTTGAAGCGGGTTGCCAATAAAGGCTCCCTTGTTAGAATACAGGGCAAATCGGTTTATTCTAGACATAGAATAGATCCATTTATTCTACATAATTAGGGTGGAATTGAGAGTCATAAATATGCTTAAGTCTTTGAAAATGGTTATCTTCATGAAAATTTTTCTCGGGGTGAAAATCCGAATTGGTTCTAGAGGAGGAAAAATGATCTTAAAAGCCTGACCTTCAAACCACCATTCTTTTCAGCTACTGAGAAACATTTTCTAAAATTTAATAGAAAGGATCATTGAAACTTGACCATTACTATAACAATCTTAAAACTCTTTTGTTTCCTCTGACTTCCCTTCATTTATACAGATGAGCTATTAAAAGCGAGAACAATGTCTCTTATTTTTGTAATGTACAGTGTAAAGGACAAAGCTCCAAGGTACAAAACTTGCATGAAAATCATGCATAAGTATGTTTGTACTGTTTATTTTTCTTTTTTTTTTTCCTAATTCAAAAAAAGACAAGTTATAGGTGTTAGGTGAATCACAGAAGTGCTTGCAATGCATGACTCAAACAAAGTTGTAGGAAGCCCTACTTAACACAACTACGTATTTTTGAGGGCTATGCTGCATGTTTTTTTTAATCAGAAAAGACAAAAGAATTAATCTTTGAGCAACTCAAATTTTTGAAAGCATGTTCATCATGTGATAGTGCAAACCAGGCATAAACTCCTTTTGATGTATGTGAGTTTCTTTTGTTGCTTGAACTCCCAGTAAACTTCTTTCTATTTATCATTACTACTTGCACAGGCACTGAAAACCTCTTCCCGTTAAGCATTTCTCATGTAAAAAGTTTCTCTGAAGTGAGAAATAAAATTCCATGAATTTATTGATATTTATTTTTATTTTATTTTATGTATTATATCTTTGTTTTACTAAAGTCAGTTTGTCATCTTCCATGCTGAAATGAAGGCCAGGGCTTGCTGTTGGTGTATAGGTAAGAATAAATAATAAATAATAAGTAATAAAGAATAGATGAAGCTAGAGGATCCATTTTCAAACTCTTGTGTCCAAAACCCAGAAGTGTACTGGGAAAGCAGGAAAGGTTTGTACCATTTGGCCTATAACATTATAAATCGAGGCAGTTGCTGAAATAAGTGAGAGCTGCTTCTGTCCAAGTTCTTTAAGCTTGTTGCAGTTTGCGGAAAACCTTGCTGTCAAGAACTGAATGTCCACAAAGGAGACAGAGGAGTCTTAAAACTCTGTTCGAGTAAAGGGAGAGTCTACTGGGCATACCTCTGTGGACCTGCTTACACCCCTCAGTAGCCTGTTTTGCCAGAACAAAAAGACCAAGGGCAGCATAGATTTTGAGGAAGGCCCCCGCCAGTCCTCTAGAGGCCCAATGTCTTCCTTCTTTCTTCTGCCCCACTGCTTTTAATTATCTCTAATTCTTCTGGTGGAAAAGACGTCTTTTCCAGTAATGGCTAGACTACTGGGAGGGGAGGGAGGTCTTAGTGCCTACTGCCTCCTCCTAGTATCTTGTCTGATGTCCCCTGATATGAATTATCGAGACTCTTTTGGGTAGGTTTACTACCTCCAGTAGGCGAGTAATCAGATTCTTATGTACCAATGCCTTTCCTGGGCAAGTTAACAAACCTCTTTCTTTCCACAGTTTTCCAAGCATATGTACCACCCCATATGCATATTTAAAATCTGTAAAGATATTCACTATCATATGTACCACCCCATATGCATATTTAAAATCTGTAAAGATATTCACTATCTTGCCTTGGTATAATTCACAGGCTCTTATTAGAGCATACAGTTGTGCTGTTTGAGCTAACCAGGTAAACAGTAGCTTTCCTCCTTCTAGCAGTTCTGCTCCCTTAATGATAGCATATCCTGTGGCCATTTCCCTTCTATTACTTTTGAAGATCCATGAATAAATGCATTGTCCCCATCTGGGATATCAGGGGTATCTCTCAAATCTTCCCTAGCCTGAGTCGGGAGGTTTATTACCTTCAATTCTTCTCCCTTGGGGCCAGTCAGGCAAGAAGCTGGGTTAAACCCACCTCTGTTTCTTAATTTTAAATCTTATCATCCATTTAGAAGCCCTTTCACTAAGTAATGCCTTGACCTGGTGTGGGACCTTGGCAACGAGGGATCCTCCTATGGTCAATTTTTGGGCCTCTGTTACTATTACGGATGTAGCTGCACAATTCTGCAGACAGTAAGGCCACTCCAATGGGTCCAACATTTTAGAAAGATAAATGACTAGTCTTTGTGTGCTTCTACACTTTAACACTAAAATTCCCTTGGTATGGCCCTGCTGGATACCCACATGTAATTCAAATTCTTTCTCAGGAAAGAAGCGCTTTTCTGGAAGCGCTAAAGCAGAAGCCTTGGTCAATTTATCTTAAAGCTCACATGTCCATACCACAACATTGGGGCTGTTTTGGGTTAAGCCTCCAGTCAAAATATGCCCCGAATATTTGACCCTTCTTTCTACCATTTGTTCCTTTTTTTTTTTTTTTTTTTCCGGACACCCTAAGCCATTTTTGGGGCCAAAAAATTGAGCAACTTCACAGCGGTTTCCTTCACCACCCTCTCTTGTACCCCTGATAGGAACAAGTCATCCGCATACTGCAATAACCTAACTCCTGGGGTGGGGTAAATTCCTTCAGTATTTTCTGCAAGGCTTGTCCAAATTGGACTGGTCCCTCGGTGTATCCTTGAGGGAGGACTGTCCATGTCAATTGTGGTTTTATTGTAGTAGATAGCAAACCTTTCCTTCCCTCCCCTGAAATAGGATAATGCTTTTTAGAGACTATCTATCTGGCCTGGTTGCTTTAAAGTAATTTGAAGAGGTTCCATGTCTAGTTTTCCATATTTTCCTGGAACTGCCCACACTTCTGAGTTCACTTCAGCATAAGATTTTATCAGATATTTTGCACAAAGTTACAATAGTGTTAGCTTCTTCATCATCCCTTACAATATAGTTTTGCATTCCCAATTTAGCCATCATATCCCTTCCCAGCAGATTGCAGTCACAACTTGGGACAAAAAGAAAATCATACATCTCAAATTTATTACCCACATCCACTAATGTAAGATGCATTTACTTGTCTTTTCCACTTACCCCTTTGATAACCAAGGAGTCTTTTGACAATTGCCCTCCTTTTGGCATAAAGTTCAAAGTGGATCGAGAGGCCTCTGTGTCTATCCAGAAATGCACTTCCTCTCGATCCGAACTCACCCTACATGCTATCAAGGGCTCCCGCAAGGTGGGTTCCTGGTATAATGGAAGCCCCTGACACCTCGAGCAATCCATATAAAATTTAACTGGTGAATTTCCTTTTCCTGAGGATCTATTGGCCTCTGTGAGCATTCCCTCCTCTAATGTCCTTCTTCTATCCTGAAGATGGGCTAAACTGACTCGAATATTTGGAGTCTATCATCATATTTTGGCCTGCCTGTGCATGCTCATCCTCCCATAATTGACTAACTATCTAATCAGTGTATATAAATACCTCAAGGGAGGGAGTGCAGAGGACGGTCATGGTCTCTTTTCAGTGGTGACCACTGATAGATATTCATGTATCTTTTCCCTCACCCCTATAGTATCATCTAAGTAAAGGGGCAGTTCTTTCTTTGATCCCCCTATATCTTGGGTGATCAGGGGCACAACCACAAATCCAAACTGTGCCCCACCCCATCCCCGCCCCCAGCCTCCCAGTGGAACCTGTCATAGAGGTATTTGACTTTGGGGGTTTTGGCACCTTGTACTGCCTTCCTTTTCTTGTTTTTAAAAGGGACAAATGTCCCATTCTTCCTCATCTTCACTATTGCTAGAAGCAGGAGGTACAGAGTGGGCAGGAGCAGTGGCTCCTGATGGTTCTTTCCTCCTCCTTCAGATTCCTGTTTCCTATTTTCTTTGCTTCCTTTTGTTACATAGATTTCTCTAGGTGTTGCCCTGAACCATACTGACCTGTCTTCTTTCTCGATGGGACCCTTCTCGGTATCGCTGTGTTACAGGCACAAAACCTGACGAAGACTAGGGTCATCATCCAACTCTGGAGGGGATTACCTAAACCCTGCTGGTAATGTGTATTCTGGCCTAGCGGTCCTTTCTGTGGGACTTAGTCCTTTCCATCAGACTTAGTGGTACCTAGTGTCCTTTCCATCAGACCTAGTCCTTTCCATCGGACTTAGTGGTACCTAGCAGTCCTTTCCATTGGACCTAGTAGTCCTTTCTGCCAGATGAGGACCCCTCTGGTCCTACCTGTGGATCCTGCTAATCCCCACTTGTATTTCTGGGGAATGTGCAGGCTATCCCAAAATCTCAGCATGGTCCCAAGGGATAATATGGGGTTAAGTCACAGACATCACCCCTTTGCCAATATCCTCTTTTGGCTTCCTTTTGCTGCCCTCCATGGGCGCCCATGTCAGGGTTGTCACCCCTTTTGCTCCCCATTGCCCCATAGTACTCTCTGGTGAGATTTCAGTGGTCATTTCTGTCAGACCTAGGCCTTTCCATCAGACTACTTGAGGACCCCCTTGGTCCTACCTGTGGATTCCCCTGATTTGCTGCTTATCTGTCTCTGGACAGTCTTGGGAACCCAATCAGTCGTCCAGTGCTGGCTGTTGTTGAAGGCAGTCGATCGCCTTTGGTGAGGCATGCTGTCGACCTCAATCACTGTCCACTGTCCCTGGAAGATGAAGGATTCAGGACGAGCCCCAGTTGTGCGGAAAATCTTGCTGTCAAGAACTGAATGTCCAAAAAGGAGACACAGGAGCCCTAAAATTTTATTCTAATAATGAGAGAGTCCACCCTGGCATAGCCCTGTGGGGCCTCTCAAATTGCTGGAGGATGCAGCCTCCTTTTATCATAATTTCCAGACTGAGGTACACCCTCTTCTTTTCCCCACTGGCCAAGGTACTCAGAAATTATAGCCTTCCTGGCCTGCCTATACCAAACTCCCTGCCTCCTTCCTCCTGTTCTCACCTGAGGTCAACTGCCTTCTTTGTCTCCCTCGCCAAACAACGGGGAACAATTCCATCCTTTGTAAATGCACCCTGCTCTTGGCATGTGCTCCTTTGTCACTCTTGACTCTGCTCAGTCCTCCCCTCTGCATATCCTCCTTTGTCCCAGTCATGCCAAAGAATGTTGGATAACTTCCTTATTTGCAAAGACACAAACTGTGTATTCTGTTCAGCACTGACTTCCAGCAGTTCTAAGACCAGATTGCATTAGTATGCTTAATATATCTTTGCAAGAAGAACATCTTAGAAAAACTCTGGCATGTTACTGAAGCAAGCTGACTGAAAGCAATAGGAGAGGTAAGAAACCAACAAGTTCTGAAACTATGTGCACATGGCTGTGATCTGACACCATCTTGAAGCAGAACCTGAAGAAACTGAAATAGATTTATTTATTTTTATTTTTACTATTTTTATTATTTATTTTCTCCCCATCCTCCTGCTAGTCACTAAGCCAAACACCAGGATCTTTTTTTCTTTCTTGTGATGCTTTGAATTTGACCTCCTACTGTTTTCTGTGTAGATGTCAAATAGCTGTGTTAGGTTGTTGTTTCACAGTTATTTTAATAGACCTTTTAGACATTTTTGTGGACACATGTGAAAACAACTTGTATACAAAGTAAACAAATACAAAGTTCAGTGCTGTTATGCAGTGCATTGTACTTACAGAACTGGACTTTTTGCTGTATGTCTTTTACTGCTGTTAAATGTAGACTCTTTGGCTGTTCCTTGCATTTGTACCTTCTTCATCAAAGAAAATTTGGTGATTTTTTTTCTGTTTTAGAAAACGAGGCAATGATAGCAATGTACGTGTAACTGAACAGTACATATTCTGCAGGTGAAGAAACTGGTGGAGTTGCTCTTTTCCAAGGTATAAAGCTGATCAATGCAAAGACTATTATGGAGATGGATCTCCTGGCTTGTCTAACACTAATATAATCATTGTTTTGTATCTGAAACTGTTAAGTCAAGATACTGTTTTCTTTTCAACTGATACTGAACCATGAAAGCTAAATCGCTTGGCATCAGTTGACAATTCCTTTTGTGCTATGTTTAGCTACAAAGTCAATATGCTTATTTTGTGTTGATCGCTACAGTATCAGTAACAGTATTTTAAAATATTGCTTTGGATTAAGGAGGTGTGGTGAGTGGTGGAAGAGAAACAGGTATATAGTTCAAACATATTTGTAATTTAAAAGAAAAAGGACTGCGTTTGTTTTAAATGATGATCCTTTTGTTTTATCGGTCAAATTTGGATGAATTCTAATTTGACCAACATGCAATTTCTGGCACAGAGACAAAGAGTCAGGAGTTATTTAAATTGGGAGCAGAGGAAGGCAGATAGGTGTTCAGGAGCTTTTGGATCAGGCAGATACATTAATAAAACTGAGATGCTTTTCAGCACAATAGGGAAGAGAACAGGGCTACACAGCTGAGCACAGGGCTACACAAGATGAACAGATGGAGATCACAGAGTCAGAGCACAAAGGCAAAGTGAGTGGGTCAAACTGAAAGCTAAAAGGAAAAAAAAAAAAAGGATTTCTGTTGTCTGTGGACCTGTATGAAAAGCTACAAAGCAAGAAGCGCTTGACTGTTGCCCACCATTTCTGAGGCATGGCAGTCTGGCAGGAAATGGTGAACATCTGGGATTCTTGATTTATGACTACAGCCAGGATGGATTAGGTCAAGATTTGGGAGCAGCTGTTCTGTGCCTCACTTGAACTGAAGAAGGAGATGTGTGGCAGGCATCCCAGTCTGACTGTGTTTCAACAAACTTTTCTGCATACTTTGTTGTGTGTTCTACATTACAATATAAGTGCTCAAGGAAGCAAGGTTAAGTTTACAGATTTAGCCCTACCGTTCACATTTTGGAATACTGTCCTGCTAGTTAGGTGTTCAGTTAACATAGGGTTGTTGTTTTTCAGTGGAATTTTAATAAATATTTTCTACAGAGGCCTATCTAGCAAAGCCTGTTTTATTGAATACAAGATTTTCTATTCTGTATAGATAAACTGTCCTGCTATATAATAAAGTTTCTGACAGGTCTCTTAACTCTCTACAGAAATGAAATACTAATTATTCTGCCTCTGCTACAGCGTTTAATAAAGATACTTTTATTGCAGGGCTTCTATAATCCTAGTGGGATAATGATCTCCTTTTACAGATAAAATTCAGAAAAAAATAGTAATGGTGAAAGATAGGAGGATGCTATCTGTGGAATTAATGGGAGATTGTGTCATATACAAATTAATTTATTCAAAAGCCTTGCAGACTCTGTAGTTCTATGTTAGAGTAACAAGCAAGGAGTTGATTTATGCCCTTGTTGCACCGGGCACTCTGTAGTGCTCTTTGCCTCTTTCATATCAGGTTGAAAACCTTTGTCATCAGAAACTCAATAAATGGGAAAAGGAATATTATGCCTGCAGTGCTTGACAAAACAATATTGTGCTATTTCTGCCCCTGTATTATGTGAAGCTGATGTTTACTTAGTGTTAATTTTCTTCCATGTCTTTACTCCTTAAAAAAAAAAATCTGGAGACTCAGGAAAATGCTTGACTGGAACTAGAGACAAAACTGTCCACTGCTGTCTGAGACTGTGGTGTTAGACATATGACTAGTTTCCTATGTTTCCTATGTGTTGATACTACACAGTACTGAAAGGCTGCTGCTGTGTAAAATTATTCCTTGTTTTTTCTCTCTCTCCAACTGAAAATTGGCCAGCTTACGTCTTTGAGTGTATTGTGTAGCTAGCCTAGCAGCTGAATTTCTAGCATGGTTCTGGCAGAATGAGGAGAGAAATAATGAGTGGGACAGAGAACCAGGAGAAATTGTGTCTATAACACCTGTCTGAGGGGAAAAATGCTGGAATGTGCATGCTTAAGATAGAAGACTCTCCTTTTCTTTATCTGCTCCCAGCAGTTCTGCTCCCTTCAGTGAGCAAAATGCAGAGTGCAGCATGATCTCAATTACCTGAGATGGAGGTAACTAGTCTACTTATTAAACAAGGAGTTGTCTCACTGTCCTCTGACTCTGAAGTCTGAAGCTTCCAGGTAGTTTTCTGATGTAGTAGATCCTCTTCCCTGGATTTATCTTGTTTGGGAACTTTTCATCTTTCTGTTACCATTTTGAAAACATAAGTTTTCAAAAGGGAGGGAACATAGTACAGATAAACAAGCTGTCTGCATGTATGGGATTTAAGGGCGCTCAGAGATGCTGTGTCATTTTTAGTTCTGGAGGAAGAGGACTATTTTGTAGCTTTCTGGCAGCTAAGCAGTTCCTTTGTTTTGTGCAAATAAAAGTCTTTTAAGTTCTTCCATTTGAGACAAGGCTAGACTAGGGCTAAACTATGGCTACCACAGAGAGACTGAGTGCCTCAGCGGACTGGACTCTGCAGATCTGGAGACAACTTGCAAGGATGCAGGGCAGGAGGCTTATATTGCATCCTCCTGGAGACATTCTCTCAGTCTCTTTCTTTCTCTTGTTGACTCTCAGGGGATCTTATGGAAATGCCCAGCCTCACCAAGGGTTACTTTAGCCTGGAGTATGCTCCCACTTTGCATGTATGAACCTATGGAGACGTGAAGTTTTGCTTTCGGGAGTTCTAGTTGTTAATCTAGAAGAAAATTGATGATATTTCTTGAACTTAGCCAGACAGTTTTATTTTTCCTCATGCTAAAGCAGCAGAAAGACTTGGTCATTGTCAAAGTGTGCAGATGATGCCACACAATTGCCTTAAAAGCCCCCTAAACAGAGTGTCTCTGAAATTCAAATGGGGAGAGTGTGTTCATGGCAAAAAAGGAGCAAGACCAGGTAACATTTAATTCTTAACACAAAAATCACACGCAAGTAGCTTGATGCTTCCAGCTAGCTATTAAGGCACGTTACCTTGAGTGTATTTTTTTGTCTTGTAATTTTCTAAAGAGCTCTTTATTTGAACACCAGCAAGAATGCTTGAAATCAAGTGGGATCTCCTTGACTATTAAGCAGTCCTAATAGTAACATTAATACTTTATAATATTAGTCTGTTTTAGTGTGTTCACAAGGAAATAAGCAGAAACAATTTCCAAATATCTTTGGAAAGAACTAGCCTTTCTTCTGATTAACAGGTTCCTTTGTTGAAGGGGGTATGAAAATGAGGCAAAGGTTAGATTTTTTTCCTGCTAAAAGTCTGAACATGTTCAAGTTACAAGTTCTACCAAAGGACAAAGGAGTAATACTGTCTAGTATCCACCGAGGTTTTCACTTGGGCATGAATCTTAAAGGATAATGAAGCATAACATTAGGGCTAGGTAGGGCGAAGTAGAACTTTCTCAGTCAAAGAGGGCCTATTATGATGGTTAACAGCTAGCAAGATGGAATGGCAGCTTTTTCTTCTTCGTAGCCTGAAGGAAATGGCATTCTGAAGGTAGCAGTGTCAGGCCAGGGAGCCTAAGAATGATCAGATATTCTCAGCTCATGAAGCTTGAGAACACTTTAAGGTAGGATAATCTGTGGCAAAGCCCAGGAGTCAGGCATAGCTCTTGGATCCTTATATAGGAAAATGAGTTTGGTGTTACTCTTCAGCTGAATAGACTTGATGTGAAACTTTTATAAGCATTTAGGCCTTACAGAAATGTTACCTTTAAGAAAACAGAGTTGTGTGTGTGTGGTGTTTTAATTTATTTATTTATTCTTATTTTTAAACAGCATGCAATGAAAGGGATAACTGATGCAATCTTTGTGAGGGCAACAGTTTGATACTATAGACTGAGCAATTGTGTTTGACTTTTTCAGTTCATCATGAACTGAACCATAAGTGATTCAGTAATATTTCAAATTTTGAAAAGATCTGATGGATTGATGGGGGAAAATAGGATTTTGAGTCAAATATATGGCAGGGTTTAGTTGGCACAAGCTGAAGGCTTTGCTGAGAGAAATGTTTTTGCTCTATTGTCAAAATACAAACAAATTATGACTGAATAGTCCAGTTCCTTCTCACCACGTCATTAATTCTTAGCTCTTAAAAATAATTTGTTCTCTCTGAATAGGTCAGGTTTTCTGATACGAAGGTGGAAGCAGACTGTTCTGTTTTCAGAACAGAGCTGAGAGAAGAAAAATTGTCTAAGTAAGTCTTCCTGCCAAGTAATTTCTCTACTGAAATCCAGTCTGTGACCACTGCTGGCCTGATTACCACTCTTCCTAAGAGCAAATAATGGAACAAAAGTGCCTTAATGTTTTGTTTTGTAGAATCCTAGCAATGAATCCTGTATTGACTAAATTAGCAGACTAGATTCTACAAGTGAACAGGCTGTCAAGATTGGAATGATTGCCCAAAATGACAACTTAATTTAGCTTGGATTGGTGATAAAAGGGAAATACTTAGTA
>NW_010585791.1:57747-71901 GCF_000705375.1 Tinamus guttatus | reverse complement strand
AGAAAGCATAACTGTTCAACTTCACTGCCTGTAAATACTTCCTCAGAAATAAATGAATGGGTTAATTTGTTCTTGATGCCTGCCACTGATGTTTCACCCTGGTTAAAGCTCTGCAAGCCATTTCAGAGAGTTTCTGCAGTTTTAAGGGCACTGTTGCAATGAGACAGTGGCTCCTATCTGAGTATTTTACCAGCACTGTAATTTTTTAAACTACCCATTATCACCACTTATATAAAAAATACCTAAGAGTTTCAGATTCTGTTTTTTTTTTTTTTTTTTTAGATGATAAAATCAAACATATTTGGTCTGGATTCAGTCTCTCAACACCAGTGCAAGTCTGGATGCACTTATTTTTCTTCAGCCACTGAGTAGTGTAACTGAGGAGCTGGCCTTGGGATTGTGTTGTCTGTAGCCCCAACAGCGTAGCTGAGATTCTGGCTTCAGCTGCTAGTGTTCCCTTCAGAGGCTGCAAGGTCAGATGAGATGATACTCTGTGGCATGCATTACACAAGTCGCTCCTGTATTTTCCCCTCTTCTATTTGAGTTGTATGCTGCTAGGGAAGCAAACAGGCAGGTGCAGGATAGCCAAAAGCATAAGCTGTCTTTTCCAGCTACCAAGAATCTGTTCTTTAGATGTACCTGTGCTACAGCAAAGTGGATTCTTTTGTGCTCACTGCAAAGTGGGTTCTTTAACTGCCTTTTGAGACCTGTTTGGGGGGCCAGGAGGAGTGCCAGGTAATCTGAAATAACAAACACAGCTGTAGCAGATTTACCTGTATTTTGATACTATTTTCTCTCTTCCCAGAAAATATTTCAGAGTCCACTGTGCTGGCCAAGAGATGACTTCTTTCTTGCCATAAAAGTTTGTGTTTGTTTAAACAATATGTAGCTCTGTCGTGCAGCAGAGATCTAGTTGTTACTCTAGGATGGAAGGGAAGAAACTAACAGGGAAGGAGTATGAGGATTGAGAGGTGGGTTAAGAATGAAATGACTTTTTTTAAAACTGAGGTGATTTTGAATGGTTTTGAAGTATCTGATGAGATTTAAACTCTCTTGACATTTAGGAGGATACGTAGGCTTTTGTGCTTCTTCCAATATTTATGCTCTGCTTTGATCATTTCTGTTTCTGAGAAAGGACTGTTTGAAAAGCAGCCATAACATGTCGATGGCTATCAGAGCTGGCTGAAATATGACTGTAACATGGGGTTACTTGTTATCTTGCATTCTGAGACACTTATGGCTTCCTCTTGAATTCTGGAGTTAAGCTCTGTCTTAAAATACATAAGTACAATTTCAGTAAGCTTTAATCTATGTTCTTTTTACATTTCTCTTTTACATTCCTCAAAAAGGAATGATAGTCCATTTACTGGTAGCTGCTGTTGGGAGAGCTACAGGAATTTTTACCTATACAAGATAATGTATTTGGCCTATATTTGATCAGCTCTTATAGATGGGAGATTATCTGATGGCTTCCCTTGGAAGTCAGGGTCTGGAGGAGGAATAGCTGGATTTTTGTACATACTTCCTCTCTTTTGTTGGCAATGCAAGCTGTATGATATACCAGACAATCTAATTTTGTGCCTTTTTAGAAGTATGGAGCTTTTGTTTGTTTGTTTTGCTTATTTTGGTAGCTACCAGCAGTAGTAGGTTCTTTTCAGATGTTTGAAAGTGTATTGAGAAAATAAAGTGCTTTCCCTTTTTATGTAAGCCTTCATTAACAATTGCTGAGGCCAAGTGAAAATTTGTCATATTTTGTCTTGTTTCTTCTCTTTCAGAAAAGGTCTATCAGAACAGGCAGATCTTACACTCTGACCTGCTGGTCAGTGGATTTTTGGCCTTTGGGTGAGTTGGCTAGAAAAAAAAACATTTGAGTCGAAGGGGAGGGGAAGTAGATCCTGTGTTCCAGGAAGCAGCTGTGATAGTCATTGTTACCAGCCCAGATGTCGCCTCCTTTGAAGACAGGGTTCAAGAGCTTGTGCAAGCTCAAAAATATCTTGCTGCTGCTGTTGACTCTTTATCCTGCAAAAACAGATGGCCTCATCTGGGTCATGCCTTTGCTGTCAGGATTGGCAGGGCTTGAATATTCTGGTTTTTTGTCTTGGAAGCCAAAAGGCTGCCACCCTGTCCTGGGCAATAGGAAGACAGTGGTACTTTTATTCTCCTGCTGCCTTTCATTATCATATTGATTTTAGTATCTCTGAGGAGTTACAGACTGATCCTGTGTTTTGAGCTTATAATCCTTTTTTAGCGGGACTAAAGTCTCTCTAATTAATAATAGCATTTTAAGAGCTAAAAGGTAGCCTTTGGCTCTGATTAAAGAGTTGCAATCATGTTTACACTTTTGTGGATCTCAAGATAAATGAGGATGATTGATTGGTATAGTTGTGTGTTACTGAGGGTTGGTTCTCCAGAACTTTGCTTGAATGAGTTCTTGTGCAAAGAGAAGGTTTTATTTGAGGGCAAGCAAAAGTTTAAGAATGTGGGAAAATGAATTGTTACATTCCGGAGACTTTGCATAGCTGTGGTTAATGCTGTTAATCTAAAATACTTCTTCTGCTCCTGCTGATGAGTGCACTGGAAGGACTCTCTAGAAAGTTGTGACTAGAGCTGTAGGGACCATGTTTTCCCTCTGTTTTCATGGAGTGGGTTTTAGGAAACTGATGTTTCTGGGAGGAAATGAAAGTGTAGAAATGTTAAAGAGGATTAAAAAGGAGAGGGAAGGAGACAGAGATGGGTGAACATGCCTGGAATGTCTTGGGCAGGTGTAAGAGACTGTTTTGAATTGTTTTTTGTCTCGACATTGTTGCCATAATATTTAGGACTTCCTGACCTAAGCATCCCATCTATCAGCTCAAGGCGTCTTATCCCTGTACAGTTAATGACTCCTTGGCCTTGGCTCTGGGAAGACCGTGATGTCAACTCCAGGTATTTCGTCTCCCTGCAGTTATCTACTTCTTGACCTTGGCACCCTACCTCTGGGAGGACTGTGAGATTAACACGAGGCCCAAACAATGCCCAGCAGTGTCTATGGAGCAGCACTGGCACTCGAGTTGGAAGAAGAGGAGCACCAGAGCATGCAGAGAAGGGGGGCTGACTCTGCAAGAACAGGGACATAAGAGGACTGTGTATTCCCCACCTGGAGGTGCGCGGCGGCTTCTTCCCAGGTGTGTGCGGTTTCTTCTGGGGTGCACGGCTTCTTTCCCAGGACGTCACCTGCATTGAAGTGTGTGGAACATCACCTGCAGCAAGGTGCATGTGGGACGTCACCGGCACTGGGGCACCTGTGCCTGCACCAAAGTAGAGCTGATGACACTTCGATGGACTGGAGGTGGTGGTAACTATAATCCTGCTGCATTTCTCTCTCCCGCTTACGGGCTTATCTTTCTTTCTTTTTTCCTTCTTCTTCTTCTCTCCATCCTATTGCGCTTATGAGAATAAAGCTTACAAGGTTGTATGGCATTTAACCTCTTAATCTTGCTCTTGAGATCATATCAATAACTCCCCCGACACTGGATCGGGACAACAGGTAAGACAAGAAGGGGCTGCAGAGGCCAGCAGGTTGCTAGGACAATATGTCTTGGCTTTACTGTGATATCCAGCAGGTCAGAAAAGGGTGAGCTGAACTGGGAAGACTTCAGAAGGCAAACCATGATCTGCTCAGGTAGTCATGGGTTGCCATCAGAAAGAACTTGACAAGCCCAAATTTAGCTTTAAAAAGTGAGGAAGATGAGCAAGGAAAATATATAAGAACTGTGTTTTATTTCTTCCTGACCTGTATTTCTCATTAACTAAAGAGCAGTCTTAGCAATGGATCTATTGGGCCACTTGAATAAATACTTGCTACATAAATGTGGAGAGAGTTTAATTGCAGTACAGAAAACCTTTATAGTCAGCAATCAAACGGTATATTAACACTTACCTTTAGCATCTGCTTTGGGTTTCAGGGCAATTGGGGTGTATGTGTATGCTTTCTCTCTCTTTTATTGTTTTTATTTCTTTTTGAATGATTGACAAAGTGGAATATTAATAAATTAAGGGAATGAGAGCAGTGGAAGTGCTAAAGGGAACCAAATGTTACAGCCTGAACCATGTATTTGTCAATTGGAATATCTGTCTCAGCTTTATTATTTTTTTCTCCATTTAAAATAAGTTTTCTGGAAAGAAAAATGAGTACAAAATATTTAAATATATTTATACACACATATGTACGTGCGGAGAAAATCCATCAGAAAAGCTTCTGTGCCTATCAAAAAAAAGGGAATAAATAGGGAAGAGAAGGAAGGTTTCAACTAACTTTTCCAAGCTAACTGCATGTTTTCAAACAACATAAAATATTGTTATTACATTACTAGTCCAGTTGGCACCAGGATATTTTTCTCCATTGTTAGTGGTAAGTATTAATGGTAGGCTCAAAATAGAAGGTCAAGGAGTTTTTCAAAGAAAAGGTGCTGAATTTGGATTTTAAAAGTTGATATACAAAACTTTACCCTTATTTTCATGCTGCTCAATGGAGGAGGTCAGTTGAATAAATGTCCCCATTTAAAGCTCTCCCAATGCCAGCAGGAGCTTAATATTAATCATTAATGCAGCCTCAGCTTTTCCCTGTCACTGCTTGTTGCAGTTAGGCATGTCACACTGTACTTCTGCTGTGAAGGGTCAAGCCACACTGCAGCATGAAGGAATGAATAGGATATAGGAAATAAGAGTGAAGGGAATATGAATTGAATAAATAAGTGTGGAATGGGTTCTGACTTTGCTTATAATACCATTGGAACCAGCAAGTCATTTTTTTCTAAATAGCTTGTACTAAGCTTGTAGATAAATAGCTTGTACTGAGTCTTCATGAGAAAAGTTTATTGGTGAGAAAAGAATAATCAAGATAGTATACATTTTTGATTCTGTTTGACCATGGTAATAAGTTTGCTCTTTTGTGGAAAAGCAATGAACAATAATGGACATGAGGTAGAAGTCTTAATCTTCCATTGAAGAACTCTGGCATCAAGGCCAAAGAAGGGATGGGAGATGGAGGCTTCAGTCATCCTTCAAATGCTATTCATTAGTGGGAAACAAAATATCCTTTCAAAGCATCCCTCCCTAAGAGAATTATTTCTTAGGTCTCAGGTTAACTGTCTAAGTTTTTGCACATTGGAGTGTTAATAAGTACACTTTTTATAATATAACTGTGGAAAAAGTGCTAACAGTTTATGAAAAGGAAAACAAAGACTTCTCTCGGCCAATTTCTTCTATGTTTTCTGGATATCTATCGGATTGGGCTGAAGGTTTTTGAATTTCTTCAGATAAATGAGAATTTGGTAAGTATTATCATAAACTAGTGGCAGAACATATTTGAAAGCGGAGCTGCTTTATGCCAGGAGAAGATTTGAGCTTTTCATAAAAGAGCTTTGTCAGGAAAGTTTCTTACTTCCTAGGTGAAATTTCTTGTCAAAACAAGTCTACAAGAGAAAGAACAAATGCTTTGCAGACAGATAGTTTTTTGCCTATATTATTGAAATGGGAATCTGAAAGATGGGTTCTATTTGCAGCTCTGCCACTCTCTGTGATCCTGTACAAATTTGATCAGTTTGATTTCTGATTAATTAGCTAAGAATAATGCACCTGTGCTCTTTGCTTTAAGACTGAGAGAGTGACCTTCAAATATCATATGTAAAGTAGCTAGGACACAAGAGAGAGAAATTCAAGGACATTTTAAAGAAATATATATGCATAACTGCTTAGTTCCTCACTATAAAGTGTGAACATATGCTGGTTTGGAGCTAAAACTAGCAGTCCAGTCACTTGGACAGGTGGATTTGCCCTTTGTGGAAGCCATGCTGCCTGTAATTTTTGTGTGCCTCTGGTTTTTCTATTTCCTCTAGACCGTATGCATTCTGATGGTACTGGAAATTGCTCCCACGATCTTCTCTGAAGCCCTTTCTGTAAATGGGAGTACATTGGCAGTCCTCTGCCACAGCAGCTGTTCCTAAGTGATCAGCTACAAATCTTGGCCAGCAGTTCTGCAGTTTCATATTTAAGTTCCCTCAAACCTCTTGCGAGTTCTGGTGACATATTAGCATCCACTCTGTTTGATCTAATACTCATGTGCTTAAGTAGGTAAAAGTTTGGAAGATATTGGGAGGTGAAAGACTAATCTGTGTATGTCTTTGCAGTACATCTTTTTTCCCTTGCAAGCAAAATTGAGCGTGAGACCTGTCCATGTTCCAATAAGACAGTGGCTAATTTAAGGGGCCAGAAGAATCTGGAGGGTGGGAGTTTTCTCTGGACCTTCGTCCTCACCCCAGCAATATTGTCCCTGGATTCAACTTATGAGGATTTGAGAACAAGCAGTAATTTTTGGCAAGAGGATAATCACTCAATTGGGAAGAAGAACTGAGAGCAGGCTTTCTTGCAAATGCTTTTTCGTAGTTCAGTCGTTTTTCTCTTTGAATGGTTTCTTTCCCCATAATTATGGGAAGCCCATGTGTCTTATAGCCTGGTTAAATGGACTAAATACCTGCTGCTTTGTAATTATTAATACTGTAGTTCTGTTTAGTAATTGGAGAGGATTCTGAATCCAAAATCAGATGGAGTGTATCAGGGCTGTGTGAGGCTGAGAGAGCAATCCTAATCCCCCAGAAGACAGCACAACTGCAGCCAAAACATCAGTGAGTGACTGACGTTTTGTTTCTATTGTAATTTACTTTGATGTAGGTGATTTCTGATCCTTGTGGAGCTAGAAAGGGCTACCTTCTAGAAGTGGTGCATAATCTGAAAATTGTTGAAGCAGTCAGGAAGCAGAGCAGATGATGGAATAAATTGCAGGCAGCTACCATAACGTGCTCCTCCCACCTTTCCCCCACCACCTCCAGCACTGTCCTTTTAAGAATGGTAAAAGAATAATAGAAAACAATTGGAAAAGCATAACAATAACTTGTTTCTTGGATTGTATGTCTTTAAGAGAAGCTGTGTTAGGTGTTTTCCTGCACTCCTAAACCTTTAGAGTTAATTCTGAATTTAACAGTCACTGCCTGGATTTCAGGAGAATCACCAAACTGCTTTAATTAAGTCTCTCTATTAGTTTTCGTAGAACTGAGGGAACTAGATGACAATTATCTGTCTCCACCTTGTTCTCTGTGCTTTTGGGTAGGAGAATAAAGAATATTAAGGAATAAAAACATACAAAGCCCCAATATCTTAGCTGTCGTGCTTTCCCATGTGCGATGCCTGGAGCCTGAAAAAATGATCTATGGGAGGAAAACACATTTTGTCTCCTTCTCATTCCATCTGCAGACATGAATATTTTTCACCTAATTAATTTAAAGCTATTAAAACATAATAGAAAACAATTGGAAAAACATTCTGTTATTCACTTCTTGGCTCCCATGTCTGTCTTCTCAGCACTAATCTTGCTACATATAAATGAGCAAAATACATTTACTAATCTGGTGCGAATTATGTTTTAAAAATATTTTCCACAATGTCTTAGTGTTGCGTGCTTTTACTCTTTTGATTCAGTCTGTGCTTGCTCCTGAACAAAATCGTTCTTTACTCCTTATCAAGTGTTGTGTTTCATTCTGTAATTGTTAGTGTTGATCAATGCATATATGGATCTCTTTTAGCAGACCTTTGGAAATGGCAGTTTTTTAAATAAAATAATTGTTAAGGGTGTGGAAATACTTCTAAAGATTCAACTGAAATTGTATAGAAAAAATATTGTTAAAAGATATTCATTGTTGGAGATATGTGGGTACTGGACTTTAGAATTTTCTACTCTGAAAAAAAAATTTACTTTGCAATGTCATTAGTTATCATGTATTTATGTTAGCTGAGGAAGTTATGGCATGAGAGGTTTATCTTTGTTAATAATAAAATATTTTTCTCTTCTATATTTGTTAGACAGATATTACTTTTAATATTTACCTTTTCTTGTCCAGGTGCATCCTGTCTACGACAAGATTCCCATATCTTCTTAGCTCTCTTAGCTCTTAGTTACTGTTCTTGCTGAATGAGGTATTGGGGTTGATAGCAGAAATACATTTCATAGTTTCTACAAAGACCTCTAAAATAATTATCTTAGAGATCTTTGTTATTTGGTATACTTGCTGTTACCATCAAAACTGATGGCTTAGAAATACTTAGGTGTCATCAGTTAAAGGCAGAATAATTAGTTAATGTAAAATGGTGTTTAAAAAAAAATCTTAGAATTATAATTCAGCTTTTGTGCCTGTCATTCTAAAGGAGAGGATGCTCATCAGAGGGTATCACTACTCTTTGAGTAAAGAGAGGGCTCTTCTCCACCCAGCTAAGAGAGGAAAGGAAGTATTCGGTAAAACACACCTTGGAGATGAAAGTCTGAAAGGGTGAGTGGGTACAAGGTACAACAGTTAGCTTTAAGGATTTGTTGGTTTCACAGTTCTCTCACGGCACTAACTCAGTTCTTCCTGATGGAGGAACTAACTAATTGCCAGCTTGGAATTCTGTGAAAAGGAGATATATATTTGATAGACCTTGTATAAACTTTCTGATCACTTCCTGTTGCTTCTGGTCACAAGAAAAAAGTCAAATATTTTTATCATCTTCTCTATGGAGACTTCAGCTGATCTTCCTCTGCTCCTTCCTTCAAGCAGAATGGTAAAGGTATGGCCTTTTACTGCTTAAATATTCCAGTTCTGTGAAAGAAAAAATAATTTATGTTACCTTCCATCCCCACCCACAGTCTGTTGGTGATGAAGGAAGCCTACCAGCTTTTCTATAGCTTGGAGCTGTTTTTCCCTCTCTATTGCCATCATGGAAGTTTACAAATATAATCCTCGCTACCACAAAACATGCAGTCAGACTTCTTGCACTTGTGGGAAAAAAGTATAATCTACCTGCTTGAATGAAGTGGAAGATGAATATATTAGCCAGTAATTACATACCCACAAAATAATATGTATGTCGATTGGCAGAATTGCCTTGCAGTAGGTCACTATGTCCAGCTTATCATATGTGGGCTGCTTGTGCTCTATCAGGCAATGCACTTGATTTATTTCTGGTTACCATTTTTTTTTCAGATGCTTACAGCACAACTAGTTGTTGATACACTGCACTTCTAGAAAAGATCTGCACAGGTGCAGGCTAGCAGTGCATCTTAAATGCAGTGGTATGGAATGGAGCTATGTGATCTACTAGATTGGGAAACCTGGACACTTGTCCTGGAGCAGTTTCCTGTCCTCATAACAGCACAGGAAGCAAGGTACGTGTTGCCAGAGAAGATGGAAGTTCACCGTTTTTTTTATATTTAGGAGTTGTGGTATGAAGTAGTGGACTAAGATAGCAGAGGGGCATTGCTGGGTGGCAGAAGTCAGCAGTGCAAATGTGAAGGTTTAAAGCATGTGTTTTTTTCTCTGTCAAGTGATGCCGAAGTGGAGAAGAAAACTGCTAAGTTGCTAACAGTTCATAAGGAGCATCATGTAGGTGGTAATGAATATATACCACTTTAAACTTTATCCCTGTTTCTGGAGAATGTGAATGGCTTTAGGAGGAAATGGGCTTTCAGAAGTTTCATGGCATAGTTTAAGATATAATTCAAAACCAAATAAAAATCAGTGAGTAGATAGGAAGGCAAATAGAGCAAAGAAAGACCTTTAAAGAAGGTCAGTAGGAAAAAAAAAGCAGTGCTAGTCCTTTTAATATGTATGTAGTGGTGGTGGTCTGTTTTTGCTGGGTACTTTTCACTGTAATAGAATTTCTCCCACGTGCATAGAAAAGTCTGCAGTTTATGACCATTTAAGTGTAAAATTAAATGACTTTAAGTCAAATAATAGCTCAGATAAAGTGCTTATACTTGTGATGGGAAATGAACCTTTTATCAAGTGCTAGAGAAAAAAGCAAAAAAAAAAAGAGGAGAGGAATTGATGATTAAAGATTAAATTTGCTCACGCCCAAAACAATCAGAGTATAAGTTATGTTTCCCCAGTGGCTAGGCTAATCTGCTTTTGCCAAAATCATATTTTATCTTGAAAAGAGCAGTGAAACTAAAGTGCTTTAGAAATTCAGTTCAGAGTTTGAAAAAATTATTCAATCTAGATTGGTCTGTAAAGTAAATAATGTTGCTGACAGATTAAAATATCTGAGTTTTCTCCAAGACTGGAACCTCAAGACAATAAATGGCATAAAGTTGTAGCATCTCTGTTTTTTTTCTGAAACCTCCAAAATATCTTCTAATGTTAAATAATGTTCTTAGATTTTTTCTGAACTGATGGGACTGAAGTTGTTTGGTGTCCTAGTGTTGTAGGCAGAGAGAGACTTCACAATGTTTTCTCTCCTCAAATTGTATTCTAACTGCTCAGCCTCATGCAATCTCTAGTGGTCATCTACGCTGCAACAGGCCTTGCCACCTTATTTTCTCAAGCGTCTGTGGCTGTAATAAGCTTTAAGGGAGATTTGAAGGGAATGAGACTTTTGGAATAACAGTTATGGGAAACTTCACTTGCATATCATTACCAGGTGAAACCATGACAGAAGATCTCTTTGAGTGTAGCAGGAGTTCAGACTAAAGACAAGACAGGATCTTTTTTTGTGTATTAAGACAGTGGCTGATGGCATTAATGAAAGCTGGTGTACTCTGCATTTGGGTGTTGTGTTGTATGTCTTCCCTCTTCATTTCTGCAGTTGCTTTTGTTTTATTAATCCTCAGTTTTCAGAGGAGGGGAACAACAGTACTTGGGCTTCTCTGGGCCTCCAGATACATGTATTCATTACTCAACATAGGCATTCTGGTGGGCCTGCTGTCTCCAAAATTGCTGAGTTACGCTGTCTCTGAGTTATGCTTTTTTTTTTTTTTTTTTTTCTCATGGGATGCTAGTTGGGTTCTCTCTTTACCTGTCAGTTGCTTTTTGTGAAATTTTTAAGAATATGATGTCCTGGAGACTTTTATTCTGTTGTACTTTGAGACTGAAGTGACAGGAATACTGACAGTAAGACAGGAAACTAAATGGGCTCTACTACACTTAGAAGGTACCTTTGAGGACACTCACCCTCATCACTGTAACTCTTCACAGCAGCAGTGCGCCAACAGTGCAAAGAAGCTGAGAACAAGAACAAGGATTAAACAAGTAGTGCTAAGGAGCTACCAGGAAGAACCTCTATAGGAATAATCTCTTTTCTTCATTTTAGCACTCCCTCAGAGTCACAGAATCACCAAATGGTTGAGGTTGGAAGGGACCTCTAGGGATCATCTAGTCCAAACTCCCCTGCTCAAGCAGGAACACCTAGAGCATGTGGCACAGAATTGCATCCAGGTGGGTTTTGATATCTTTAAAGAAGGAGATTCCACAGCCTCTCTGGATAGCCTGTTCCAGTCCTCTGTCACCCTCACAATAAAGAAGTTCTTCCTCATATGGAGATGGGACTTCCTGTGTTTCAATTGGTACTCATTATCCCTTGTCCTATCTCTGACCACTACCAAAAACAGTTTGACCGCATCATCTTCACATTCTCCCCTCCCCTCAGATATTTGTACATATTGATAAGATCCCCTCCCAGTCTTCTCCAGGCTAAACAGGCCTAGCTTGCTTTGTGTTCCCTCATAAGATAGAATCATAGAATCACAGAATAATTAAGGTTGGAAGGGACCTTTAGAGATCATCTAGTCCAACTCCCCCGCACACACAGGGTCACCTAGAGCATGCTATACAGGATTGCTTCCAAGTGGGTTTTGAGTATCTCCAGAGAAGGAGATTCTGCAACCTCTCTTGGCAACCTGTTCCAGTGCTCTGCCACCCTCACTGTCAATAAATTTTTCCTTAAGTTTCTGTGGAATTTTTGGTGCTTCAGTTTGTGGTCATTTCCTCTTGTCCTATCGCTGGCCACCAATGAAAAGAGACAGCCTCAGCCTCCTCACTCCATCCTTTAAGGTATTTATATACACTGATTAGATCCCCTCTCAGCCTTCTCTTCTCCAGGCTGAATAGGCCCAGCTCTCTCAGTCTTTCCTCATAGGGCAGGTGTTCCAGGCCCCGATCATCCTTGTAGTCCTGCGGTGGACCCTCTCTAGAAGTTCCATGTCCCTCTTGTACAGGGGAGCCCAGAACTGGACACAGTACTCCAGGTGCAGCCTCACCAGAGCTGAGTAGCAGGGGAGGATCACCTCCCTCGACCTGCTGGCAACTCTCCTCCAGGATCCCATTGGCCTTCTTGGCCACAAGGGCACACTACTGCCTCATGGTCAACTTGTTGTCCACCATGACACCCAGATCTGTCTCTGCAGAGCTGCTCTCCAGAAGGTCAGTCCCCAGTCTGTACTGATGTCTGAGGTTATTCCTCCTTAAGTGCAGGACCTTGCACTTGGCATTGTTGAATTTCATAAGGTTTCTCAGCGCTCAGTTGTCCAGTCTGTCCAGGTCCCTCTGGATGGCAGCACAGCCCTCTGGGGTATCAGCTATTCCCACTTTGGTATCATCAGCAAACTTGCTGAGGGAGCACTCTGTGCCTTCATCCAGGTCATTGATGAATAAATTGAACAGGACCGGACCAAGGACTGACCCCTGGGGGACACCGCTAGCTGCAGACCTCCAACTAGACTCTGCACCGCTGATCACCACTCTCTGGGCCCTGCCATCCAGCCAATTCCTAATCCACCTAACTGTTTACTCATCTATCCCACACTTCTGGAGCTTGCCCAGGAGGATGTTGTGAGGGACAGTGTCAAAAACCTTGGTGAAGTCGAGATAGACGACATCCACCATTCTCCCCTCATCTATCCAGCTGATCATTCCATCATAGAAGGCTATCAGATTAGTCAAGCATGTTTTCCACTTGGTGAATCCGTGCTGACTACTCCTGAGCACCTTCTTGGCCTCCACATGTTTGGAGACAATGGCCAGTATGAGCTGTTCCATCACTTCCATCCAGGGATGGATGTGAAGCTGACTGGCCTGTAGTTGCCTGGGTCCTCCTTCTTGCCTTTTTTGAAGACTGGCGTGACATTGGCTTTCTTCCAGTCCTCTGGTGTCAGGGGTTACAGCAGGTCTGTGGAATCCCTGGTTCCCTTAGCAGAGAATGTTAACCTTGAAAAGATTAGAGTGTATCTATGAGATAGGGAATTCACATAGAGACAGTAGAAAATTACTAACAAGTTTAAGGAGGTTTTGGCCATGGAGCAGAAACTGGCCAAGCTAGGAAGTGTCCAAGTGTCTGTTACTAGCTATTTTCCTTTGTAGTCCTCACCAATAAGCAGCAGCCACAACAAGGAAAGCTCTGTATAAATAGTGTACTAGGAGAACAATAAAGCGTAGTTTGTGTTGCGTCTACCCCAGTTGTTTGCGTTTTGGCCGCCACGACTGCGACAACTGGTGATGTGATAATAAGCGGGCCACCTGATGACTGGCGGTGCAGGCGATGCCTGGCGTAGTTTGAGAGCAGCAGGGAAGCTGCCTGGTTGGGACCTGTGATTTGACACCTTGTGAAGGTGAGCCACTGGGAACAGGATTGACGCCTCTTGAAGATGCTAAAGGGACTAACACCTCTCAAAGGTGCACCACCGAGAACGGAAATGTAGAGACATGGGGCAAAACCTGCCAAAGCATACTTGCTCAGAGATGCATTAAGGTTACTGACTCTGGGCGGCGTCGACTGTTGCTTTGATGCCGGGGGCAGAGTCCCCCTCCTGTACAGGCTGTCATGAAGCAAATGGATGCTTTATAGTGCTCTACCGGTGCCCCCTGGCCGTCGGACCGTAAAGAAGATTGTTTAGGACAATGCGGGGTCAGGATTATGACGGATTTTGGCGGGAGCCACTGCATTGCAGGGTGTTCATCGACCCACGCTTGTTTTAACCTGATTAACTGATAGGCCTGTGTGGGTGGACCAGTGGCCCCTAGCAGAGGAAAAGTTGCAAGCCCTTCAAGAATTGGTGTCAGAACAGCTTGTGACTGGGCACATTGAACCCTTTCACAGTCCTTGGAATACCCTGTACTTGTGATTAAGAAGAAATCTGGAAAACGGCAACTTTGCATAACCTGTGTAATGCTGCCATGGCCACCATGGGAGCTTTACAGCCCAGCCCTCCTGCACCCTCAATGATCCCCATGGATTGACATATTGTGGTAATAGACCTGAAGGACTGTTTCTTTACCATTCCATTAGCACCCCAGGATAGGTGCAAATTCCACGATG
>NW_010585791.1:25408-51702 GCF_000705375.1 Tinamus guttatus | reverse complement strand
AAAGACCCCCCCTGCCACACCCCAGCCTTTCCAACATCACCCAACATCAACACCTTTAAAATATTGTAAGTACAAAAATATTTTAACAGATTAATAGGAGGTATTGCTCTGCAGTGCTGCACTGCTAGATTGCCAAAGCAATGTTGAGAGAGATTATGAGAGATTATTAGTAGTTGTATTTTAAACAAGGTTTGAGAATACTGTTTCTCTTATTTTTATTTTCATTTTCATTTTTATTTTTATTTTTATTTTTATTTTTATTTTTATTTTTATTTTTGGTGGTGGTGGTGGTGATGGAGCGGGGTGGGGCACTTATCTTTCACCACAAAAATGCTAATGTATTTCTTCAGATTTCTGTTGTGCTACAGAAGTACACCAAAGGGCTTTGTTCCAGAGGAAAAGATTAACTAGCCCAAAAAGTAAGAGCTAGAAATGTTTTATGGCTATAGGCTCTTGACGAAGCCTAGACCTGACTCAAATCTCTGTTCAGCACTGAGCATTGCAGACATATCCCTTTCTTGAGGTTTACATGAACCATGCTCCCTAATCAAAGGCACTGCTACAGGTCAGGTGATAATAATGATCTACTCCATAGCTGACTGTGGCATCCAAAATAGAAATCCTTTGATGACCTATCCCCCGATAGCGACTCTTATTTCTTTTTAATGAGTTGTCTTTTGCTGCTCTTCAAAGAGACCTGTCCAGGGCCTGGCCCTTAAAATTCACAACCAGCATTGTCAACTTCCTGTTCTGTCCATACTCCAGCTGTGACTAACTCTGTCTGCATGCAGCATATTTCTCCTACACAGGACAAAAAATGTGTCTCAAGTTTTAGCTCTCAGGGTCTGTGGAATGCTCTGGAAAGTTGTTACATCAGTATTGTTTATGAATATTGGTCCCTGATATTTCCTGAGCTGAACCAAAATCTCTGTTACTAGACAGAGATTTCTCCTGGTTTCTCGTCCTGGTATAAACTACAACTATTTTGTACTTCCCAAGTTTGCACATTACTTTCTATTTTGGTGGCTTATTCTTTATTTGTTAAGTGAAATAGCTAATTAAAAGGCAGAACACTTGATTGATGTTTTTTTCTCTCTTTTTTTTTCCTTTTGTTTCTTGTATTTTGCTCCAGCACTTGGTTTGTGGTGTGAAGCTCAACAGATGGTAGCTTGCTGTTTGTATCCGTTAGTGAGCAGAGAGGGGAAGGGCTCAGAGCAGCTTTACAGCTCTAGCTAGCCAGAGGTGACGGAGGGAAGGGAGTACTCTACGGTACTAAACAGGATGTGTCAGGCCTCATGCCATTAACTGCACTTGTTCAAATATAATTATACAGGGAAAGTCTGTGGATACCTGTTCCCCCTAGATAAAAGTTGCCGGTAGAGCTGCACACTTTGTGTTCAGATTAAACCATGGGAAATCAGAATAAAATATGCCCAGAATTAAGATTTTTTTTTTCCTACGGGTTTCAGTTCTGTGACTATTAACTTTAGTTAGTAGTAGATGAGATCTTTTCCCTTTGTGGATTCTCCGTTGCCTTATAAACTAGAATTTTCTGCTGCATCATTTCCTTTGGTTGTAGTGCTCATAGGATCTCTCTCCTCTACTCAGCTGCGTATTCTTAGGAAATCTGTAGAAATCTGGCTACCTCAAAGACTTCTATCTTGTTGAGATCATCATTACAGGTTTCAAAGTTGCTGTGGATAGTGGCAGACAAGAGGAAGGAAGGAAGAGGCATATAGAAACAGACAGATGAAAGCAAGGATTGCACCAATCTTGTTTCCATGGGAAGTATAGTTAAATAGAAACAGGTTATACAAAAAAAACAAAACAAAGAATGAAACAAACAAACAAACAAAAAAAAACCAAAAAACGTGACTGTTGCTTTTGTCCTGGCTCTTTATCTCTGTTAGCAAGAACTGTGTTTAGGTGTTCTCATGCACCTATTCTTTGCTCTTTTGAAGGTTCATTACAGAGTTTTTGTGATGTTGAGGGGTTGATGGAAAACAGATTGCTTGTGCTGGAGTACTTGTAGGCAGTGATAGAATAGAGAAGTGGCATCCACTTATGCCTCTTTACTCATGAGCAGATAAAATCAAGCTTACTACAGCTGAGATGCATTCACTAGTGTCTTCAGAACAGTTTATCTTTCACTGTCCAGAGGTGAATCTGGACAGCAATTTGTGAGTGTGATAGCAGAGAAAAAGAGTGATATGGCTTGTGTTAGTACTGAGGCATCTCTCAGCCATTCACAGTTGTGAGAGAAAAACTGAAGTGAGATGCGTTGCCAAAACATCCCGTGAATGGGAATGTGTCTAACGCATATTGTTATTTATTATTTGTTGCCTTTCCCAGATTTATTCTGTTTCCTACTCAACTTATTTCTCCTCTGTTTGAAACATTTGTTTGCTTTAAGAACCTTGGAATTGAGAGAACGTTGCTGGTAAAGACTCTAGAGAAAGTATTTTAGTCTCTGGCTAGGAGTCAAATCATCACCCCTTAATAATCTAAGGAATCCTTAGTTAACTCAACCCCTTTTGCTGTTCTTGGCTGAGAGTTACATTTTTATTCCTAATGAGTTTAGTTTACCAAAAGAATCTGAAAACAGTATTTTAAAAAAATCAATGTAGGCAGAATCATGTAGCTCCCAAACAACCTTTTTCTTTAGATCTTTTCAATTAAAGAAGGTCATAAACAATATACTGAGTTTTGTTTCTGAATAGCACAATAGGTAATGTAAGATTCTATAGTGAATGATTTACTACACCTCACTTGCAACTGCTGTCTTGCCACCTTCTGCAGAGCATACTTTTTATAGTGCTCAGAGGAATTTTGGGAAAGAGGAAGAGTCATTTAGAGAAACCAGAAGAAAGAGGGGTAAATGAACTTCAATGAGACATGAGGAATGAGGGAATTATTAGTCTTCCTCCATTTAAAGTAAAATAGGGATATTGCCTTCTTTTATCTGTGATGCCTCTACAGTACCTGGGCAAATGGCGGAGTGAGAGAGTAGACTCTAGTTATCCCAAAGGTGAAATATATCTTTGTTCTCTCAGACACAGTCTACCTCACCATTTGAGTAACCCTTCTCTGTCTCTTCAGTAGTGATGTCCAGAACTGAGCTTTAATGTCCAACTTCTGCTTTAAGAACTGCTCTATTGGTTGTTTTTTGTAACTGTCTGTCTCCTGTTGACAGAGATCTCTGTTTCCATTCAGCTCCTGCTGGTAAGATTTTCCTGTGAATTATTCAACTATCCCTAACATTTCCCTGGCAAATGCTGCAATAAAATCGTTGGAGAAGACCCAGACTGCAGATAGTATTTGTCATCATTTGCATGTATTGTTCAGTGACACATAGAATGCCAGCAGGTGCCATTTCTAGGTATTGCTCTCCCTGACAATGCCTTTTTAACAGCTGCAGAATGATCCTTCCTGCCCCCACATAACCACACCAGCTGCCTGTATGGATCCCAGGGCAGTGACTCCATCAGCAACTCTTAATTTAAAATGCCAAAACTGGTGTTAAGCTCACAAAAGAGTAAAGCAAAGAGTATAGGGGCTGCTATCAAGGGGCAAGGATGGAGTATAGATTTTTCAGCTAGTTTCTGGTAGCCTGCTGTTCCTTGCAGAGTTTGTTTTTACAGACAGAGAACAGGCATTCTGCTGTTTTCACAGATGGACAGAAGGGCAAGCTGGAGACAGATCAGTATTGTGTCTCAGATGTTTTTGTTAGAGGGATATTCAAATAACAGTTAGCACACCCATAGCCAGTAGTTGTTTGTTAGTTATGGATTAAATGTACATGCTAAGAAGAGCTGGGATAGATGTTTATTTTAATGTGATGATTCAGTGATTTCAGACATGGTGCCAAGCTATAGTAGACTCTGAAACTATATAGCCAAAGATTTTGATTTACTGAGTTGCTTCAAATAATTTCTTAAATATGAATGTTTCCTCTGTGTATACCCTTCTCTTTAAATGCCCCCACAAGAACAAACTAAACAGCCTAAGTCTTCTTTGTGCTGCTTGCCTTTGCAATGAGAACTGCATTTGCAAGACCCATTTTTATGTAGAGGGCTTATTTTATTTCAGTGAAATAAAATGTCAAGTTAATAAAAATGCAAAGAAAATGAATCTGCTGTGACTGAAAAACATAGGCCAAATTTACTTTTGTGTGATTTTTTGTTGTTGTTGTCGGTTCTGTTTCTCAGTGCACTACAATCCAGAAAAACGAATCCTGCTTTAGAATAGATATGCTTGGCTATAATCAGATTTGAAGTAGACTTTAAGAAGAGTATTACTCTTCTAGATTTTTACCCTCCTGCTCTTGTGCAACCCTCTGTCATTAGCTTCCAGGAGCTAGTGTCCTGGAAAAGCTAGATAAAAAGGCACTCTCAGCCTTACAATTTCTTTAGCCCAAATTGCCTCACTCACACCTCATTACAGAAGAGGGTTACAGGTCCTTCTAGTAAATGCTTCATCTCTCTTGGAATAAAAGGGGCCTTTAGGGATGGACAAGAAAGCAAGAAACTGCACAAGAAGCAGCAGAAAAAAATAGGATACCCTATCTTTTGGAAATTTGAAGGGAATTAAATAAATTAATCATTTTGGAACCAAAGATCTGGACACCTGACAAGGCTATGTCCTGATTACTGGAAGCACATTCCTATGGGAAGTGAGGAGACTGATTGGCTCGGTCCTTCTAACCATTGTTTCCTGGATATCTGTGTTACACTTCTTCAGGTGGTGGGTTACCTGGTTGTGTTGGATGCCTGTATATGTGACGTTCTGAAATACATTTTCCGTTTCCCAATATGAGTCACAGTATGCTCACACTGCTCAGATACTCATTGGAAAAACAATAGAACAAGGTATCTGCTTCTGCTGCCCAGCAACACTGTGTCTGTGTCATTCTCAAGTATTTTTCTTTGTGTCACAGCTGCTGGTAGTCAGGAAGTTTGTAGAGCGAACACGGTTGCACGCCTTTGACAGAGGACTTCGTGCTTTCATGGGACTTACAATGTGTTTTAGTGATGCTGATTAGGCAAGAAGCCTGGAGCTACAGTCAAAACCAAACTGAAGTTTGTTCCCCGTCATTTCTTTAGTTTCATATGTGGGTATAAGTGCCTGGATCTCATCAGAAATTAACTCACATATATTTGTAAAGGAATAAAATCTTCAAGCTGCTTCCTAGTCCAATCTGATTTTGACCAACCTAATCTTCTATGACCAGATAACTCATCCAGTAGATGAGGGAAAGGCTGTGGACGTGATCTACTTAGATGTCAGTAAGGCCTTTGACACATCTCCCACTCCATTCTCCTGGAGAAGCTAGCAGCTCATGGCTTAGACAGGTGTAATCTTCACTGGGCGAAAAACTGGCTGGATGGCCAGGCCCAGAGAATGGTGGTGAATGGAGTTAAATCCAGCTGGTGACCAGTCATGAGCGGTGTTCCCCAGGAGTCGCTGTTGGGGCTGGTCCTCTTTAATACCTTTATCAATGACAAGTGGCAAGACAGTGGCCAGGTTTGTTAGAAGGAAGACGTAACAGAAGGAAGATGTAACAGAATGGGAAACCCACTTTTGTCATTTTTCAAGCACTGCAGGTATTAATGTGCTATTTGCATGCAATTCACATGGTTTGAACAGAAAAGCACAAGGCATTTTTCGCAGGATGAGTGGAATAAATGTGATGCATTTTAGAATTAAATTTAGACCAAAAACTAGTGTTTATAAAATAAGGAGCAGTCTCAAGTTGTGAGAGACAATTGGACCAAGTATACTTTTTTTTTTATCTATGATCTGTATTTTTTCAGATAAAGAAAGTGGCTGTGCACTTAAGAGAACAATAGAAAATGACTTCCTGATTAGAAAAATAATTAGTGATACAAGTTCTTCTGCTTGAAGTATGAGATTCAGTGACATTGAATCAATAAATGGGATCACATGTTTCTGGTGCAGGCTAATCCACATCTTCTGGGCATTTCCTAGTATCAAAGGTCTACTAATCGCATGGGTA
This sequence comes from Tinamus guttatus, assembly GCF_000705375.1. The sequence goes on along the minus strand of NW_010585791.1, from coordinate 45,686 downwards.
ACATGCATTCTTAAGGCCAGCTGTGAGGATCAGAAAACAATCTTCCCAACTGTCCTCTTCCCTCTCTGTATCAACCATGTGTCAATCACTGAATAACAGTATTGCTGTGTCTTTCCCTCATTCTATGTTCTGCTTTTCCTTAGCACCCTGGGGTCTCCTTCATGCTCTTCTTCAGATCTCTTGTGGTTCTTACCCTAGGGAGCTTTGCGGAGTTCTCTTAGAGCCTCGCTTAGGTGAAGTGCTCCTTTCTTCTCTTAGTTATAATAGTATCCAGGAGAAAATAAGGGGATAAGTTCTCTCTTCCCCACTGCCTCTAGGTCCCTTAAAACACTTTCGTCCTTTTGAGCCTTGGAGACCATTAGGATGATAAAGATGAGGATATTTCAGCACAATGCTAGTGGTCCACTCAACTTATTGATGTCATAGCCTGTGTTATCTAAGGTTTTGTCTACAGTCAGGGTAAGCTGGCAATATGCCATGAGGTGTAGAGCAGATAATCAGGTTGATCAGTATCCCATCTCTCCGTTCCTGTGTCAAGAGCTGGTTTTCATAGAGCTACATTTGGGAAAGCCATCTGAAGCTCTACCCTGTTTATTGCAGTGTGATGAAATTTTCCCTCAGATGAACCACTTCTTCAGAGGCCTGTAGCTGACTCAGGATACTGGAACTGGAACTCCTAGAGATTTAATAATAAAACAAGCAAAAAAAAAAAAAAAAAGAATCTGCTTTACCCTTTCCAGTTACTACAATTTGGAGAAAGAGCTCACATATTCTAATATGTGGCAGTCCATGTGTTCTGGACATTGTATACAGAAATGAGTTAGTACTCCCGCTGATGGGCTGCAGTAGATTCACCATAGGCTGCATTAGATTCACCACATTCGCAGAGGTTGAATGTAGCTCCAAGCAGTAAGCAGAGGCAAAGTCTTGAAGACCAGCCATCTAGCTCAAAGACTGCAAGAAGGAGGAGACCATTCAGAATCTTTGGTCTCTGCCTTACTCTCTTTTTGTTTGTTTGTTTTTTGCTTGGTTGTTTGAATTCTAACTGTGAAAGATTTTTCATGTTGTAGGAGAACTTCATTTATTTCAAAATTTTCATTTCAGAGAGTTTTAAGTCTTCTTGGTTCTGATGTAGGCTATGAGTACATACTGAGATAGGATGATTGGTTACTAATATTACTGTTTGGTATTTCTCCTTCTAGCATAGGTTGTAAATGAGAAAGGTTTTTTTTGGTGATTTTGAGTTTTGATTTGTTTTAAGCTGTGGGTTGCAGATTTTTTTTTTAGCAACTTCAAGAGAGCAACTTCCATATCTTCAAGAGATTCAATTCCTGTCTCCTACTTCTCTGGCTGCAATGATAAGGAGGAATAAAAGATTTGGCAACCTGTGATTCTTCCCTTTTCTGACAGTGGATTTGTTACTCAAAGGAAGATCCTTGCAAATAGTGTCAATTGTAAATCAAAACAAAGTCCCTTAATTCTAGTTCATTATGATTTTTCTAAACTTTCTCTGCAAGATGATTTTTTTTTTTTGGTAATTGTCTCTATCAATATGCAAAGTTGTCATTTTAGTTATTTTAGAAGTCAAGTGAGGAAGGTTCATACATGCAGATTACCCTTGTGCTAAGTTATGTTAAGTTTGGTGGTAGTAGTAGGTGTCAAAATGAAAAGAGGTGGGCTTTTGAAGCACTCATAGGGTTTGCATTCTTCTCCCTTTTCCTTTTGGTAAAGTGGCATGCATAATTGTATGCCTCTAGTTTGATATTCGCTTGCAGTATAGCTGAACAATGGAGGTGGAAAAGGAGAAGGTATTGCTGAGAACTGAAATGCTAGGTGGGAACTATTCTAGGGTTTCTTGCCATCATGAAATGATGAGTGTCTGTTTTCCTCTCTTAAAGGGGATCAACTAACTGTGCTAGCAGGAGGCTTGCAAATGGCTTCTTCTGGTGCAGAATTGAATTGTAGACAAAGTGCAGTTGCCAGCTGCAACTGAAAGATTATAAGATAAAAATAATGACAAACTATAATTCTTACTTCTTGTGTTCTCCCTTGCAGAATGTTTCTGTGCATACTCAATTTGTCTGTCTTTCAATTCAGTATTCCTCCTTATACACTCCTTATTCCTACAGAATATTCACTCTAATTACTACCCAGTGTGCAGGTTTCAGGCTGTGGCCTGACTCTGTGCTTGTCTGGATCTTTCAGCTCTTCTCTTTGGAGAGATTAGCAGAGATCTAAAGTAGTGATGCCGTACCTCATCCAGTTCTGTCAGGCTCTTCCTTAGAAAACATGCCAAATCTTACTCATAGGATTCAGGACTAGTCTCTGAAAGCTCCTATCTAGAGTGCAAAGAAATGAGGGATGCACATAGCCATTGCTTTGCTTTGATTCAAAGCAGGACTGTAAGCATGCAGGACAGTTCATACTGCTTGTTTTTCCTAAATGCTGCAAGTACTTGCCTGCTTAATTTTCCTACCCACCTCCCTCCTTCCTCCCCACCTCCAAATCTATCTACATCTTTGTGTTTAGAAAGAAAGAATACAAAAAGGGCAGCTCCCCCTCTCAGCAAGGAATGTTACTGAAGAGTATGGCATAGTGAGAATGCTAATTGTAATCTTTAATAATACTGTGCAGTTTTACACACTTCATGTGTATGTATACACATTTCTGTGTGTGTTTTTCTGTATATGTACGTGTTTTCATGTTTATATTTTGCTTTACTTAAGCTATGATGTTGGTAAATTCATGGCTGAAAATGGCAGGGGAAATGAAGAAAAACCAAGAGGAGAGGGATAGCTAATAGACAAGCGACCAAGAGGTCTTGGCTGACATGCAAATGCTCAGACCACTTCATGAATAATGAAAGTAACCTTCTTTTATGACTCAGCACTTAAATTGCCCTAATAAATAGGTAGTATCTGTTTGTTTAATGTTAATGTAGAAATTTCACTGAAACTGTGAAGCAGTTCAAGCATTTGTGCTCAGCCACACTGTACACTATTTAACCCTATTAAAATCTGATGGAATACAAAAATTAGCTCTGAGGGGAAAAAGGTGGCAAGAGCAAAGTCTGGCCAGACTATTTGCTGTGTATAAATGTGGTTATGTGATTAAGCTTCATCGCGTTGTCCAGAGCGATGAGACACTGTTTTTATGAATTTACTTGCTATTGTGTTTATATAAGAGGGTTTTACCCTGCTTTCTCTGGGTGAGCATGCCTGTGGTTACATCAGCTGTGTTGCCTTGCAACTGTGCTCTGAAAGCTGGATAAGATGTGTTTGAAGTCAGTATGTAGCTTGGAATGATTTTTCAGTTTTGCTCTCCCCAAATGAAGAATTGCAGTCATGGAAGTTCTTTTCTAAGACTTTAATCTTCTCAAGAAAGAATTTCAGGGTATAAGCAGAAAAGCAAAATCAAGTACAAATCTTGACATCTTGTTCCTTGCAGACTGGGTGTTTTTCAGCTACCTGTCACCCCTCTTTGGTTTATTCTTCCTCTTTACATCTAGCAGCTCCTCTTAAGCCTGCAGTGTCACAGAGAAAATGTATACCTTTATTCACTCAATGCTTTTATGCACCTTATGGCCAAACTGAAACCAATAGAACAAGTCAGTGTAAAAAACACAACTGCTAGAAGGGTGACAGAGTGCACCAGACACGTCTTTTTAGCCATTTAACCATGTAAGTTTGATATCACTCATGAATGAATTAGGCCAGCCATAGCCAGATAAGCGTCCGGGAGGCCCAGCAACGGAGCATCGGGAAGAACACCAGTCAGCTGCAAGCTAGCTATGCATGGACACTATAGCCTAACCAATGGGAATGCTGTTGCTTAGCGCGTGTCTGCATTTACAGGTGATAGAATTGTATAAAGCTACATAGTAGACAATAGTAAAGTGAATTGAACCTGCTTCACATTGAAGTGTTGTTCATTCCGTCTCGCGGGGTTGGCATCGGCAAAAGAGTCTGAAGAAAAAACTGGTTTCTTTTATTGGACCTTCCTGGGTGAGCTGGTTTCAGACCTGAACACAGTTTGCTGCTTGGAAGTGAAATCTTTCAGCTGGGTTCCTTTTAGTGTATGACTCTGCTATGTTGCAGCTCAGTGGGGTATCACCTCTCTGTCCCTGTGACCACTAATGCTAAGTGTAGACGAGATCTTCAAAGAAGGTGCGATTCTGAGCAGTGAATGAAAGCATTATAGAGGTGGTAGTCCTGTGCTAGGTGCCACTGAATATATCCTGCTCATTCTTGCATAGACATGAGATCTGCATTTTATTTGATTTACTATGACTGAAGAAGATTGTGAATAGAAGTGTTTGTGCAATGAAGAATGCACAATGCATCCATGAAACATTTTCAGAAAAAGAGAACAAATGCCCACCCACTGCACCCAATTGAAATGCAAACCATTGTCCTTCCAGACTTCATCCATCTCTGTTATAATCACTGTGGCCTCCTTAATCATTCCTTTCAAGGAACATACCAGAGAGAGAGAGAGCTCTAGATCTAAAAGGCAAACCATAGTTCTTAAGAACAAAAAAACTAAATGCAGTCAACAGCTCCTCTACCTACCCACCCGCCTCCAATAACCCAGGACCTACAATATCATTGAAATTAATGCAGTACTAGAGAGAGGAACAGATCCCTTAAAAGCTGAGAGTTGAATAGATATATGTTAAAACAACTGTAACGAGCTGAACCACTTGCTGCTGTTAAAAAACAGTACTTAAGAGATTCCATAGGTAAAATGTTCTTCAAAGTGAACAGACTCCAAAGGAAGGTGAAAAAGCCTCCCAAGATTGCAAAGAAGTGAGAGAGAAAACCATTTCTCTCAGTTTGGAAAGTAGTTGAAAAAGAATGAACCTTATCACCAAAGAATAAGGAGCAGGTTAAAAAGCACCTTCAATCTTTGTGTGCTGCGGATGACCTTGTTTGACTCTGAAACACTAATAAAAGCTTAATCTTGTTTGCAGCATATTGAGAGATGGCTGAGAGAGATTGAGTCTGAAAGGATAGTCCCTGAGCTGAGCTTAGATTGACGCAGGAAAAGCAAGTCGCAATTGCCATTACATTTTCCCATGTAATTTTGCTTTAAACCTCCTGTCTACCCCACAGTAGCGCAAAGCCAGTGTAATTATTTTTCACTCCAAGGAATATCCAGAGGTATCACTGTTTTGGTGTCTGTGGATGGAGGGAGGACTTTAGCAGGTGAGAGAAAGTCTTGTATCACAGGTATAATGAAAAAAAAAATGGTTAAAAAAACAGAAACACCCATAGCCCACAGATATTCCCCATCTTTGCAAGATAATACCAAGTCAGATCTTAATTGCTGGCTCATCTAAAATGCTAGTGTGTTTCTAGAAGAGGCATCTCTAAGCATTTGTTTTTGTAAGCCCAAGGGAGCTGAAATAGATATGGCTAGTCATATAACAGTGAGATTTCTTCTGTGTTTTACAGCTTGCTGGAGCCTGTTGGGTGAACAGATCCTAGACAGTGCTTTGAAAGGCTCTTCTCTTCAGGGGAGAAGGAAAAGGCTTGTTTGGACCTAAACTCCTTGATCTCTGAGACAGCAGCTTCTCTTTTACAATGATGAGACTGTGGAATATCTCTGGCAAGCTAATTTCTCTATCAGAGTACCTTGAAGTTTCACCTTGAAGTTAGAGGATAGATTGAAAAACAGATGAACTCTTAGAAATCCAGTTAAGTGAGCAGGGCTGAACAATGTCATTTTTTTCCTTCTATCCTACAATGGGCTTTGAATGAGAAAACCTTCCTATCATGCAGTTAGAAGAAGTAATTGGAAGCTCCTGACAGTTGCATTTCTGAGAGGAAAGAAGAAGCATTAACTATGATGGCAATAGCAGTGTAGCTGCCTAGGTCAGTTTTACTTTCCACTGAGTAGCTCTAAAACATGCTGCAGAGAAAATAGAGAAAATGCAACTCTAGTTCTTCTGTTGTGTTGGAATTGCAGCTTTGCAAGTAAAAGGATAGAGACAGCATGGAGTTAAACAAGCCTGGCTGAGATCTGTCAGACATGTACTGCTGTTAGCCCACATTAAAAGACCAAAGCTCTTAGTCAAGCTTTGTAAATGACATTAAAGCGCCACTGTGTAGGCACTGGTTTTGTCCAAATAAATGAGGACAGAATAAATGGGGCACAAGGAAGGAGAGAGAGGTGCAGGAGCGGGGGAAGGAAGCATGACAGTAAATGCTTAGTGGTGTCATTGCTCCATCTCATCTGAGCAGTTGAGTACATGCAGTAAGATTTACAGATAGCTTGTACTTTCTGATGTTTTCAGCTGTACACAGTGGCAGTTGTACTTTTACATCTCTAATACAGTTCTCTGTGGAAAAAAAGCTTCCCTCAGTCACTGTCTACTTTCAAAACGCCTATTCAGGGTACTCTTAACATACCGTACACTAAGGTGTAATTATTTCCCTTTTAAACTTTTCTTGTGATATTCCCCCTTCTTTTCCTGTTCAGAGGGGTTTCCTCTTCAGAGGTTTGTATTTTTCAGAGCATGAATTGATACACTGAAATTTAGAGTAATGCTCACTTTGCTTAAGCAGAGATTCTTTAAAATTGGAAACCACGTGAAAGACAAATATAATTGATTCCTGTCCTCACAGTCTTCCTAGCTTTGTTGTTCACCCTTTGGTTGAGAGCTTCTGTATTTTATCTGTTCATTTCCTAGTTTTTAATTGTTTCTCTCGAGATTTTTGTTATCTTAGAAAGATAGCATTCCTGGATAATGCTGCTTTTTCCCACCCTTTTCCCTTGAATGCTGACCTCGCATCCCACATGCCGATGTGAACAGGGTATGCTCATTGCTTTCCACTGGCTTCCTGTTCTTCTCTACCTAGTGGTTTACACTTCTGAATCCCATAAGGAAGGCTATCTGACTTCAGATAGGAGGGGTGAATTTTCTGTGACAAATTCTTTCTTTTATTCATTATTCATGTGCACACTTCATATTTTGGGGTTGCTCACACACCCATGCATGCACATATTTCACATATTTGAGGCTACTGCTTACCTGAGAAATACTCAATAGCATGAGATTGCGTGAGTGCAGAGCTGTATGCAAAAGCAGGACTTCGTGAGGAAAAAAAGATGATTTAGGCATATAGAGGCGTCAAGTCACTTTTTTCCAGACCATGGACTTCAGGGAATGTTATGGCTAGTGTATCCCATTAAAAAGCCTAATTTTGAATCCTCGCTGTTTCAATGTTAAAAATTGCACATTTTGCAAAAATTTTTCCTCCAAATTCCAACTTTAGCCATGGCTTTTTTTGATATGTTAGAATTCTATAGTGCATTTCTGTAGTTTAACACTATGCTATTGCAGGAAAAGTATAATTTAGTGAAGTTTTGTATGCTCACTCCCATCATTTTTTCTTTCTCTTTTTACCATAACACTCATAAATTTAAAATACCAAAGAGGAAAAATGACATCACGTTACTGGAATTTTTATTTATATTTTTTTAGCCAAAAGGCTTCAGTTTCAGGTGTTTGCTAATGCAAAATCAGCCATCAAGGGACCAGTGTGCCAATTTATTAAGCCTAAATTGTGGTTTATCCTTTCTGATTCATATTCAATTACTTCTGGAGTCCTTAAAGCTTTTTTGGAAACTCTTCCAGGCATGTCTCTAAATGAAAGAGTTTGTGTTCTATTCACAGACTTAGAAGACAAGCAGAGCTATCAGCAATGAAGGAAAAGTGTTAAGCTGTCTCTCTCTGCATAATAATTTTATTGGCTGGCTTGATAAAGTTATGTTGAAGTTATATTACCCAAAATAAGTAATATAATGCACCATTAAACACATTATGCAGTAAATAATTAAGATGTGTAATGCTAAAACTTTGAGTAGAATGTACTTACTGTACTCCATAGAAAATCAATGACTGCTCCAGCAGCATAAATAAACATTAAAAACTGTTTCATGAACATACAAAGTTGGTTTATGAATGTATTTTGTCAACTGTTTTTGATTTTGGCCAGTGAATGAAATAAAATGGAGAGGCTCACATACAGAAAATCGTTTTCCAAAATTGTCTGTCATGAAGACTGTTTCTTCATTTGAGCAATGAGGGATGCTGCCTAATTCAGTGAGCAGCTACTGCAGTAGGATGCAGAGACTCTCTGCCAAGTTGAACAAATGCTTTGGGGCTTGTCACTCCAGAGCCTGGTCCGTAGCCTGCAGCCAGTTATGCACTGACAGAGGCTTCCTCTTGCCAGTTCCAAAGCTAGTTAATTTAGACTATAAAGTAGGCTTATTCTTGCAATTAAAATGTAGATGTATTCAAGGCTTATGCTATTCGTATGATATGGGCTCAGCTGGAGAAAGTTTCTTTAATACTTTTTATTCTGATCTGAAGAATTGGGAGCTCAAGAAATGAAATCTATAGAAAGCTGTTAAGATCATTCAGCTGAACCAAACAAGTTGTTTGAATTGAAATGTGAATTTGCATATAGACCCTGTTTAGCAATATTTACCAGAAATCTACTTATATCCATGTGTCAAACAGTAGATTTATGAAAAATCAAAATCTGACTTTTCAGGTACTTTTGATGAGACAAATATTGCCCTCAATTTATGTGGTGGGTCTGTAAGATTTGCCTTTCAGAGTTTTTGTTTGAAAGAGGTGTGAAAAAAAGAAAGGAGGGGCAGTGGTTGGTAAACCCAGTATACTCACATGTACATCAGCTTTGCATTTGGTCACAAGCATTGCTTGGGTCCCAAGGAAGAGTTCAGAGGAAAGAAAGGGTGGTGCAAGTAGCTTAATCATGGCATGTGATTCTGCCCGTTTGGAGGAAGCTGTGCAGACACCTGACAGGCATATGACCTGTCCATAAAACACTGCCACCATGTTGCAGCATATGCAATGTTTCATTACCTCTAGGGATAGATCTTGTGCTGCTGTGACATCAAAACTGACCTCCTTACATGACTAGCAACAGGATGTCCTCATTTCAAAGGCATCCACTTAGGGCATTGCTTTGTCTAGGCAGCCTGCCAGTGCCTGAACATCAGAGATTTTCAGAGCATGTTGAAAAGCTTGTTTATCCACTTGCCGTTTGATTCATTTGTTTTGCTTTTTTTTTAATTATGTTTTTTTCCAGTATTATGTGTGCTGATTTACGTTACTGATAAAAAGTCATGGCAACAGATGTTACAGTGATTAGTCAGATAAATGAGTGATACGTTTGTTGTTCATTCTTATGCACAATTCTATAAGAATGCATAACTCTAATACGCACTTGCCAGGCATGTTTCAGTACCTGGGTAATATGCCAGAAGTACAGTGTTCTGGCAAAGGATGGTTTATTTCAAGCCTCATTGATTATATTTTTTTGTTTGTTTTAATTTTTGAAAAAAGCAACTATTGCCATGTCATCTTGTCCTTTGGAAGCTTCTGAAACCTTTTAGCACAATAATTTGAGCATCTTCAGAGACGTGATTCAGAGCTGCCATGGGAAATGCAGCCCTTGCTTTATCCCATTCACTTCAGGTAAAGTAAGTGCACAGTGTGTCTGTCATATTGCCTAGGTCTAAATAGATAACTTTTCTTTTTATAGAAGGTATTTGCATTAAAATGTCCATTTGTGTTGGCAAATGCATAGTAGAAGTGATAGTCTGCCTTCAGATTGTTAGGGATGAGTATATGATCAGATGATTGCACCAGGTGGCTTCTTTGAATAGTCCCTTTGAAGGTAACTGCCAGCACTCCTGGTCTGTGATGGCACACTGTATGTACAGCTGAGAATTTTTAGTTCTAAAAGCTTCAGGAATGAGTCCTTAGTTTTTTCTTTGTTTGATTGTTTGTTTGTTTCTATCAGTGAGATTAATATGGAACTACATTCCATTGATAAATATTTTACTGAAGACAGAACTTACAATTTCAAACATCCCTGCAATAATGAAATGTTCCTCTAGTTTCTCTTCTCCATGCATATATAATATGCATTACCCTGAGTGATTGCCCCCTTCTCCCCTTGATACTAATTTTATTTAACATGGTTAAAGAAATGATTGACATTTGTGGTTCTTCATTTAATCATTCTGTGATTACTGAAACTCTGAAGGAGGGAAGGCAGCTCATGTCAATGTATTTTACAGCTTTATTTCATAGCACATAGGATAATACCATATCCCTGATGTTAATATTTAGTTGCTTTTTAGCACCCAACCTTCCTTTTAACGTTACTCACAACAGAATCACTTTGATTTCATGTAACAAAGAAAAATGTATTTTTCATTAGTTCATTTTAGCCTTTAAGGTGAATGTTTTTATGCACAGTGTTTTTCTTAAATCACCGTGTTTTTTTTTTTTTACTTGTCCTGTTATCCTTCATCTTTAATATTGTTGTTAATATTGACTGCACTTCTCCAAAGCCAAAGGAAAACAGCTTTTCTGACTTCTAACTTTCTAAGGTCATTTTGGAAGGTGTTTGTTTCAGGGTGTGCATGTGTATCTCAGGAGTAACCTGTTTTAACGGAAATCCTCAATATATGCTTTAATGGCAATCCTCAGCATATCTTGAACTTGAAGATAAGCTTTTGAAAAATACAGATATTTCTCAAAGGTGGTGGTGTGTTTAGGCAAAGACATATGTAGACACATATCTCACGTACTGGGTTCCTGGTATTGATCTTCTTATCTAAAACAAGGATTCTCAAGGAGGAGAGAAAAAATACAAGGAATAAAGAAGGGAAAGGGCATTATTTTTGACAGGGATATGAAAATTTTAATTGTATAGTTCTTTTAATACAGGTGGCTTTAATCAAATGTTTCATGTAGGTATTTTTGATGATGTTAGCAATTTCTACAAGTTAACTGAAGTCCTACTTTCACCCTAAGCCCTGAAGCCTGGCAGACTTCTTGGGATGTCTCCTCCTCTGTCTGCCTTTGAAAAGAAAATGGACAAATATGGTCACTGGAGAGAGAAAGGTAACAATATGTTTATCAATGGGGAGGAAATAATACTCCTAAATGGATATCCAAATTCTCTTGTCTGTATTCCCTCTTCAAAATACAAATTCTGAGTCTTTGACCTCTGCTTGTCGTATCCGGTGGCTCATCCATCAGAGCTCCCAAGCACAAATCCTACTACATCAAAAGCTCGTTGGGGAAGTTTTTGGGCAAAATCACAGAACGGTTGAAACTCAAAGGGACCTTTGGAGATCATCTAGTCCAACCCCACAAAGCACAAGAAGGACACAGAATCACATTCAGGTAAGTTTTGAATATTTCCAGGGGAGACTCTACAATCTCTCTTGGCAACCTGTTCCAGCACTGTGTCACCCTCACAGTCAAGTTTTTCTTCATATTGAAATGAACTGCACCCATCCCTTTGACACCCTCCCTTAAGATATTTGTTCACACTGATAAAATCCTCTCACAGTCTCCTCTAGGCTAAAAAGACCCAGCATGCTCAGCTCTCTCAGACTCTCCTTGTATGAGAGATGGTCCAATCTTCTAAACTCTTCATAGCTCTGCACTGGACTGTATCCAGTGGTTCCATGTGTTCTTGTACTAGGGAGCCCAATGGAGGATAACCTCCACTGACCTGCTGGCCTAAACTTTTTTTTTTTTTTTCCCCCCTACCAGGATTCCAAGGTCTTTCTCTGCAGAGCTGCAAACCCCTAGCCTATACTGGTACATGGGGTTATTCTTCCCTAGGTACTGGGGTTAAAAGGGTCCTTACACTTGCCTTTGTTGAACTTCATGAGGTTCCTGACCCCACCTCTACTCTCCAGCATGTCCAGAGGGCAGAAGAGCCCTCTGCTGTATCAGTCCCTCCTCACAGCTTGGGATCATCAGCAAGCTTCCCGAGGGTTGCACTCTGCCCCTTCATCCAGGTCATTGACTGGACCCAATACTCTCACCTGTCAGACACTGCAGGCCATCAACTGCACTCTATACTGCTGATCACACCCCTCTGAACTCTGTGCGAATCCATGCTGACTACTTCTGATTACCTTCTTGTCCTCCATAGGCTTAGAGACACCATCCAGAATGAGCTGTTCCATCACCTCTCTACAGATGGAGGTGAGGCTGACTGGTCTGTAGTTGCCTGGGTCCTCCTCCTTGCTTATTTAAAGGATGAAATGAAGTTTCCTCTCCATGACCTTTTAAAGATGATGGCAAATGGCCTAGCAATAACATCTACCAGTTCTCTCAGCACTCATGGGTGCGTCCAGCTGAGGCCCATGGATCTGTGGGTGTCAGGTTTGCCTAAATGATATGTAACATAGTCCTCCTCAAGCAAGGGCAAGTCTTCCTTTCTCCAGACGTCCTCTCTTCAGTACCTGGGATTCCACAAGGTTAGCCTTAGTATAGACTGAATCAAAGAAGGTGTTCAGTTACTGCCTTGTCTGTATTTGTTGTTATTTGGGCACCCAACCCATTCAGTAGCAGGCCCACATTTTCCCTAGTCTTCCTTTTGCTAATTATGTATTAGAATAATTTCTAAATTCCTTGACATTCCTTGCCAGTTTTAATTCCAGGTGGGCCTTAGCCTTCCTTGTCATATCCCTGTCTACTCTTGACAACATTCCTATTTTCCTCCCAGAGGGCTGTCCCTTTTCCCACACTCTGTATACTTCCTCCTTCTGTTTATCCATGCAGATCTTCTCCTCCCTTTGCCTTACTATTTCTTGCTCATAGAGATGCACCAATCCTGAGCTTGAAGGAAGTGATACATGAATATTAACAAGCTCTCTCCCCTCTCCACACCTCCCCTTCTACGACCCTAACCCATGAGATTTCTCCAAGTAGGTTCCTGAAGTGGCCAAAGCTTGTTCTCCTGAAGTCTGTGGTTGGAATCCTACTGATTGCCCTGCTTCTTCCTCACAGGATGCTGAACTCCACCATCCTGTTGTCACTGGCTCAACCTTCAAACGTCCAACCAGTCCTTCTTTATTTGTTAGTACCAGATCCAGCAGAACAATCAACAGTAGAAACAAGTAGAAATAGCTCCTCTACAAGAAGAGGAGTGTCAAGGAAAATCTCCATCTTTTTACTGGATGCATCAGGGAACGCTGTCACCAAGGATGAGGATAAGGCTGAAGTACCTAATGCCTTCTTAGCCGCAGTCTTTAACACCCAGATCAGTTATCCTGAAGGTACTTGGCCCCTTGAGCTGGAAGATACCTATGGTGTACAGAATAAACCCTCCATATTTCAGGAGGAAACAGTCAGTGACCTGTTACTCCACTTGGACACTCACAAGTCTATGGGGCCAGATGAGATCCAGCTGAGGGTTCTGAGAAAGCTGGTGGAAGTGCTCACCAAACCACTCTCCATCATCTATCAGCGGTCCTGGACAACAGGGGAGATCCCAGATGACTGGAGACTTGCCAGTGTGACACTCATCTGCAAGAAGGGTTGAATGAAGGATCTAGGGAACTATAAGCGTGTCAGTCTGATGTTGATATCAGGGAAAATTATGGAGCAGATAATTTGAGGGCAATCACATAGTATGTGTGGGACAACCAGGGGATCAGATGCAGCAAACACGAGTTCATGAAAGGCAGGACCTGCCTGACCAACCTGATCCACTTCTATGACCATGTGATCCACTTAATGGAGAAGGGAAAGGCTGTGGACATGATTCCAACCATAATTATTCTATGTTTCTACAGTGGTTTGGTGGCAAGCCCTTAACAATGAATGTTTGCAAACACTGCAGGGTTTAATAGTTTCTGCAGCCCTGGCTGGAGGCAGTAACTAGGTCTCTGAGAAATTAGTTTTTATTTATAAAGGCAGAACAAATGTATTTCAGGAAGAAGAGTGAATTAATTTATGATCTAAACTTGCGTTCAGAAATATGCATTACAGTAAAGCTTTGGTCAGAGCATACTGATGGCTTAAGTGCATGGTTTGAAATATGCACATTTCAAATGACTTGGTTCTTTTCCCAGCAAATATTAAGAGTCCAGAAGTAAGTAGATAAAGAAACTGTTTTGCATTTACTTTTTTATTAAAAAAAAAAAAGCCAGAAGTCTTGTCTCTCCTTCAAGATCAGGAAAGATTTTGCAGTAGAATCAATAAGAAAACTTCATCCCAAAGTCTCAGTGATTATCCATATCTTCAGCAGTTTTATTTTAAATTATTTTATTTTTTTTTCACTTTTTTTTCCCCATAATATCCCAGTCACATAATATCCTATCTTAGATGCACTTACTATTTAAAAGCCTTAGGCCTGATAAATTCTCAGACTTCCAGCAATTTCAGAGTGAAACAACCTTGTTTTCCACATTATCTGTAGTTATAGCTGATTTTTTTTCTGCTAGAGTGTAGTTGTGGATAATAGGGTTGCAGATAAACACCTAAATCAGTCATCTTGCAGTCTTCTTGTAAAGGAGATGTGGAAAGCATGCTCTAATGGCTAATAAAAATTGCTTTTAGAATATTACATGCTCAGAAGAAATAACTTTCTGAGTAGGTTTACAGTGTAACTGGAGTTTCCAGGTCATATAATCCACGCTTAGCAAGCCTTTTCTGAACTTGTGAAATACGTTTGTGTGTGAACACCTTGGCTACAGCACCATGGCATTTTTTTTTTTTTTTTTGCTGAAGAACTTCCGTCCCATGAATTATTTTACTATGAAAAAGAGAAATGCTCAGGTTCCCTGACTTGGATTGTGTTGATGAGATGAACCACAAGGGAAAAGGTAGAAAAGATTCTGTGAAAACTGAATTTTAAAAAATGTACTGCATATTATTAAAAAAAAGGCAGGTAATTTGACAGTATGATTGCCTTATTTTCATCCTGTAAGAACATTTAGGATGCCATCAACCAGTGACACAACTTACAGAATCATCTCAGCAGCAGTTGAGTCAATAAAAGAACACAAAAGGAAATATAAATGTTCTTGTTGAACTTTTGTTCTGTCCCCTTTTTTCCCAGAATGAACTAGAGACAAGGAAAAAAATAATCATTTTGTAATGTGATGAGTTTGAGTACTGCTAAGGTGGTAAGTCTATAAAGATATTTGGGGTGCAGTGGAGGTTGTGAAGTAGTAGAAGATAACTAGCAATATTTTGAAACTAGCAGAATTCTGAGGGGTGATCAGAGTGGATGATCCAAAAATCCCAGCAAGGGCATCCAGAGGACTGAATGGAGGTAAGGCTTTGAGGATTTTAGTGCTTGGCCAAAGAATTCAAAGAAAGAGCTTGAGTCCTATCAGATGGAAATATTGTAGCAGGAGCACAGGGAATACAAGTGAGAAACCTGAGGAGGGAGCTGCATGGCATGACAGTACACAGAATGGTGAGCACAAGGGGGAGTGGTGCAAAGTTCTTCTCTGAGTCTGAGCTGGGCTTTGAGAATACACTGGTAGCTGGGAGAAGGAAAAGGGAATATGAGGCTGCAGGTTAATAGTTGAGGCAAGGTTTGTTGAGGGAGACACAAGAGGCACAAAAAGTGCAAGGGAGAGAAAACATGGAGAGATGGTTTGGGAGAGATGATAGTAAGTGGAAGAGAGCAGGAGTTGTAGCTGCAAAGGAAGTTATGTGGATTTGGCTCTAAAATAGTCCAACTGCCAACCACACTTTTCCAAATCTTCCTTTGTGTAGGAAACAGTACAAAAGTTTGTGGCTGATCTATAGCTTTTGTATTATTACTTGAAAGTCAACATATTTTAAAAAAAGAAAAGTCAAAAAAATGCTTTTAGATGAAAGTCAGTGATCTTCATTTCTTAAGGCAGTGACAACAAACCTGGCATTGTCCTCTCAGAGAAAAAAAAAAAAACTTTTCTCCTTATAAAAAAACTTTTATCATTATATGCAAAGAAGAGTCTTATCATTAGTTAAGAAAAAGAGAAAAGAGTTATGGCTATTTTTGTTGATTTGGGATTTTTTTAAGTTTGCTGACCAATAAAAATAGTCTGTTGAAGTTTAATCAGAATTTGAAAATCTGTGTAATTTTTAACCCCTTTTATCTAACAGAGGCTCATCTTTCTTCCATCATCCAAATAAGTATAGGATCATGCAGGGAAGGGATGTCCTACTCAATGAAGAAGTATTAATGTTAAATATCAGTGATAGCCAAAACGCTTTCATTCAGTTAAGCTACTAATACAGATTTTTCTGATTTATCTATTTTATATGGTCTTCCAAGTTGCTAATGTTAACTATTTAAATGTCTTCCTTTGTTTCCTGATGGAACAAAATGTTTTGTTCACTCCACATTCTGTAACCGATACAGTGCATATATATAACATTTACATAGTTTTTTAGTGAATTCACTCTCATCTTCCTGGTGCCATCACTATAAAGTTGTTTGTGGTAAAAGTGAATTGCTAAATTTGAATAGCCATATTATCATTTGCAGTCAGTCATGATAATGTTTTTATGTGTCAGGTCTGCACTTACTATGAATCAGTGAAATAATAAACTCATTTCTTGCCATTTTCCATATCTGTTCCTGGTTTCCAGATAAAGAGATCTGATAGCATGCTTAATGGTTAGTGACAATTTGTCATTCACAGAGGTTGTGCTAAGCATGTATAGAAGCATAGCATAAGCATAGAAGATTTATACTGTATTCTTTTTACTTTAACCTAAGTTACTGTCACTGTAAAACTCAGATGTTTGTTACACATTCTGTAGAATTTCAATTGTAGCATGGGTTAATACAATTTAAATTCTAAAAGGTATGTAGCTAATGACAGCATATTTCTAAGGAAAGCAAAAGTTACTGTTAGGGCTTTTGCTATATCAACTGACCTTTCAAAATTTTTCTTTTTGTGTAGTGCTTGGGGAAACCTTTTAGTAGGAATAATGTCCATCAGGATATTGATAGGAAGATCAATTATCATACAACATTAGATACATTGTAACAAATGTTGTATGTTGTAACATATAATATAACTATAAACAATTATATCAGCTATTTTGCTATTGCTGCTGTTATTTAAAACTTCATTAAAATAGGCATCCCTGTTTCTTCATGTGGTGAATCAACACTAATTGAATACTTCCAAGTTTTCCTTTTAGTACAATGCACATTTGAAATAGAAATACCTTTCTTGACAGCATTAGTTAACAGTAACAAACAAACTACTATGAAGACTCACAAGAAGCCTCTGAGACGGATGAAGGGGCACTTACATAGGTCACATCATACGCCTGTCTCTATACATAAAACTGCCTGATAAAATACTGTTGTTTCATTGGCTATCTTATTGTCCCAATATCTGGGAGCACTAAAGGTTGTTTCCCCAGAGAAATAGTTAACATTATGAGACAGTTGTCTATTTACTAAGCTTTTGTTTGTGTTTTCTTAAAAGGTGCTTGTTCTCTGTGTGGAGGAAGAGAACAACAGCATGAAGTCTGAAAGGTTTTTAAATCTTACCTTTCTACAGCAAACTCTGTTTTATTGAAAATCATGACGTTTTCTTCTCCTAACTGCCTGGCTGCCTGAATATATAAAAATACTTTTTTGTTGTTTTGTTTGTTTGTTTGTTCTTGTTTAGTTTAACTCATTTAGGATGAGAATTATTTCATCTAACTACATCTAAGCCCAGTCACTGAAACTGTCTTTCGTAATCTGCAGAGAAAAATGCCTTTCTCTCCATTGACTGCAAAGACAAGCCATGCAACCATATCAGTAGCCTTACAGCTTCCTCCTTACAATGTTTGAAGGATCTGTGGTTATCTTTGGCTAGGGGGCACTAGGGGGCAGGCATTGCCACCTTCCAATGTAACTGTAATGGGTAAAATCATGCTGTTCTACAGCCTCTTTCCTTCTTGCTGCTTTTCAGTATGAGGGTTGTGCTAAGAACTGATCCCGTAGAGCGCTCTGCCTCTCGCAATGCTGAAGACTTCAAGCCAGCCAGCTTCAGTCTGTGTTCTAGCAGTGTCTGAATGGTTCTGCCATCTTACTTGTCCTCAAGCTCTGACAATCCCTCTTTTTAAATCTTTCTGTGTGACATCTGGAGAAGGACATGTGAAAGTGTCATTCAAACTTGGCCATGGCCAGCTGGAGCATTAATCGCTTGTCCCACTCTACCTTTTGCCTTACTTTCTCCTCAGTGGTGAGAGGCTCATGAAGAACTGAAACACACACTGACACTGTAGGACCCTGTGCAAAGAGGGGCCATGTAAGAGGTTAATAAGGTTGAGGTGACTAGATACCTAATTTTGCTATTTGCTTCTGTGAGCATAGCTTGCTACTTATGCTGAGTCACCCTGCTCTTGCTGCAACCATAAGATAAGATATCAGCCATGAAGAACTGGTAACTGCCAGTAACGTATGAAAGACTTGCAACTGTCTATAAAAACACGAACTTTTCCCAAGATGGTGCGGATCTCAGGCAAACTGTAAGAGGTCCACCGTCGGCCGGCTAATAAAAGCTTGCTTTTCAACCCACCAGGTTGAGCGTGCGGGTGATTATTGAGATTACGGACTAACATTCTGGGGGCTCGTCCAGGATCTCATTAATAGCCAGGCCCTCCCTGGTTGGGAAGGCCTGCCTGACTTCACCGGGGGAATGCTTCCAGGGGGAGCGCTACCTGATGATGTTCCAGATCCCTGGATTCCGCCTTCCCTTGGTGACCAGGTGGCACCTCACAAGCTTAAGGGAACTCTGAGGTCCAGTGGGAGTGCTACCTGATGATGTACCAGGTGCCCGGATCTCGAAAAACCTCGAGGTAAGGTATCGTATGATTCAGGAGATTAAGGGGCGCTCCGATTTCTGGTGTGGTGGATGGTAGGAGCTCTGACAAGACACGGCTGTGACCGGCACGTGTGAGATGCCACTGCATTGCCCTGGGTAAAAGGTTGGAATAGCTTGGAACATTCCGCGAGTAGTATCGTGGTCATTGTTATTTGTGTCGGTTGTCGTGCTAATTGTTATTTATGTCATTTGTGTTGTGTTCTAAATTGCTTTGATCCAGATGGAATGGGACAATCGAGTTCTGTTCCCGAAGGACCCCTTGGTTGTTTTTTGTCAAATTTTCCAGATTTTAGGAGATGGAACCTCCTAAATTATGGGTTTAATATTAAGGCAGATAAATTGAAAATCTTTTGTAAAAGTGAATGGCCAACTTTTGGAGTGGGTTGGCCTCCCAAGGGGTCTTTCGACCCCGACGTAGTCCAAAGAGTACTTTTTATTGTTATGGGGGATCCTGGCCACCCCGATCGGATTCCTTATGTTGTTGCATGGAATGATATCCTAAAAGAACGCCCCATTTCTCTACAAATGTGTATGATAAAATGTGGAAATGGGCACAAAGTACTAGCAATGAGAATGGGGGAGAGAATTTCCCCATTCCATCTGCGCCTTCTGTGCCAAAATTCCCTGTCCTCCAGGAGCTACCCGAAGATCCAATTTTACCACCCTATAGCCCCCAAGGAGCACGAAGCCCCCCTGTGGTGCCAGATCAACATGGTGGTGCTGTCCAGGACGACCCTTTATCCCCACCCACACCAGAAGGGGTCAAACTCATGGCCTGGTAGGAACTGGTGAAGCCATCTGTCCTGACTCCACCAGCTCCCTGGTATCAGTTTTACTGCTAAGGCAGGTCCCTGGAGGAAGTGGGAGTGCACTCTCCTCCACCACGGACCTGTATAACTGGAAGCAACAAAACCCTCCCTTCTCAAAAGATCGTGGGAGCATGATATCCCTTCTTTGTAATGCATAGTTATCAACCCACGTGGGATGATTGTCAGCAGCTCCTCCATGCTCTATGTACATTGAAAGAGAGGGAGAGAATATTAAGAGGAGCTAGAGAATCGATACCAAGTATAGAAGACCTGACCGAACATGGACATAGAACCGTTCAAGATGAACGTGTGCCCCTCCAATGGCCAAAGTGGGATTACCATAGAGTGGACAGGTGAAGGTCCACTGAGTTGCATCAGCAGTTTCTGATACAAGGGCATCAAAAAAATCTACCAGCCAGAAAACCTACAAATTTGCCAAAAGTAGCAGAAGTAATGTTATGAGATGGATTTCTGAGAGATAAAAGACCCGGCCTGGATGCCACCCTGTGCCACGTGCTCTGGGTGCAGGGGGGTTGGACTAGATGATCTCTAGAGGCCCCTTCCAACCTCAACCATTTTGTGATTCTGTGTGATTCTGTGAAGTTAAACAGGGATCCTCTGAATCCCCAGCTGCATTCTTGGAATGCCTGCTAGGGGCATATTGAATTTATACCCCTATTGATCCAGAGGATTCTGCAAACCAAAAAGCTATAAATCTGGCCTTTGTGTCTCAACCAACCCCAGACATAAGAAAAAAGATACAAAAACAAGATGGATTT
>NW_010585791.1:2777-25390 GCF_000705375.1 Tinamus guttatus | reverse complement strand
GGGAAAGAGGGGATAATATGGGGAACCACCCCCCACAGACGATCCATTCTTGACCGAGATCAGTGTGCGATTTGTAAAAAGAAAGGACATTGGAAAAATGAGTGTCCTTACCAAAATGCGCCACCAAACTCGTGAGAAATTCTATTTATGAAAAAAAGAAAACGACTGACGGGGTTGGGGTTCTGGCAGCCCCAAGAGCCCAGGGTAACTTTGAAGGTTCGGGGGCAACCCGTGTTGTTCCTTATTGACACTGGAGCATCACAGTTCTTAAAGAACCATTAGGCCCCCTGTCCCAAGAGACAACTAGGGTACAGGGTGCCACCGGACAGATGGCAGGAGTTACGTAAAAGATGGAGTCCGGTATGCAGGGGCCTCAGTGGTAATACAAGAAGGCCGACAGGGTGCCACTGGATGGATGGCAGCAGTCATGTAAAAGACGGAGTCCGATAGGCAGGGGCCACAGTGGTAATACAAGAAGGCCAAATACTATGGGCCCAATCATTGCTGCGTGGTAGTTTGGCACAAAGAGCTGAACTCATTGCTCTGACACGAGCGCTATGGTGGTGTGCCAGATGGGCTCAGGATTCGAATCCAAGGACAAGAAATAGAGTTAATAATAATGATGCCTTTAATTAACACAACATAGATACAAGTACAAACTAACACGAATTGGTCAGTACGTGTGAATATGAAAAAGTTACTTACTGAATAATACTTGCCAGTAGAATTACGAGACCATGCATCTCTCCAAGGTAGCAGGCTGGAGGGGCCGGCAGGTTCTCAGTCATGGCGGACGTCCCCACAGGAGACAACATTGGCCTCGATGTTGTGAGTCTCCGTCCCCCAAATCTGCCCTTTGTATTTTATGCCCTGGGTCGTCCGGTCACGTAGGGCCAGTACGTGCCAGGAGGCTACCCAGGGGCGGGTAAATCTCCGCCTTTCTATTATATCATCCTTCTAGGACTGCGCCTGTGCAAATTCCAGAAGGGGGTCTCATGCCTCAATTTGGTGGTCTCGCTTCCCTCATCCTTCTCGTTCTCACAGTGACTTTGGCCTTCAAACTTCCTTAGACAGCAGTTTGTAGTCAGGCTGGCTGTAAACCAGCCTGAGCAGTAGTTCTTGCTGCTTCTGAACTAAGCTGCTGTAGCAGTTCTTGCTGCTTCTTTGTTGGTTTAGATAACATGTTGCTTTTTGTTCTTCTTCAGGGATCCGGGTATTACAACCTTCCTTTGTTAGTGGCCTCTGCTGAGCATTATCAAGATTCAGTGTTTTTCCCTCCAAGGTCTGGATTTTGTTTTACACAATGCTTATTTATGACTCCGCAGATCATAGAAATTTCCATCTCCAATACAGGTGGGCAAGAGGAAAGGCGGCAAACATCTATACTGATAGCAAACTGATTGCTACTGATAGCAAACATCTACACTGATACATGTGCATGGGCAGATATGCAAAGGGGACTATTTACATCAGAAGGAAAAGGTATAAAAAATAAAGAAGAGATCTCAGCCCTACTGGAAGCTGTGTAGGCCCCACAAGCAGTAGCTATTATCCATTGGCCAGCATACCAAAAGGGAAATAGACCCCAGATACAGGGCAATGCTCTAGCCAATAGAGAAGCAAAACAGGTGGCTCAACAGCCAGCGGGGCCCCTACAAATATTAATGTTAGTGCCTCAGACCCAGTGGCCTGAAATACCCCCCGAATATACTGAAGCTGAGAAAGATTTATATAAAGGACCATCAAGGGGAAGAGGGAGATGCAGGATGGTGGTAACTGCCAGGAGGAATACTTTGTTTACCTGAACAGATGGCAGAAACCTGGCTATGAGACTTCCACTCCAGCATGCACCTCTCCCCTAAAAAGGCACTTGAGTTGGTATGACCTCATCTCTGGACACAGGTCTATGTCAGAAGTTGGAGAGGATCTCTGCCCGATGTGCTACATGTGCTCAAGTGAGCCCAAAAATATCCTCACCAAACCAGAGGACTAAAGAAGTGGGGGACGCACCGGGGTTTTACTGGGAACTAGACTTTACCGAGATAAAACCCGGAAAGTTAGGATATAAGTATCCTCTGGTATTCATGGACACATACTTGGGTTGGGTGGAGGCTTACCCAACAAAAGCAGAAACTGCCGCTATAACGGCGAAAAAGCTCGTGCAAGAAATAATTCCTCGGTTTGGTTTACTACACGGTGAGTAGCAAAAGCCTTGGAAATCACCTGGAAATTGAGGTGTATCTATCACCCCCAGAGCTCAGGAAAGGTAGAAAGAATGAACTGTACCTTAAAGGAAACACTTACTAAATGGAATATGGAAACAGGTACTAACTGTGCTGATTTACTCCCAATGGTGCTTTTACGAGCACGGTGCACCCCATATAAGATAGGACTATCCCCCTATGAGATACTCTGTAGGAGACCCCCGTCTTTGTTCCCAAAAACCGTGAGCATTACTAATAGCTCTCCAGTGTTCCTCCAGGCACTACAAAAGGTACGAGAGCCGATACACCGAGGCTTGCAAGATCACGACGAGAGCCAGAAGCCTATACAAGAGCCAGCTCATCCATACCAACCGAGGGTCTTGGTGTGCATCAAAAGGTTCCAAACAGCATTATTGGAACCTCAGTGGACAGGGCCACACCAAGTGATACTTCACACTCCAACAGCGGTAAAGGTCGCCGGAAAACTTGCGTGGATTCATCATTCCCATGTGAAACCAACTCCTCCTCAACCGAATCTAGATTCAGATAAGTGGACTATTTCCAAGGACCCTAGTAACCCACTAAGGGTCACGATACAGAGAAAATGAGTAGGTAGATATGGGGAGCCTGATTAATTTTAACAGTGTGTATGCAAACTTCAGGGTTAAGATACGAGCACAGTCCTTATCGCCCCATTAACTGGCAATGGGAAATCAGGGATACTATAACGGGAAGCACAATCCAGTCAATAAGCACTAGTGATGCCCCTGAAATAACAATTGATTTATGCAAAATAGGGATACCCATACAACGAGCCTCGGCAACAGGGTACCAAACAGAGGGTCACAGGGGTGCAGCGGCTCAGGGATGTGGTCCCCATTGTGGGGGAGGAATTACAACAGGAAGTACAATACTACGTATGCCCTGCTATAGGAAATCCTGGGTGTCAAGGGGGTGGCTTCAACCCACCAGGTTGAGCGTGCGGGTGATTATTGAGATTACGGACTAACATTCTGGGGGCTCGTCCAGGATCTCATTAATAGCCAGGCCCTCCCTGGTTGGGAAGGCCTGCCTGACTTCACCGGGGGAATGCTTCCAGGGGGAGCGCTACCTGATGATGTTCCAGATCCCTGGATTCCGCCTTCCCTTGGTGACCAGGTGGCACCTCACAAGCTTAAGGGAACTCTGAGGTCCAGTGGGAGTGCTACCTGATGATGTACCAGGTGCCCGGATCTCGAAAAACCTCCAGGTAAGGTATCGTATGATTCAGGAGATTAAGGGGCGCTCCGATTTCTGGTGTGGTGGACGCTAGGAGCTCTGACGAGACACGGCTCTGACCGGCACGTGTGAACAGTTGTATGTCCATGGGGCTGAGTCTCCATAACAATACAGAGGCATTCTCCTAGTTTTGAGAAAGATTGCTGGCTATGCCTAGATCCGAGACCCCCTTACTATATAGGCATAGCTACTGAAGGAGCACCTACTCCCAGGAAGCACTCAGGCAAGTGTACATGGGGATCATCCCAGACTGACCCTTGGGGATGTGCAGGGAGCAGGACTATGCTTGATCGCTGCAGGGTGGGAGATACCTGCCCTGTCCCAGAAAAATTGTAACCAAACAGTAAGAGTTAATGTTATGAGAAACAGGTATTATGAGGCCCTGACAGGGGCGTGGTTGGCCTGTATGAGTGGGCTGACTGACTGTGTAAACACCTAGCAGCTTGAATCCTCGGGCGCAGGGCCTGATTTCTGTGTATTAGTATATGTCTTACCCCAAGTGTATTTGTATGGCAGGGATAACGTAAGGGCCCACCTGAGCTACATTGAACATCATCATGGGAGAGAGAAAAGAGCTGCCCCTATCTTAATTCCATCACTGGTTGGGGCAAGAATAGCTGGCTCCACCGCAGTCAGGGTTTCTGCATTAATCACTCAAAAAAAGGGATTGCAGGACGTGTAGACCAAGATGTGGGATATATGGAAGAGACAGTGGGAAGATGATTGGAAAATCAAGTGGACTCTTTTGTTGAAGTAGTCCTCCAAAATAGAAGGGGACTAGACCTTCTCTTTATGAAGCAAGGAGGCCTATGTGTAGCTCTTGGAGAAACATGCTGCTTTTATGCAAACCAGTCAGGGGTCATTAGGGAAACGTTAGCCATGGTGCGCAGAAATATAAAAGAAAAATATTACCACAGGACACAAAAACAGAATCTGTTCCAGTCATGGTGTAACTGGTCCCCATGGCTCACCACCCTAAAATCCGCAATAGTTGGTCCCATAATATTAATTCCAATCTTTATGATCATTATCCCTTGCATCTTAAAATGCATCCACACTCATATCACTAGTACAATTTCAGAGGCAAAAATAATGGTCACAAGGACGTACTATAACCCACTCCCAGGAGAAGAGTATTACCTCAATGGTTTGAGGTAGGGGACAACAGCCAGTGGAGAAATGTAGGACCCTGTGCAAAGAGGGGCCGTGTAAGAGGTTAATAAGGTTGAGGTGACTAGGTGCCTAATTTCACTATTTGCTTCTGTGAACATAGCTTGCTACTTATACTGAGTCACCCTGCTCTTGCTGCAACCGTAAGATATCAGCCGTGAAGTACTGGTAACTGCAAATATGATTATTGAGATTACGGGCTAACAACACCTGCCTGTTATTTCTCTGTTTTCAACCACTTAGGCCCTTTACCAGTGAATGTCAGTCATATCTCTGGGATGTTTTTTAAAACTAGGGTAGTGGAGAAGATTGCTAGTTATACTACACCTGTGTATTCATTATTTCTTTCTCTCTCTCTTTCTCTTTTTTAATCTTTGCCACTTTGTGTATTGATATGTTTAGATCAAAACTATGCAAAGCATCAAATGACATCTCTTTCTAAACACATATGCCAATAGCTGTTAATGTACAATTAAGACTTGCAGGTCTGGTCGCATCTATGTTGCAGTCTAGTATTCAGCATTTAATAATATCTTCTTCATAAACCCAGACAATTTCACGGGTTTCTGTACATGTTTACTTTCTCTGTCTCTTTACTTCCTCCTTTGAGTGCTTTGTGCTTGTGCTTCCTCCTAACCTTTGAGAAGTTTTTAGCAAATCCATCTAACATTGTGATTTTTCAGTAAGTCTTCCTTTTTGCATGTAGCTGCCTCACCATATGGCATTTGACAGTTTAGCTGCTGAAAAAGTAATTTATCATTGGACTGGAACTGATGCCATTTTCTCAAACTAGAGTAAAGTCTGTCTTGACTGCTTATTGAAATACCAGCATAACAAATTATTAGATTTGTACACAAACCCGATCATCTCAGAGAAATATGTCTTTTAACCGTATTCTTAAACACACAAAAACATCCAGTATCTATCTATTTTTTTTCAGTCTTCCCTTATTAATGTTTCCTTTTATGTTTAGTGTAGAGTACTGAGAACAGCAAACACCTCATAGTGCTTAAAACTGAGAGCTGTGATTGGCCTTTCAGCATATAAATGCACCATCTTCTAGAAGGTCTCTCTTTCAACTTGCAGGGTGGGAATGTGTAAACCACATGAAAATTCAGTTTTGCTACTGTGGGGACAGGACTCATACAAGAAACATTACAGTGAAATACATAAATTTCCATGTGATGTTTGAGGTGAAACATAGGGGGGCTGAGGAGTGCTTGTTCGCTGTGGCATCTGCTGGTTGTTTATGACAGAAAAAGTAAGCAGAGGGCAGAAGGATGCTTATAAAAACTGTAAATATTTGTGAGCGCCCTCCTATAAACTCAAGAGAACCTGTGAGGAAGAACTTCTTTACTGTGAGGATGACAGAGCCCTGGAACAGGCTGCCCGGAGAGCCTGTGGAGTCTCCTTCTCTGGAGATCTTCAAACCCGCCTGGATGCCACCGTGTGCCCCGTGGTCTGGTGTGCAAGTCATTGAAAGGAGCAGGGGCTTAATGTTTAGCACCAAAAGCCATTTTATTGAGCATCAGGCCAAACATATATATTCTCCGAGTATGTGAACGTTCCCTCCCCCTGCCTCCAGCCAATTCCTTGACTCTATTGCTATCTGGGTCCAATCCTGCTAATGGGCAACAGGTAACCAACCAGAGATCGGTGCGTCCAGCCTGTGTTTTACGTTTCTCTATCTGCTAATCTGTTAGTCCTAACTTTCACAGTTTCTCACTCCTAACTTTCACCTTTCCCACAGCTTCCCACAGTTTCTCATGGTTTCTCAGTTTCCCACAGTCTGGGTGTCCCTTTTTGAGCAGGGGGGTTGGACTACATCATCTCTAGAGGTCCCTTCCAACCTCAACCATTCTGTCATTCTGTCATTAGTCAATAACCAGTCCCCTTTCAGGCCCTCCAGTACAAGTAAAACATTGACGCACTTGAGTGAGCTCAGCAGAACTCATCAAGATGTTCAGAGGGCTGAAGAAACTGCCCTGGCAGGAGAGGATAGGGAACTGGGTGTGTTTAACGTGAAGGAGAGAGGGTGGCCTAATATCAGCCTTCCTCAATATTGACAAGCAGATTTTTTAAGAAGATGGAGGTAGGCTTTTCACAGGGGTGTATGGTGGGAGGTTCAGAGATAACAAACTGAAGCAAGAGAGGGCCCAACTGGATAGAAGAAAGTATTCATTGAATGTGAGGGCACTAAAACATTGCCTAGGTTTCCCAAAGAGGTTCTACAGTCTCCACCATTGGAGGCTGTCAAGACCTAACTGAATAAAGCTTTGAGCAGCCTAGTCTAATAGATAGCCCTGCTTTGAGCAGGAGCTTGCCTGCATGATATCTTGAGGTCTCTTACAATCTAAAATATTCTGTGATGTATTTCAACATTGAACATATCAGAAAAACCAAACAAACAAACAACAAAAAACCCTATCTATGTACCTGAAACATCTTTAGCTTGAAATGAGGTCTTGCTTCTGATCCACAGTGAAGAAATACTGTTTGTCATTTTTCTTTATTAGGCTTGCCAAGTTTTTAAAATCTTGTTGAGAGAAAACAAACTTATCATTTAATATCAGATCATTATTGCTAATTTTAAAAAAATGAAAAGCTTTTGAGAGAGTCCCATGGCAGTGATTGTTAAAACTGAAAAAAAAACACTTGGGGAAATTGATAGCAAAACTCCATGTGATCTGAGAGATGACAGGATTTAGCACAGAAGGTCTAAGTGAGTACTGCAGGTAACTGAGAAATGGATGCTGATACCACCAAACACGACTGGAGCACATAATAAATTCACACGTGCCTGGAACAGAAGAAAAAAAATATGGAGGGGAGACTCATATTCCAAATGAATGAACCTTATATTATTTCATGACTTGCAAAGGTTTCCTCCACTATGTGAAACATCTTTCCAGAGATTTGCTTCAGACAGTTGTTAATCTGTGAGGAGAGACACCTATACTAACAGAATCTAACATGATCTACATGTTTTCATCTTAGGGATGAATTTTGGCACTAAATGCTGTACAGTTTAGGGGAAGGTCAAGAAGTAGAAGTGAAAGGAGAAATATGCCATACTGATATAATTAAATGAATATTCATAACTCTTTTACATCTTTAAGAATTATTATCCAAAAATAAGTTAAGCGAGTATATACAATGACTAAAGTATTTTTACTACTAACTATTTTTATAAAGATTAAAACATGTTAGTTTTCCATGTCATATCACATGATTACATCATCTTTTTTTGGCAAGAAATAACATGTCTCTGAAAAACGCTTTGTTTAAATGTATTTGTGTGATTTAGAGTTGTTAGACTTGCTTTATTTGTATTAGAAAGTGAAAAAAAATGTGTCTTGGAATGCAGGAAGACATAAGGTAGTTAGAGCTGCATTTCAATCCTTTAGTCAAGTGCTAAATTTCAGTTGTATTTGGCTATATTTGCTTTAGAGTGACCTGCCTTTCTCTTGATGTTATCTGACTTAATATATCAAATCATCTCAATTTTTCTCTACATACAGAAACATAGCTTAACAGGTCAAAAGAGCTTTTCCCAATGAGTTCCCTTCCAAGCTAGATGAGAACATTTCATAAACGGTAGTGTAAACGACAGTTATGTGCAGTCTCAGTATTTTATCAGTGGTCTCTCTCTCTTAACAGCGAGAAAACTAGGAAGGTGTGCAACAGGTGTTAAGTCAAAAGCAGAGCTGAATGGAAAGCTCCCTAAAAGAAGTTTTGAATGAGCAAACTGTTTTTCAGGTTTCCCAAGGATTCAGCATGAGAACAGTCTCATCTTAAGCCATGGGTTTAATAAAATAAGAGAATGGAGTGAAAATGTCATAATTGTGAAAAAAATAGAAGTGGACAATCTCGAACTGAGTGGCAAATGAATTCTTTTCGCACTTACCTTTTCTTACATTAAAAAGAACAAGCTAACTTGTGAAAGAAAATGCTGACAGTTTAAAATACTTTGTGTCACATTCTGGAATTACTTATATGCCGGATTTGCAGGATATTCCCATTGTTGCAAACTGTTCTTCTTGTGGCACATAGTTCCAGGAAAGGTATGCTACGAATTGAAACTTGGAGGGAAGTTAGAGGAAGAA
This sequence comes from Tinamus guttatus, assembly GCF_000705375.1. Next base: position 16,632 of record NW_010585791.1, on the reverse strand, counting down.
TCCCCAAATCCTAACAGTCAACATGTCTCCAACAAGCTATAAACAAAAACCAAATCTGCAACACAATCTTTGGAATCTACTTGGGTTCAGAAATAATTCTGCAAATATTGATGTATATTGATTTATGTTTATATTGGCATGTTTTAGGCAGTGCAATGCCACGGATATAGGAATCACTGAAGCAGAGTATACAAACTGTTAGCATATACACTAATGAGAGTGCAGAGTGCAGAGAGGAGTGTATCAAAGAATTTTTCTTTTTCTTTCATCTGTGCCTGTTAATAAAATACCTGGTCACAAAGGACATCTGTTGTGGAACAGCCTACATCAGTGTTCATATTAAGATGGCTGCACACAAAGTACTTGTTCTAACTCCCAAATTGTGCCAAAGATTGGATTTTTTACTTGTATAAACTTATCATCTTCCTGGGCACCATTTATTTACAATGTATTGTCTGTGATCCTGTTCTCTCTTGAGTGTGGCTGCTGACTAAGAGCTGAATGCTGATGTCAAATCTTCTGTCATTTCTTAGCCCTATTCATCTTCTTTTAATTAAGGTTACACTGGGATTTATTATTGTAGAATTGGAAGAGTACATTTGTTGCACTACATTACTGTGACAGCGCTGTTCAAATAGTTTTATTTTTTTCCCAATGCCCCTTTTCACCCTCCAACAGCAGTGGAGATGGCAAGAATCCCTATAGGATTAACATGAATTAACAATTAATTAACATTATAATTTTGTAAAGAGAAAAGTGAGAAGAGATTAAATGACTCTTTAGAAACTGATTGAAGAGTTTGTTTACCAATGGATTTTAGATGTAAATAGTGAGGATGGACTTTGTATCGGATTCCTTTTTGTTTACAAACTCTCGAGACATGTCCAGTGTTGGATTACATCAGAGTAAATACAGAACAATCACCATGTTCCAGGCTTTTTTCACCTCCATGAATTCTGGGAGGGGACAAAGATGAGCACAACTCTTCTTAGTCATGCTGGATACTTTTTGGACTGTTTGTTGTGTTTGGTATGGGGATACAGTCCCTCTCTTCGAAACTATGAATAAAAAACATAATAGTAGTATGTTGAGTCGCTCTTTGGAGTGAAGTGAGAAATCACTGTAGGGCTAGCAGAGCAAGGTGGATGTGCCATCTGTCTGAGAAAATATGAAGATTTGTGCATGATAGAATCTAAAGAAGGTGGCATGGAGACAGTCCCATGTAACATTAGTCAGTGACCTAGTGTAGAGTCCCAGCTTTGTGTGCACTAATAATTAGCGACTATATTGTCAAAGACTTCAGAGAGCATGTTGGTGGCATCAAATACACCTGCTCTTCTAGAACAGGAATGATTGTTGGGGCGAGAACTGTGAGCATCACATCTTTCGCATACTGGGATCTTTCAGGACTATTGGACAAGGAGAGGACTAAACTGGGGATACACCACAAGACCGCACTCACGTAGACATGGCCATAGCAGCTATGATGAGCTGTGCCTCATCAAAAGAGGATAACATCCCTTTACTGCAGAGAACCATTATAAATATAAAATTTTTGAAGGTTCCTAAGCTTCTACATGGCTTGACATAGCTATTCTAAAAGGAACAATTGTTTGACCTCTCATGTGCTAATAACTGTATCACTACAGCCACAACATGGTTACTGACAAAAGGCTGGAAAAGCAGATTCTGTAGAGGAATGCAAGAGTCTGTAAAGGAAAAAGCATTGGTATGGAGAGGGATGATGATTATTTCTGGAGAAGGAAAACAGAATTTGGGGTCCTGATCAGAGAAAGGCTGGCAATGTGTCAGTCACCCTGTGAGATGCCATGAGCTGTGAAGCGTACTTCAGTAGGACACTCTCCAAGAGACTTTCTACTGAGATTAGGTATCTAGTCAGTGGAGATGGAGTGGCTGACAGAACTACCTCTGTGACAAAGTGTATTCCCATCTTTATGATATTCCTCTTCGTTCCCCTCAAGGACTCTTTAAGGTTCTAGACCTCACCTGAACACCCAAAAAGATGACTCCTGTGGACTACATCAGAATGCATGGAGAGACTAAAGAAGGATTGAAAGGGGATTGTCTTTTGGAATGGTAAAAGACAGAGACAGAAAGAACAACAGGCTTGAAGGAAGGTGATGAGAATGAAGTTGGCACCCACAGATGTTGTGGAATAGTTACTGGAGTGTTATGTGTTCAGAGATTAAAGCTTTACGCTGATGAAAAGTTGTCACTATTACCTTTCACGTGTAGGACTTATTTCACATGTTAACTTATGTAGGGATGTTACTAATATACTTGAAAAACTGTTTTTTTTCAGTCAAACAGTCTTTCTATAGAATTATTAGTGTATGGAAATTATACAGCATTTTACCATTTTTGACATGTGCAGGAATATTAAACCCATTCTTGCAAAATATCTCAGTTTTTGTTTAAAGGGCATATGCTGAATTGGTTCCAGGAGCAATACTTGGTGCTGAGCTGCTCCTCATTTTGAGATGAATTGGTTTAAACATTCAGGATATTTGCAAAACAGGTAATGTGTCCTTTGTTGTAGATTCATGTGTTGAGTTTTGCCTGGGTGCAATCACTTAGAAGCTTTAAACTCCTCTAAAGCAACTGAACTGATGATTGGTTCAGAATTCAACAGTCTCTGATCTTAGTTCCCAGCCCTGACCACTAGATGACTTGATTTACTAACGTATTAGTGTGACAAATGAGGATTTGCTCAAAATAATTTATATATAGTATGTGCTGAATGAGTTTTGGGGATGATTTTGTCTCTGCAGATGTACCTGAAAGAAATAAGTGTGTATTGCAAAGTTTTAAAGACCAGCACTCTTTGGAAAAGCCTAGTGGGAGAACTGGCAGAAGCTTCCAGGGAGCAGTCTGACCTCCAAATTCTGGTGGCAGGGTGGGAATGGTGGGAATGGTTCAGGGAAGGATAAGCCTAATGGAGCCTTTAGAATTAATGGATTTAAAACTCCTCTTATTCTGTTGATCTTATTGTTATTCTAAACCATTGTTCTGTGTAATGAGAAGCTAGGCTAATTTAATTAATTTAATTTAATTAATTATTTAATTTAATTTAATAGCCTTAGTCACCAGAAGGGATGGCCAAAATACCTTCTCTTCTGAAGCAGCAAAAAATTATTCACTTTTCTTCTGCTTTTAGTTTTCCACTTTCTTGCTGAGCTCTTTTAACCCTGTAGTGATACAGTGCCAGGCCTGGGGACACAGGCCTGGAAAGGGGCCTCGCAAGCTATAGTAGCAAGCTATCAGATACCCATAGCAGGCCCACTCAAATCTCTGGGGCCTATTCACTAGCTGAAGCTGTTCAAGGTGCAAGTCAGGCACTTATCCTCAGGACCTACCTGTAGGTGTCTCTATCCACTGACCCAGCACACTTGTCAGATGGGTAGGACTATTCTGATTGAAGTGCATTCTGCATGGTGATGCAGAATCACCATCACTGAGAAAGAAGTAATAGTTACTAGAAGGAAGAGAATGTGAGAATGGATGGGTGAGAATGGACAGCAGCTGAATACTACCTCAGTTTACTGATATTTCTGAGCTGCAGCTGGAGGCCAACATTTGGGCACAGCCAGAATCAAGGTGGCTGGTTTTACTTACAGTGAAGTACAAACTATTCTCATGATTCCTTCTTGTTGGCTGACAATGATGACCAATGGCGATGAGAATATGGTGTAGACAATGATAGAGAGCTGAAAAGGAGAAATGGAATACGTTTTCAGTTCACTCTGGCTTCATAAGCACCTCAGGCTTTTAACTTAAGCCTGATATTTTAAAATTTTGTGGTGGAATAATTAATGCAAATGGCGAAGACTTTCTATAATCCCTTCTGCTGTAATTTGTAGCTGCCCTGTGGAAAAAAGAACAAAAAATCTATTACTGTTACATTAACCACTAAATGGGTGGAGCCCATTTATTCATTTAATGTGAATAATTATATTGCTCTACACCCATGTTTTCCAGCCAGACTTCTTACTCATTCCGTGTGGAACATTGCAAGGATACCACTTGCAATGTGGAATTCTTACTTGGTACTGTTTTTCCTCTTACACTATAATTCTAAATTGCTCTATGTTTTTAGGACTTGGACTGCTATCTGATGTCTGCTTACCTAGGTATGCTAAAGATACCTTTTTTGGGGTAGTAGAGGAATGAGTATACCCTACTTTGTAATGTAGTATAGCCTATCTGGGCTTCTCATGACAGGCAGTATTAAAGAATCTCAGAACCTGTGTCTATAGATGAACTTCCCAGGTAATTTCCAGAGTAGATTTTAATGTTATGTCTGCACCTGGATCTAGAGAGGCCAGGAACAGAAAAGTGCAAAACTAAGAGCTAAGAATTTCAGGGCTATACTGATGACTGTAGTACTGTAGTACTGATCCATGCTATGGGCTTGAAAAGAAATCATACTTTTTTTTTTTTTTCTTTTTTCATTGCCTCAGTTTGTTCTCTGTCACAGACAGAATCACATAATGTTTAAGATTGCATATCATCTAGTTTAACCCCCCAGCACAAGCAGGGGCACCTAGAGGACATTGTACAGGATCACATCCAGGCAGGTGTTGAGCATGTCTAGGGGGAGACTACGCAACCTCAAGATGCACTCAAGATGCACTCAAGATGCAGCCTCACTAGGGCTGAGTAGAGGGGGAGAATCACCTCCTTCGACCTGTTGGCAACACCCTTCTTAATGGACCCCAGGATACCCCAGGATGTCTTTTTTGCCCACAAGTGCACATTGCTGGCTCATGGTCAACTTCTTGTCCACTCAGACACCCAGGTCTTTCCCTGCAGAGGTGCTGCTCTCCAGCAAGTCAGCCCCTCACCTCTGCTGGTACACAGAATCATAGAATCATAGAATGCTTAAGGTTGGAAGGGACCTCTAGAGGTCATCTAGTCCAACCCCCTCTGCACGTGCAGGGTCACCTAGGGCATGTGGCACAGGACTGCATCCAAGCGGATTTTGAAGATCTCCAGAGAAGGAGACTCTACAACCTCTCTGGGCAGCCTGTTCCAGCGCTCTGTCACCCTCACTGTTAAAAAATTTTTGCTTAAGTTCACATGGGGTGATTCCTTCCGAGGTGCAGGACCTTGCACTTTCCTTTGTTGAACTTCATGAGCTTCCTTTCCACCCATCTCTCCAGCCTCTCCAGGTCCCTCTGGATGTCTGTGCAGCTCTTTGCTGTATCAGCCATGCCTCCCAGTTTTGTGTTGTCAGCAAACTTACTGAGTGTGCACTCTGTGCCTTCCTGCAGGCCATGGATGAATAAATTGAGCAGGATTGGACTGATACTGACCCCTAGGAAACACCGCTAGCTCCAGGCCTCCAGCTGGACTCTATGCTACTGATCACAACCCTTTTAGCTCTGCCTTTCAGCCAGTTTTCAATCCACTTCATTATCTAATTTACACTTCCAGAGCTTGCTATGAGGATGTTATGGTAGACACTCACAAACCTTGCTGAAATCAAAGTAGACAAAATCTACTGCTCTCCCTTCATCTAACCAGCCAGTCCATCGTGGAAGGTTATAGAATGGTTAAGCATTATTTCCCCTTGGAGAATCCATGCTGACTGCTCCTGATCACCATCTTAGCCTCTACATGCTTAGAGATGACATCCATCACCTACAGGTTGACTGGCCTATAGTTGCCTGAGTCCTCCTTCTTGCCCTTTTTGAGGAATGGCATGACACTGGCTTTCTTCCAGTCTTCAAGCACCTCTCCTGTTCTCCGTGACCTTTCAAAGATGATGCAGAGCGGCTTAACAATAATATCGGCCAGCTCCAGCAGCACTCTAGGGTGTGTCCTATCAGAGCCCATGGATAAGTGGGTATCAGGTTTGCCCAAGAGATCTCCAATCCAGTCTTCCTGAACCAAGGGCAAGTCTTCCTTTCTCCAGACTTCTCTTGTCGCCAGTATATGTGATCTCCAGAGGGCTGGCCTTAGTAAAGACTAAAGCAAAGAAGGTGTTCAGTAACTTGGCTTTTCTGTGTCTTGTAACCAGGGCACCCACCCAATTCAGCAGCAGACCCATGTGTTCCCTAGTATTCGTTTTTGCTGTTTAGGTATTTCAAGAAGTCTTTTTTGTTGTCATTAACATCTCTTGCCAGATTTAATTCCAAATGCCCCTTAGCCTTCCTTGTCACATCTCCGCATACCCTGACAACATTCTTATATTTCTATATGGTTTAGCATTCATACAGAGCTTTGTTTGTCCTTTGAGCTTTCCGCTCTTCAGAATGAACTGAATTTTGTGTGAAACACTTGCAAGTCTGTTTATTCTGTTACAGTACAGAAATTTGGATCTAGTATGAATTCCATTCTTTGGAGAAAAGTGTATGTATTTGATTCTCTCAATCCTGTTCCTGGTTAAAAAAAAAAAATGCTTATCTGAAAAGAGGACATGTTCAGTCCTGAGGCTTGGAATTGCTTGTCCATCTGAATTCAGTATTCTATCAGAAAAGGCTGTGTGCATTTCTTCTGTGCATAGTGGTCCTTAGAGAAGAAAAGTTTTGTCTGAAAAGACCTTAATTTCCTTTTTTTCCCTTTTTCCTTTTTCCTACATTGTTTTCTCACTACTCATTTATGACTTCAGTGTTTAACATGCAAGACCACAGTGTCATATTAAACATTTACCTCTGGAATCCAAGTAAGTTTTTCCAACTATAAAAACTGTTTGTATCTGCAAGGATACATGTTGCTGAGGGACCCTCTAACAGATGTTAAGAGCTGAGCTGCCTGACAGAGAACTTAGGAGCAGGCAAGGCTCTCCAAATATAGCCTGAACAGACATCAGGGAGCCCTTTCAAAGCCTCAGGTTTAGGAAGAAGTTCCTTTCCTGGTCTTTACCATTGATAGAAGGGTGAAGTGGACATGCAGGACTAAAATTTAATTCATACAGCCTGATCTTTAACCAGTGAACTATTTAAAAGCAAAGCCTTTGAATTTAGAAGAGCAGCAGTGTATAGAGTATTTGACATAATGGAACGTTTATGTATATACACACATAAACATAAATTATGCCTCTGCCCCAATATACAGACATGTTTCTGTACAAATAAGTGCTCTGTTTATGTGGCATCTGAGAATAAAAATGTATTTTAAAGCTGCACTATTGCTATAGGCCTGAGATGACTCTGTCACTTTGCATATTTATTGGATTAACAATTGGTCTGTTGATTGAAGATGCAAAATCACTTCCTCTTCCCTTTTAGGTTTTAAAATCAAAACTAATTTTCTAATGGGGAAAAAAAAGAAACAGTTCTCAAACCTTGGTGAGTATAGATAAGAAAAGTGGTGGGTTAGCAGAAACGGTGAAGTTAAAAATCTTTCCCCAGGCAGCTTTCATGATTTTTTTAAAAATACCGGCAGTAGTTGCTTTTTTTTTTTTTTTTTTAACAACATAGCAATAGACAGAGAGATTATAGAGTCTCAACTCAGAAGGGAAGCGAAAGATCAAGCATTTTGAAATCAATAAATAAGAATTTGTTAATTGGCAATTACACCAACACTAATTATTACTTTTCTGTAAGAGCTGTGTGTTGTCATGCCATCATAAATTATTGTGTGTTTCCAGTCCTCAGTAGCATAGCAAGTTCAGCATCATCCCCAGTGCAGAAGAGGTAAGGGGAATCACTACAATAGTGTAGTGTTTCCTAGTGTCATTTTTTTTTGCAACCAAACAAAACCCTGTGCTGTTTATTATTTCTGTGCATGTTCAATTTTCCTTACATGGTGCAGCTGTATGTCTTTTGTTGTTGTCATTTTGCAGATCACCTCTTAGTATCTTGAAGATAATTTATGGTCCACAGACCTTGTGTCATCAGTTAAGTACTTATGACAAAATTCATGTCTGCCAAAGGCTCTCTGAAGAATGGAACTCTGAAGAAACTCTTGCTTACTATTGCTGAAATAAGAAGTGTAGAAGTGTTTGTGAAGGTGTTTTTCGTGACTGCTTGTGGTGCCTATGTGTCCGTGGTAATAACAGATCCCAAAGAACCCCAATTACCCATATAATTCCATTCTTTTTCTCTTTTTATAGATATGGAAGTTAATACTGGATGTTAAACTATCCATTGGACTAAAGAGGGAAAGTGCCATCTCTTAACTATTTAATAGTGTCTTGTCTTTTTTTTTTTTCAGTCTCCCTTTGACTCATGTTTTGTTTTGTCAAGGCTGCTGTACATATTCCATCTTTAGAAGACTATCTGTCATTTCTTTGTTTTGAATTCTTACTTGGGATAATGCAGATGGACTAGAGGTGTTGAAGACCTCTCTCCTTTTCTTGTAATTAAAAAGATTGTGGATAATGTGGATCCCAGGACATCTTTTTCATATTGGCACCATGCTCACTGTCCTGATGCCTTGTGACCTGAAATAAATTATGATAGATTTGGTTATTAAACCAAAGGGCAGGATGTCTCTGGGATATTCCCTTGGCCTTCTTTGATAGGCAGATTAATGCTATTGGAAAATATTCCATTAGGATTATGCCTGTAAATGTGTAGCCTGCTGCAGTTGGGAGTTGCTGGAGGAGCTTACTCAAAGTGGCATTTACAAGACAGTATACTTTCAGCACAACTTTAATTAGGTTGCCCACTGGCAGGGGAATGTCCTGTCCAAAGGTGAGAACTGCTGTGTGGAATCTATGGATGATACTTTCAAAGCCAGCACTTATAAAGATTTCATCATGGCTTTTACTTAATAGAATCATGGAAATTATGGGAAAAAAGTTTCTTAGTTTGATCTGTGTTTTGTTGCAATACACTGGAAAAAAAATGTTGCAGTGAAACAGCTTTCCCGTTGAAATAAAGGTTAAGTACAGCACTGTGGCTGCTCTGGCTAACAAGCTGCTATACTTTGCTATAGGTGATTTCATTCATCTTTTTATGGTATCATAATTACGGACTACAATCCAAGGGAAGTCAAAAAGATCCAACTCCAGAAGAGATAAAGCTTCAGTGTGAGAGGGAAAGTAATCAACCTTCAGCTTTGTTGCCTGTTGCAAGAAAGGGATTTCACTGCTTGAGACAGGTGGATTTGTCATAGGCTGCTCTCAAAAGTGAGAATGGGAAGTGGGCAGCCACTGAAAATGTGGACCCAGCACACTGACCAAGGACAGGACAGAAGTTCAAGATTCCTCATTTCCACAGACTGTGTCAATTACTAAATATCTATGGGTGGTTACTCCACATGCCAGGCAAGGAAGTGGTCAGAGAGCTTGGAACAGAGGAATTTGAGCACAAGAGTGTTTAAAAATAAATTTTTAGAAGTGTCTTGCTGTTTGCTTATAGAGCTGAGCAGAAGAGTGAAAGGCATTTGACAATTCTATACCAGCTGTATAAAGAGATTACAGGCATGAACTGCAACAGCAAGCTAACTAGGGACACAGCTGTAGAAATACATTTCTAGACAAATTATTTGCCAAACACTTGATATATCAACAACACAGCTGGAGGAATTTGTGGTACAAAAGGTGTAAGATGCAAAGCCACAGAAAAGGTTCTTTAATTTACAGCATGATCAGTCCTGTGGCTAATGTAAGTAGCATAATCCATTCCAGGGTGATCTAGTAGTAGAGGAAAAAATAACACTGGAGAGGGCCAGCAGTCCTGAGTTTTGGCAGCAGTAAGTACTAGAGATTCATTAGTCTCTGAATTACAGCTGGCTTTGGGTTTGCTTGGACTAGGCAGCAGTTGATAGATGCTTGACTTAAAGGAGCTGCCAAGTGTGCTAGGTCAGGAGAGAGAGTCAGGGTCAGGCACTCCTACATGCAGGGCAGGGCCAGGATGGAGTGCCCTGACCTTAGCTGAGATGGAGCCTCTGTCCCCATGGGTAGGGATGCGGAGTACTTCAGGGTCTGAGAGGATGTGGAAGCACATTTAACCAGGGAAACCACACAAAGCTGACCTTCCCAGCTGTCTCTACCTAGTGAACAATAAAGATGACATACCATGACAAAGGTTACCTGTCCCTAAGGAGATTGAAACCCTAATAGGGGAAAAGAAGGAGGAGAAATAGAGGGGATTTAGACTGCAGGATGAGGGAGATATTCCTGGGTCAGATATTCCTGTCAATTTTCATTGACACTTGGTATCACAGTACTGTGTGAGCTGGGCTGTAAGCTAGCTGATATGTATTGCCATGATTTCTGTCTGTGCAACTTCAGTTTCTCTTCAGTTCATGGTCTGCTCTTCAGTTCATGGTCTGCTCCTCTTTCTCTTGCTGAGCTAGGGGAAGGGGGGAAAAGAGGAGAATAACGGCCTTCGGAGCACTGAGCATGTGTTGTGCTTGCCTGTAGGTGTTTTAGTTCTGCTCTGTGGCAAAATCCGTTTTTGGACAGTTTTTTGCTGATGTTTCTATTGGGATTTTTTTGTTTGTTTTGGTTTGTTTGTGTAATTATTATTGTATTCATGTAGCTACAACCCTAAAGTGGGAAACAGTGTACTGGAAAGAAAATGTCAAAAAACTCCCATTTCTGAGACAAAATAGCAGCTGGGTTATGCGATACTGTGAATATAAATGGAAACTTTTATAGATGAAGTAGGAGACGTGTTGTAAAAATGAAATGGGTTGTCAGTGCAAGCCAGAGTGGCACATGTGCTTCTGTCATAAGCTCAGGGTTTATGCCATAGACATAGGCAAAAAGTCATGATAAATATTGCACTCTGATTATTAGGAGTAGCATGAAATACTGCTAGCTCTAAGAAACAGGTGGATGAGTTTTCAAGAGCTGAAATACTCACAATAATGCATTAAAATAAGAAATATGGATGGGACAGGTTAATACTTCTAGCAGAGGAGCAGCATTAATATCTACAGAGTGAAATTATTAAAAGCATCCCATGTATCAGAACAAATTCTATTTCCTGATTTTGTTATGCATGTGATCCAGATGTTTTATAGAAGTTTAGGCTTCCATTTTGCATGAGAACTTTGAACTGATACCTTGCTTGAGCAAAGTTACTTTTTAACAAAAGCTTTCTCTCTATGTCATCATCAGGGAGAGCTCTTCAAAAGATCTTTGTTTCTATCTCTGGGTTTTTAGTCTTCTACACTGAAGTTATTTCTATCCTCAGTTTCCTTCTGTGTAGATGCTGCAAGAATAGCAAGAATGTGTTGATGATTCAAAATATGAGCTATGTATCTTTGTTCTCTATTTTCCTGTGAAGAAACAAAGAGTGTAATGGGGTGATATGAAGAGCAAGCTACTTTGATAACATGCTGCTCTAGTATATCTTCCTTTAGAAAAAAAAAAGGTCGAACAGACTCTTTTCTGTTGCTGTAGCTGAAAGGCTAGTTCTGACTGAATATTAATCTTGACAGTGACCTTTAAAGAGCCTTGATCTAGTCGGCTGCTACTTGCCTAGCAGTGTTGAGGGGCTCATTGATAGTCCCCTGACTGGATGAAAGATCCTGCAGCAGCTAGCCCTAAAGATCTGCTGTGGTTTTGTGGGGAGGGATGTCTCTGTGACATCTTTCTGATAGAAGAGGGAACATTGTATGTAGCAGTATTTTTTTAATGGGATCCTAGTAAAGCTGCACTGATCGCAGAATCACAGAATCGCAGAATGGCTGAGGCTGGAAGGGATCTCTAGAGATCATCTAGTCCAATGCTCCTGCTCAAGCAGAGACACCTAGAGCACATGGCACAGGGTGGCATTCAGGTAGGTTTGAAGATCCCCAGAGAAGGAGATTCCACAACTTCTCTGGGCAGCCTGTTCCAGGGCTCTGTCACCCTCACAGGAAAGAAGTTCTTCCTCACATAGAGATGGAACTTCCTGGGTTTCAACTTGTACCCATTACCCCTTGCCCGGTCACTGGCCACCACTGAGAAGAGTTTGGGCCCATCCTCCCTACATTCCCTCAGGTATTTGTACAGATTGTACAGATTGGGTTCCCTCTCAACTATCTCTTCTCCAGACTAAACAAGTCCAGCTCACTTAGCCTTTCCTCATACGGCAAATGCTCCAGTCCCTTAATCATCTAAATGGGATTTAGATATCTGTTTGCAAACATAGAGAATCTACTTAATCGAAAGCTGCAGAAAGTGAGGGAGAGGGGGAAGAAAGTGGAGGGGACATACAGAATAGTTCCCAGGCTATGCACTGAGAACCAGAGCTATATCCTAAAATGGTACTCAGATCGTGTGGTCTCAGCAGCAGATCCATCACAGAGTTGGCACTTTCATGGAACTACTGTTGTCTCATCACAGGATCAGAACTGCATAGCCCTCATCTTTTCAACATTAGCAGAGTTATAACTGTAAGTCAAGCAAAATTTCATATCTTTAGTCAGACTGAAGGAATATTTGGTGCCACTTAATATAAACTGTGTAACTGCATTTTCTTTAAGCCTCAGGTCTGGAAGTCTGGCAGATTCTACAGGCATAGTAAACTACTTGTTTACCAAGAATTTAATCTCTTAAAAGGAAAAAAAAATAGTGGTATTGAAGTGGTGTGATATTGAAATATGCCAACATCCCATTAGAAAAGCAATCTGCTTGACTGAGGAAACTTTCTTCTTCTTTTTGAAAATGCTAATACCTGTCAGGTGCTCTGAGTCTTTTGATAGGGTATGAAAAACTAAACTGTGGCCACAAACGGAGCTAAGCAAAAATTATTGACCTGTCTGCATCCAAAGCAGATCATGAATGCTGAACTTCCAAGCACTGCAAAAGAAGATCTTGCTGTAGCTTTTGTAGATAAGATGCTTTCAGTTACAGTGCAACAGTAACTGTAACAGTAACTTCTTTTTTTCTTTGTTTGCTGACAGAGCACCTGCAGTGCTGTCCTTGAAGCTGGTTATCTACTAACAAGATATCCCATACTATTGTTCTCGAAGTGGGCCTCCATATCTCCCCCTTCTTTATTTATTAAGTTCTAGCAAAGCCGAGTATGCTTTATTCACAATGCGCACAGTCTTTCCCCATGACCAGGGTTTTCCTGGGAACAAGACTTGCTCACTGAACCAAGGTCTTTTCTGTGGAGGCGCGCTTTGGAGACGGTAGTGCTGAATGCCTTGGTAGTGGACGGTTGACCACAAAGACGAATGTCTTATCAGCAAGGAGCAAAGCAGGAAAAGGAGGAGGACTACAACAGCATGTGGAATGTTTTGTCAGCAGATGAGGAACAAGGCAAGGAAAAGAAGATAAACACAACTGCATGACTGGCAGTTTTTTTTTCTTAGGGGCTACTATCCAGCAGCAGGTCCAACCCTTGATCTGGAAAACAGACAAGCCGGTATGGGTGGATCAGTGGCCCCTTCCACAAACTAAACTGCTGCAGTTACACAAGTTAGTAGAGGAACAATTGCAAGCTGGACATATAGTTCCTACTACAAGCCCCTGGAATACACCAGTTTTTGTAATGCAAAAGAAAAATAATTCCTGGAGATTGTTACATGACCTTAGAAAAATCAATGAGGTCATTGAAGATATGGGAGCCTTACAGCCTGGACTCCCTTCTCCAGCGATGTTACCTCAAACATGGACTTTGATCGTAATTGATTTGAAAGACTGTTTCTTTACCATTCCACTCGCACCACAGGATGCACCTCGGTTTGCATTTTCTGTACCTTCCATCAATGCTATGGAACCTCATAACAGATATCATTGGAAAGTTTTGCCACAAGGCATGAAAAATAGTCCTACATTACGTCAACAATTTGTGGCAGCAGTCTTAAGTCCAGTACGGAAGTATTTCAACAACGTCCTCATCTATCACTATATGGATGACATATTGATTGCTGCAGAGCAAAAGGAAACAGCACAAGAGGCTCTGCGTCAGATTACGCGAGCAGCATCGGCTGCAGGATT
>NW_010585789.1:155008-220413 GCF_000705375.1 Tinamus guttatus | reverse complement strand
ATATTTTTAATCTTCATGTTGCAAGTGCTGTCTTAAAAACCGAGTTCAGTGTTGTGCAAAATTAAGCACTCTTCAAAAGGAACTTGGTTCCTAGCTCATCTTTGCTTCTACATTGCAATATTTTTTGCGGCTGCACTGCTTTATCTGAGGGGCTTATGTGTTATTTTGAGATGTCCCTCTTCATTTTTGTGTGATTCCTGAGTCCATTTGAGTGCCACATTGTGTTTCCCACTTGAAAAAAAAGCACATGTATACATGTATAATGGGAGTGTCATACTGAGCCATGGCTGGATTAAATTCCTTGCCCAAAGTTGCTCTGGAAGTGTTATTGCACCTGGGAACGTGTGAGGTTTCCCGTGTCTCCCGAACCTTTGGTCACATGAAACACCCACTTTCTTATCTGTTCAGATGTGTTTCAACTCCTAGCAAATAAAAATACTACCTGGCAAATAAATCCTAGCAAATAAAAATATTCTCTCTGGTCGAGGTGAAGCAGCAAGAAACTGTTGGATGTATAGACAAGTAATGCTCTCATCCTGAGCAGCTTGTCTGACGGGAGCCCTTCCCTGTCTTTCCCCGCTGTTGAGACTAGGAGGCAGTTTGCCTTGTGGGAAGAGAAACTATTGTCAACTTGTCGCTTTGTGGCACAGGTAACTGCTGTGCCATGGGGTTAATGCCTAAGGCCCCAGATGAGATAGTATCTGTGCTATGGAATAATTAAAAATTGGGATTGGAAACCAGAATTGGTGTAAAACAAACTTGGAAAATAAAAAATTCTGTCTTTTCCAGACAGAATGTGGTGCATTAAGAGAAGGCGCTGTCAGGAAATCGTGACAACTGTGCTGAGTTACCGCCATTTAAGGGCCTTTTGGAGGGTGCCTCTGCTGCATGCCCCTCTGTAACGCATCTTCTTACATATCCTTGTCACCTACTTCCCCTTCTAGCTGCTTCGCACTCAGTCTTTTCTGTCATCTTCTCCCTGTTTTTTTGTTCCCCCCCCCTCACGAATCATTCTGTTTTGAAGTAATGTGCCTAATAAGTGGATTAATCAGGTGGGAAGGGTGTTGGAAGCCAAAGCACCCTTCAGCTGGGGGCAGCTCTCAAGACAGGCCCCAGACAAAGAACTTGTAGAACAAATAGGTGCTGTGTGAGATGCTGAGGAGCGTGGAGGCAGCAGAGCACATGGCTAAGTGCATCTTGCAGAAAAAGGAAGGCATTTCACATGAAAGCAGGGGGTGTCACACTGCACAGAAGAAACAAAAATAACCAAACCTTTTCTCCCTTTGATTCCTATCTACTCTCCCTCAATCCATTTCTATTATTCTTTTTTTGTTGTTGTTGCTGTATGCCTGTTCCTGAAATTACAGTGGAATTTTTGTCCACATACTGCCTTCCTTCTTCTTTTAGGGAAACACAGTGTTATTTTTCTTTATTTGGATTTTGAATTAGTTGTTTATGCATCTCACAGTCTGCTTACCATTTAATATGACTACAGCCTCAAGAAAATAGGCTCTTTAGTGAAAGAAAACCCCCATGGTTTTCTCTGTCCTTAGTTATCATAGGGATTAAAAAAAATAATGTTTCATTTTAAATTAGTTTAGTTTTTTTTTTATTATCTGGTGCTATCACTTAAATATAAAGTGCACATTTTTTATTATTATTATTTCACATAAGTAATCCATTACGATCCTCACAGGCTGTGCTTTTAAAAAGTGATGACATATATATAGTATTTGGAATGAGGTGATGGAAGTAATGTTGAATCTTCGCAAGAAATTTTAAAAGTTTCCACAGAAAAAATTGGCAGTTTCCCAAGCTCCATAATTACAGGACAGTCAGAGTGTATAATTAAAGTTAACAGTGAAGAAAATGATTAGAATAAAGCTTTGCGACAGATAATCTTTTTTTGTTCTTTTGGAGCAGACAACTTTCCCCCCGACTCTGATTTTTCCTTTGCAGAACTATTTCAGGTTCACCTTCTACTAATTTAAAAAATAATTTATAAGTTACCATTTAAAACAGACTTTATTCAATGCAAAAACCTTGAAATTTTATTTTGGGTGACTTGTCGCAATGTTCCTTTGAAATTTTTCTAAACATGAAAAAAGTCTGTGGAAAAACTTTTCCATGAAAATCCTACCATATCATTGTTGCTGTTAGACCCTGATTTATTGGTGACTTGTTTGGGAACATGGTACAAGACTTTATTTAGAGAAATTTTACTTTCAAAATACAATAGAGACAGAGAGAGATATAAACACATGAAGCCAGTATTTTATATGACGATGTGCATCTGTGTGGATTTTATTCACTTGAATGGGGGTGGGTTTTTTTGTTTGTTTGTTTGTTTTTGTTTTGTTTATTTTTTTTATTTTTGGGTTTGTGCACTCCAGTAATTGCCACTATTGATGTAAAATAACGAGGTTTACTTAATTTTCTGTAGAGCTCAAGCTAGAGGAAACAAAAAGGAGTGAACGCTTTATTTGTGAACTGGAAGAATTTGATGGCCATTTGTTGGTCCGTATTTAAAACTGCCCCATTTCTGCCTTAGATGCTTCTAGGTAAATGCTGACTTTGCAGTTTTGATATGCTGACATCTAAATGTGCAGCTGATCTCTACTGTTCATCGAGATATTATGGATAAGAGGCAACAGAATCAAAGCTACTGCTCCTATTGTGAGCATATTGCTATCCCCCTTGGAACTTGACTATATTAACAGTATTGGGGTAGGAAGAGAAGATGCTATTGAGTAAACTGAATCTACCTTTGCTTTTAATGTGCTACCTTTGAAATATTCCCTTATTTTATGTTTTTTTTCACAGACATCTAAATATAGTGAGAACTTTCAGTAAGGAAGGAGTGTAGGGTTTTATTAGATGTTACTGCTCTTCATGTTAGTCTGCTCTGTCATAGAGAAGCGCTCTACTACATTGGCCATGCTACTGACCATGTATCTCATTCATATGAATCTGCTTTTGAAGACTGATGAGTTGATGACCTGTCTGCATTTTTCTTTCGGGTTTGATCAGCCATGTTCTAACAGGCGTTTGCTTTTTTGAAGGCAGGCCGTGTTTTGAGAAGAAGATTATTCTGTCTTTTCTTCTTCTTCTTGTCTTTTTCTCTGTGTGTTATTTTTTTTTTCTTTAAGCTTGTTCTACAAGGGCTTGGTTCTTTGGAAAACACAAACAAACAAAAACCCTAAGTGTTATGAGTATTGACTCTCCATTTATTTAGATTCAGCTTAGCTGGCTACCCATGCCTATGTCCAAATCTTTATAATTTATTAGATGAATCTTTATATGTGTAGGGGGAATAAGTGTTCCTTGTGAAGAAATCATGTTACTGCAGCCTGAAATTTGATTCCTTCATCTGTAGAGGAGAAGATATTTTTTTCCATTCCTCCAGATATTTTAAAAATAATCTATTTCATGCAAATATTTGTTAATAATTAATTGTGAAATTTTTCAACAGTATAACGTATTGCCTACAGGGTGGGAAGTGATGCTGAAATCCATTCAGTAAATTTAAATACTGGGCTCATTGATTTCCCAGCGTCTTTTATGATGGACATTGCTACTGCGTTTTTGTGAGTGACATAGAAGGTCCTTAGTGATTGGTTTCTAAATTTTCCATTCTTGCATTTAAAATAAGTTTTGAAGATTATTAAAATTCTCCAAATCCAGACAAAGTTTTGGGATTTCAGTTAAGTCAGTAGCATTTTTGATTACCTGAAAATGAAAAACAAAGTGGATTTAGGGTCAGAAATACAACTCCCTCTTTCCCCTGCATCTGCTGAACTGAAAATGCAGCTGTGCACAGGGCCATACTGCAGAGACACTTTTTTATTGGAGCCACTACTTTTGGGTGATGAAGGAGGGACTTCTTTTTTTTCTTTTTTTTTTTTTCCTTTTTGAAGCCCTTCAGAAGTGCCGGTGGAGGAGGAGGTGCTGCTTGTGAGCCCCGATGATGCAGACAGGAAGATTGCTTGACATTCTGCAAAGACCTTTCAGAACTTTAACGGGTTGAGTCACAGCCAGACCGCGCACCGTATACTTTCTAACTCATGCAGTTGTTGTACAGGAGGCTGCCTACACATCCTCCCGCCAATTCACAAAGTCTCCTCGTGCCTACTCATTCTAGCCTCATCAGATATGAGTAGTCCAACGTATAATTTCAGCACTTTCTGAAATAAAGCTGAGCCTGATTGCTGCGTTGCTATTTTTCTCTAGAAATGATTGGAAAGTAACTTATTTCTGTGCTAAAGATGGAGAGAAATGTGAATGTGGTTGCTTTGTGTTTTCCTGTTGTACCTCAAGGGAGAATACAATTTTATGCATAAGGCCTAAATGTCTAAGCCCAGTGATTCCCAACCTGTAGACAGGTTCTAGCCTTCTTTTTTTTTTGTAACTATATATATTTTTTACCTGTTCCTGCCTTCTATTCATGTCTAACTTACTGCCTTCCTTTTGTCCTTTCCCAAGCCTTCTTCAACGTCTCTGTTTCTTCTCCCAGCCTACCAGGAAATTCTATGTTTTTCATCCAGAAGCCCATATCTTTGACTGCAAAATCATGGTGGGCATCATTTGACTGCAAAATCATGGGAGAGTTGTAGCACCCCCTTTTAACACAGCCCCATCCAACATGCGCTGTGGGACATACGACATGATTGTAGCCCTATGTTTGTTCAGCTCACTTTTCACCACTCAGCACAGCTGAATCTTGCTGTGGCAAAACGTGGTCCATACCCAAAGAGCACAGAAGTTGATCATTGATATGAGATAAAGGTTCATGCTTTCATAATATACCCTATACCACTGTAATTCTATGATACTAGTGGACCTGTCTCACTCCGAGGAAGGAAAGAAAGAGTTCAGAAATGTACTACATCCTGCAGGTATGAAATATCCATCTTCTGTCATAAAAGAGCAAGGAAGGGGAAGTATTGCCCGTCACATTTGAATGGAATGCGTAGGGAGAAATAATACTTGGCCACACAAAATTCCTTCCCCCCTGCCTGTGTGTGTGGGAAGTGAAGAGCAGATCCTGGTACTGCTTCTTAAGATGACTTGCCAGTGGGGCCTTCTCTTCCTTTTTGGGTGCTCCCACCACCTTTTACAGGGATTTGTTTGGTTGTGTGTGGAGTGGAGAGGCAAAGAAAGGAGGGAACTCTATGGTAATTCAAGAGAATTCACTGTGCATTTTGCTTGTGATGGCAAATAAAGATGGCATGATCTTGCTTCATGCCAAGCTTGTTCCTGGGGGAACTGCTTATGTGAAACAACTGCAGGATCATTGTAATGTAGTGTGTGATAGCTTGGCACTGGATTTGGAGGAGGAGAAGAGCATCCATAATTTTTCAGAAGAAAGACAAGTGTTGGAAATTTTAAGCCATCTATGTCAGCAGTGTTTTATGGCTGCAGAGGCAAGCACTAGATGTAATATTATCAAGATACCTTGAATTCACCCTATTACATATCTGTTGCTCTACAGTGACATAACTGGATGCTTTCCCTTCTCCTTTCCCTCTGTATGAGTGTATCAGGTTGTCTCCTGGCTAGCTCTGACTGAGAGCTGCAGCCTGCAGTGCGCTTCTCACACAATATGGTGGTTATTGCCCAGCTCTTGCTTGTGCTTTTTCGCTCCATGAGGCTCACATCAAACTCACAGTGTCTGATCCTCATCATGGTCCAATAAAGTTAGGTCTTTCTGAAAAAAGACACGGCCCTCTAGCTGGGTTTCTCACGGGCTTACTGACAGAGGTGCTCATGTCAGTGGCTCCTTTCCTTTTCTGATCCAATGACTTTAATAGGCCCTGACTCTTCCTGGTTTTGACTTAACAAATGGCAATTCCAGTTCTTTTGTGAGGAAGTCAGGCAAAACCTTTGTTTTGTTTTGTTTTGTGTTGAAGAAGCTCTGTAACGCCTCAGGAATGTGAAGGAAGGCTGCGATAAGGGCCAGAGGAAGCATGGGAAATGGAAAATGAAACAGGAGAGATAACAAGAGGGGTTAGAGGGGACAGTGCTGAGGGAAGGCTTAGAAGGTCTTGATGTTGAAGTTAAGGAAAATGATGAACTGCCTTGGGTAGGAAGCAAAATGGAGAAGAGCAAAAGTAGGAATTGAGTCAGCCTGCAGTATAATCCCTTATCCTTCTCAGGAAGCATATTCTTCTTACTGTTTGCTTCCTAAGGAGTTACTGAAAGCATCTAAATGAAATAGGAATGGCAAAGCCTGCCATGAATGATAAGAAAGCTTAGGAAACGATAAAGCAGGGTGCCAAGAAAAGGAAGAGAAACTCTGCAAGTCTTTGGCATTAAAGTGCTGCTGGATTGTTCATGTTGGGTTTAGGGAGCTTATTACCATCTTAATTAACCGGCTTTTTGAACTTCTGGTATTAACCTACTGCAGACTGCTAGAACTCACCCTCTGTTAATATAGGATCATTTTAGATAGGACTATAAAGTAGGTGCAAGGAAATGCTCCTTAGGAATAGTGCAGTGGTTGAATTGTCTGTTGTGGGATTTATTATAAGTATTACTGTAGTTTTAATAGATCTTGTAGTTTTTTGCTTTCTGTATTTACTTCCTAATCATAATGAATCTTTATCTATTGTTAAGCTCATAGTTCAAGAATCTAAGAATTACACCTGCAGTTGCCATGGGCTCATGTATTGGGAGCCAATTTTATCTTTAATGTAAAGGATTAGGGAATTGGCTAAGTGGATTTCCCACCTGAAGGAGGACTGTCTTATTGGTTTCTTCCTCATGGTTCTTGATGGAGAGGCTATTTAAAAAAAAAAAAAAAAAGGGTTTTGTCAGTCGTTAGTTGTCGGTTGAAAAAGGTTCATTCTTGAAGCTGATGCAATTTTTTAAGGCCATGCTAATCAAATGTGGAATAGATTTTGTTTAGTCCATTGCATCCCTGAAGGTCTATTTTGTGCTCCTGGCATAGTGATGGACTGAAAGAATAATTCAATGGAAGATTTTAAAAGGACAATAAGATCCTGCCATTAAGTCAGAAAGTCTTCTGATTTTGTTTTCACTGCTACTGAAGATTTTGCATTGTTCTTCTCTTATCTTGGCACAACATCTGAATTTCTGTTATATTATTGCTGCCATTAGTACATAGATTATTAAGCTAGGTGACTGTTCTTTGGGTGATCAGTTATAATACAGTGGAAAGTATAAAAGTTCTTGCTTTCAAAAGCAAGAACCATATATATTTCTTAAGGAAGAATATGCCTTCCTGAAGCATTTGGAATGTGTTGTTGGACAAGTGGATATAGGAGGGCTGTCTCCCGCTTGCTGAAAAGATTTCAACTTCAGAGAAAACAGGGTGTTTTGGGCAATTCATATTACTAACCCAATTCCCCAGAAATTCCATCTGTCAGTAGTTGCTCATCAGTCCTGCCTGAAATGTCTGCCTGGGGAAAAAATTCCAAGCTTTCATTTCTCTTTCTGGTTACTCCTTGATTTTGTCTGGTGATTGGGAAATGTTTCCCTTCCATTTATGACAGGACTTCATAAAGGAGAGAGGAGAAGTATCCGCGTTAGATAAATTAAAAATAGTAAAACTGTATTCTACATTCTGCTACAGTGTTTGTCCAATTCCCATGCCTGAACAGGCTGCGAAGTTTCATCTGTAAAAATGCCAGAAAATGGTAACTAACACTGGCTTTCCTGACATTTCAACTCCCTGCATTTTTAAATACACCCTAAGTGTCTTCCTTCCTCCTCACCTACTAGGGAATTCAACTCATTCTTCTTGTGATTCAGTTTCATTTTTGGTCCTCATTCTGTCTGTCTCTTTCTCTCTCAACCCCTCCACCTTCCGCCATATTTTCTGGTCCACAATAATTTTTCTGTTCTGTATCTCATTTCATGGGTCTTCTTACCAACTCACTGTGCTGTCTTGCTCTTTGTATCTTTTCTCACTTAAATATCTCATTTGCTCTTTGTTGGCAGTTGTCTTTGCCTTTTTTTTCCTTGCAATTCTTGTCTCTTCTTGGTATGGTTTTGCTTTTCCCTAAAAGTCCGTATTTGGTGTTGAGTGTTGCAAATTCTGGCTTCTTTCTGCTCTGCTTCATAGCAGTGGGCAATAGTGATTAAAGGCAGTCAAACATCCCAGGTGTGAAGTAGGACAGAGGGAAGCTTGTCCCGATCCTGGACTTCTCCTTCATGTTCATGGGGGGCTGCTTCAAGATACTTGTTCCCCAAGCCCAATGAGGCCTGTCCACATGCTGGTGGATCTGGAGCTCTCTGGGGGATATCTGAGGGAGACGAGGAGGAAGATAATAGGGTGCAGCAATTCATGAGCATTAATGACAGACCTCCATGTGAATGAGGGTTGTGTGGGATTGCCGACTTCTCTCTGCTCATTTCCTTGGGAAAATAACTGTTGTGATAGAAATATGAATCAAACCAACAGTACACACTGTAGACATACCCAAGTATTTGCAGTCTAGAGCTGTTTGTTACGTTTCTTTCCCTGCTATCGTTTTCACGAGCTTACTAAGTAAACATGTCCGTTCCCTGCTTATTTCTTCTCCCTAAGCAGATTGATCAAGGAAAGAACATTAAAATCATGCCCTTATCAGCTGTATTTATAGCATTTTACTTGGGAACAGGATATGAGTTGCTAAGTCTTGAAAGTATGTTACAAATATACTAACAAATGTTGTAAATCTAAATCTGTTGCCAGGATTAGAAATGATTTCTCTTTGGGCATTAAGAGTGTCTTTTTTTTCCTTTTTTTTTTTTTGTCATTGCTGTTTCTTATAGGATATCACTATCTGCAACTGTCACATTTGCCTACATATATTTAGATGTAGTGAAGGCTCTTCCATCTTCCCTATTTACAGAAATGTAGCATGTCAGCTCTGCCTGCACAGCAAATGCTAAAAGACGGATGCTTGTGGAGTGTGAATGAGGCTCATTCCAAAGCTACTTTACATATTGATTACTCAAATTGCCATTTAATTTGCTGTATAGCAATACACGGTGCCTTAAGTATTTCTCTGGCATTCTTATTGATTGCTGTAATTCTGCCTTGCATTATACGCATATATGGTGTCACCATTAAATATTTATGCACTCATGAAATGTTAATATGTCGGGTTAATGTGAAACTCAACAAAACGCACTTGCCAGAAGCAAGCAGGGATGCTGATCTGAGTGCTTCTCTTCCCCTCCCCCTTACACTTTCATTTTGCTTCTTCATTGATTTTTATAACCCCTGTTTCTCTGCTGTATCTAAATCTGTGTCAAAGCAGCCCCCTGCTTCAGTATGCAGATTTTATGTTTTATTATGTGAGAGAGAGAAGCATAATAATAAAACAAGAGGAGTGATCTCAGGGAGGTGTTGAGACACAGGATTACATTGCACTCGTGCTACTCTCCTTCCTCCTGCTTTTGCTTATGGAAATGTAGCGCTCTCCTCCATGAAAGAGCCTGAAGCAGGATGACTCATCCCAAATGCAAAGTCATATGTTCCTTGAAGGATGGCTGCAGCAATGTAAAACAAAAATTGCAGGGGTGTTTCTTTGATTTGGTGCAACTGTTATCCAGATATGACATAGAACGATTAGATGTAATTTAACCCAAAACTTTTAGAAGGAAAAGTAGCTCTTCTAGGCAGAGAAGCGAATGTCAATTCTGACACTGCCCTGCTGGAAAAGCCCAGAAAAAACCTGATAAGGGTCAAGGAGCTCTCAAATCCCCAGTGGCTTCCAATACCATGCAGGAGATTTAATGTTTTTCAAAAAGCAAAACAAAGCAGTCACCCACTCTCATAACACAGAGAGCATCCATTTTTTCCGTGATGCTGGGTGATGGGTAGGGTCAGTAACAGCTGGAAGCTCTTCATGCCATTGGTGCAGTAGGACTAAAATAGGTGCTTCATGTCCAAGGGGCTTTGGCACAGTGAAGTGGTTCCTCATTTTTTTCCCACTCTGCCATTGAACTGCTTCATATAGAAGGTTTCTGTACAAGTGAGAGTATGAATATGCAATGTTTGCAGCCAAGATCTGGGGAGGGGGAGAAGTTTTGCTGTCATACACCAGTCCACCATCACCACTGTGTTTTGGGCTGTGTTCCAGCCTTTTAGAAATTATGGTTTAGTGGGAATTCCAGGGTATTTAGAAAGGAGCACATAATTTTCCATCTTGTTTGTTTGAAAGTTTTCCTTTACGTAAAAGTTAACAAAAACCAAAATGTGGTGAAGACAGACAGGCTCTAAGAAGAGGTGTACAAACTGAGGAGCAGTGTCTAAACTCCTGTTTGTGAAGAAAATTTGGAGAGCCTCTGAGGATCTCTGGTGCTTGGCAAACTCTCTCACCTTTGAAGTGTATTTTCTTCCTCTCACCAGCAGCCAAAGGCTGTGCAGCAGCTGCTTAGGATATGTGTTTTGTTTAAATTTTAAAGCTGGTGGGAAAGTTTGTTGCCACAAAGCCAATTTTTAGTGAAAATTTAAGCTTTTTTTTTTTTTTCTCTTTTTACTTTTCAGGTGTTCTTTTGTCCTCTTTTCAGATTCACAGTTTCAGTGAAATCTGTGGTATTGTCAGAAGTCATATTTTTCACATCTACCGTGGAATATTTTTGTCTGTTTACAATGCTGATGAAAGTTTCACAGATTTTTTAATACTGCAGAAATTGAGTGCAAAATTGTTCAAGAATTTTTTCCCTGTTTACTTTTCAGTGTCACTTAGCAGAGAACACAAACTTCTCTTGAACAGATTTTGGAGCATCCAGAGCTTGATACAAGAGTGATAGCTCACTGAAATGCTTTGCACGTAAGCAAAAGTCTCTCCCACAGTAGTGAAAACAAGCACATCATCTTTCTCTAACTATGGACTTCAGTTTGATTTTTGACATTTGATGTTTTTTGGAGCCTGAATCCAGCTGTGCTAATTTGTCCCACCTTTTAAAAAATTCCTTCTAGGGATGAGTTAATGCTTATAAAACATTAAATTCAATTTCCTTTAACCAGGGAATGTAAAATGAAGCATCTCCTTTCCTTTGGACTTCTGCAGTTTTTCCAAGCAGAACAACAGTGCATGCTAATGGCAAAGCTTTAGAATCAGCTCCGCAACAGCCCTGGTTCTGCACCCTTGATTTTTAAGGCTTAGGGAGGCATTTATTTGCTGGAGGGATATGCTAGGGTTTGTGAAAACAGAGTCTCCACAAAGAGTTTCCTGGTATGCACTGCGTATGTTTGTCATGGAAGGCAGTACTTCAACTCATGTGTTCTTCAAACTGATTATTTTCCATTTTGATTCCTAATTCAGATTGTCCTGGAAAACAGTAGTCGAGAAGACAAGCACGAATGCCCGTTTGGCCGGAGTAGCATTGAGCTGACAAAGATGCTGTGCGAAATACTGAAAGTAGGAGAGCTACGTAAGTTGGCCTGTTTATTTGACCTCTAAGAGCCATAGAATGACTTCAGTGATACTGCAGGTTATTTCCAGGATGTTCTGCTGGGAATCATTTTTGAACGTGGTTGTGTATTGAACACTGATGCTCAAAATGACTTTGCCCTTTTTTAGTGGTAAATTTGCAGACATTCAGGGATTAGGGTGGAATAGGGGGAATAGAAGAGATTCAAAGACCAGATGTCCACTTGAAGCTGGACAGCTGCATCATTTCCTGAGAGATTGTTCCTTTCACATTTGAGCAATTTGGTTCATTTTCTTACCTTTCCAGAGGCTTGTGCGTAGGTTGGCTTCATGAATATCACTGTCATTCATAGTGAAACTACTCATCTAAACTGGCACGTCACATTTTCTGTTAGATATCTGGTATTTGGATAATGTTCTAGTTATTATGCATATTGGTAACTCAGAACAGTGATGTAAAATACTATATTTTGATGCAAAGTAAAAAAGCATTCTAAAAAGTTGGTTTTGGCTTTGATTAAATCCACTTGGCAGTACGTTAGATACTATCTGTTGAGGCTTTCTATGTCTTCATTAGCCTAGTGTGGCAGTGCTTAATTTATCAATATACATGAACTTCAATTTTCCATGTTTTGGATCCTGCTGCTGTCTGTTTTGGCAAGTTTCACTTTCATCCCTTCTGAGAGATTTTGTTTCCTTTGAATTTCCTTGCTAATAAGAGCTTTTCTTTTACATTTAATTCAACATCCGCAACAGCAACATACAATAAAATGTAATAGGAAAAGAGCAATTGCAAAAGGCGTTATGAACGTTGATAGGTGTCACTTTAGCTCTTGCTCTTACTAACTCCACAACGAACATCAAAACCTCTATTTTAAAAGTCTGATAAGGTTTTTACTGCATCTAAAGCTTTTAAATCCAGTGTGTTGGGAGAATTATTGACTAAAAGAAAAATCTGTCCCTGTGCATTGAGCCAGTATAAAGCTTGTGCCTCACTTGTAATTTCCAAATTGGCACTCAGTGTTTGGCAGACCTGGAAGAATAGTATAGTATTTATTTTTGAATAACTTCCGAAGTAGGCCAGAGTTATTAGGGAGTGTATTCAGTAGGTCTATAGATAAATAATGTAGGAATTCTTTTAGATCTCATCTAAAGCGGGGACATTGTAAGGTAATGTATGTAAAGTTCACACTGTGCCAGACATGTTTCTTCCTCAAAACAATCTTAACTGCTGCAGTTGGTGTCTAATTACCTCTTTTTGCTATAGGAATGTCTGTCCGTATAGAGAAGGCTGTTAATTTATACATGGCATGCCACATACAGTACTATTTCTTAAGATTGCATCTACCTACTAAAGGTATTCATCTTTCAGGCTTAACTCGTTCATTATCTGGTCTTTTTAAGTGGGGAGTGTGAAAAGAATCAAAGCCTTTTTTGTCAGCTCAGTTATTTAAAGGAAATACAAAGGGAAATACATTTTTGTCATCTTATTTTTTAAAATAAAACTAATTCTGTCTTTTTAAGTAGCTCTACAGGTCAAAAGCATGGGTGTAGAAAGGAAACTTTTAATTTCCCCAGGAAGAGCTCAAGTTGAGGGGAATTAGATCGTGTTAGAGATTAGGAAAAAATTCTACATGGAAAGAGGGTGAAGCATTGGAACGGGCTGCCCAGGGAAGTGGTGGAGTCACCGTCCCTGGCAGCATTCGAGAAATGTGTAGATGAGGCATTTAAGGATATAGTCTAGCAGGCAGGGTGGGGATGGGTTTAGGCTTGGCCTTGATGATCTTGAAAGTCTTTTCCAACCATAATGATTCTGTGATTCTGTAAATTGCCTTTCAGTGTTCTGTTTGCTTTGGTTTTGGTCAGGCTGCAAATCACAGACTGCTGGATGCTGCTCGTTCCTAGCAGGTGTCCCAAAGGGATCTTTCATAGGCATGTGAAGTTGTGTACACAAGATCCAATATTGAGATATGCACCAAAAAATCAAAGGTGGCACCACTGACCTCCCTGAAGTTGCACTAATTGCTCTGTGGAATTTCTGTGGAAATCTAATGTCATTTATAAATGCCAGGATAAAACGCGTGTTTAAAATAATGTGCATAAAAAAAGAAATTTCATCAAAAATGAATACTACAGGTGTGTACCTTAAATGATCTGTGATTAACATCCAGGTAACACATTGTGTATATTTTGTTGAGAAATGCAAACTAGAACTGACATCCTAGGAAAATGTGTATGGAGGTTTATTCTTCCATGAAAATAAATACTGTAGTGCTGAATAAGATTGGATATCCTAAAATCACTTGCTATAGTCTAGGGCAAAATGTCCCTAATAGATTGTTGTGTTTCAGAATATGCATTTTAGGCTGCCAGTGTTTCTTTAGAAATTCATAGATAGTCATTATTGTATTGGAACATAGAACTTTTTTTAAAAAAATGGTTTCTGAAGTGTATAATTTAAAAGCACAATAAATTACATCTTGCTTATGAAATATTCAGCAGTAGAAACTTTCTTAAAGTGCAGAGTAGATAAAAGCTGCTAGACTGTCCATTATTTATGAAGAACACTTTAATGCTGACTCTATTCCCCCTGCTCCACTGTATTAAATACCTTCAGGCAACAAGAAGACATTTTTCCATTTCCTTTTGGTCCTTTCAAGCAATGCGTTCATCCTAGTAAGAACTCGCACAAGTTCTACTAGCTTTGGTATTTCTCCAAATCCAAGTACCTGACTTCCCAAAATATTAATGACTAGGAAATTAATCTCTTCTTCAGCAGTGTCTTTAAACAGATATTTAAATCCTGTGTAAATAAAGTAAGCTCAGGAGTAACCTGCAAGCTCAACATATGCCAGATACTGTACTCAGGTGGACCCTTGAAATACAGGAGCTGGAAATTTAAATTTAAATATTTGAGTAACACAGGAGTTGAATTGAAACACAGTGAAGTCATCTCTTCAGTGGAATTCATGTATCAAAGAAGAGTGGGCTATTTTGCTTAAATCTTTTAATCTGATGTTACTGTTTCGGTTAAAAAGGCATTCAAGAGAATGACCTTACCGAGTGCTTGCCAGGACCCTTATCTTGGTAAGCACTATAATAATTCTGATTTCTCCAGAAATTTTGTATGTGTTTTGGCAAATCAAGATAATTTACTCATTCTCTGTTCTCAGCCTTGGAGCTGACATTGTACAGGGACATTTTACCCCAGTGGTCACAGTCTTCTTCCTCCCACAGGGTAAGGCACTGGTGTAACACTGGTACACTGGCCATATACAGGAACAGCAGGTAAATTATGTCAGGCCGTTCCTGTTTCCTCCTTAGTAGGCATGGAAGGAAGATAACCTCAATTTCTTCCCTGTTGCTTCTTGAAGCTTCAGGACATCACATGCAGGCTCCAGGAAGAAGGAACACTCACTTAACAAACTCCCAGTTTTCAGGGAGAATGAAAACATTGTGGATACATAAATTGAAAAGAAGATCCAAAAGACCTTCCAGAATTGGAGTTAAAAATTAACAAGACATCTGTGGTCCTTAAAACCTCATTTGTCTTCGGCAAGAGTCTGAGCTCCGCATTTTGCATTAGTAGCCCTGTTCCTCTCTGGTCTGTGCCTACAACACCTAGTTTTCTCTACCTTGTTCAGGACATGACTCTTCCAGCCCTTCAACCCCATGAAGCTCATTCCCATGAAAAAATGGTACTTGTCTCTGTTACTGGATTTATGCAGGACTGGTGCAGTTTCCCAGACCTGCTGCCTCATTTCCATGCAGGTTCACCTGGGGCCTCGACTACAGCCGAGTGTTGGAGCTTGCAGGGAGGTGTGTAGCTGATGGGTGAACAGCAGATTGCAGCAATGTGTACCCAGACAGTTCTTCTCAACACAGCCGCTGCAATTACAGCCAATATCATTGCATGCCCGAAGTTACTGTACAGCTAAGGCATGTCTGACTTGGAGTAATTTTTGAGTGGGTTTGGAGTAAAGGACGGATGTTGAACTGCAAATTTTTCATTGTTTTGATGGGAGTTGTTTAAGGGCTTTAGCAAAAATCCGTGCTCAAGCTTTATGACAGTCTGCAGAGGTATATGCCACATGTCAGATGCACAGCCCTAAGGCTTATATTAGTCAGACAACTTCTTCACTAGATTTTCTTGCTCCCTTTTATGTGGAGAATATCATTCTGACATGGGCTTTTGTTAGACTTGATCAGTTTATAAGTTTTTCTTTTCCTTGACAGAGATCTAAATGACAATACACCAAAATGCCCTTGATGCTGTTTGTACATATTTTGCTGTAGATTTCTCATTGCAATTATTGCCTAAGTTGCAGAATTGAAATGGTCTGCAAATTCTCACTTGATTGTCCCTTTATCAAATAGAACGTGCTGGGTATTTAGAAGGTGTACAGTGATATTCATGGTTGTGCCTGCTGAGATAAAAATAATCACATCTCATGCTTCAAGGAGTATGCTGATTGCTGCAAGGGTCAGGAAGCACTTTTCATCTTTGTACAATTTTTCCTCTGCATTGCACAATCCTCAGTGTGCAGTGTAGTTTATTTTTTTAGTCTTTCCCTGAAAGCATATTGGATGATGCAGGATTGGCATTCTGAACTTCAGAGAACTTGGTTTGATTTTCCTTTTGCTATACCAAAAATCCAATATTTTTATAGCTAAATGCTATATTTTATTTTTTCCCCCTTTTCTTGAAACCTGATTGCCTTTCTGCCCTCCTCTTCTTCCTTGTCTTAAAATTAAATAGCATAAAGCCCCAGAAATAGTAAAGAAAAATGCATGAGGGATTTTTCAGTATTCTCACGTTTCTTCTGGCAGATTCGTTTTCAGGAGATTCTAAAGCATTTTAGGAGTCAGAAAATGTTTGTTAGGAAGGTGAAAAAACTTTCTTACCAAAAAGTGGTTGACTGGAATGCAGTTTTCAGTTTTATCTTGAACTACTTTCTCATCCTTAGAATGTGATAAAACAATTGAACATCCTTTGTCTTAGTTGTTTCTATTGCATTCATTCTTATGTATCCATCTTTTATCCTCTTGCCCAAACCAGCACCCCATCAGATAATTCTGAAGCAATAATTGAAGAAATTTTGAGTGAAGGTGCAAGATAAGCAATGCTCAGCCAGCTTTGAAAACAGATTCAGTAGCAGTGAAGGAAAAATCTCCAAAAGTAATCAATATTGATCTTGAGTTTTAAGAGTTCTTTTGGAAACACTACTAAGAAAGTAGCCATTCATGACTGTGGGGGCAATTAATCTGCCTGTCCCGCCTAATGAAAAGCTAATAATTTGTTGAGTAACCTAAGTTGTATTTGCTCACGTTGTGTGATGGCAGAATCTCATTTCATTGAGTAGTCCTCTCTTCCCGTGGATTGCTGGCCCAGTCCCTCAACAGAGAGTGAGTGAAACTCCCTTTCGCTAGGGAGACACTCTTGGCTTTTCATCCTACTGCTACCTGTTCCCAAAATATCTTAATATCTTCATGTTCACGGTAAACCACAGTCTTTGAATACATGAGCAAAGCAACTGCAGACAGATGAGTTGAACCTTTTCCAACGAGAAGGTTACAGTTTTACATCCATGGCGAGTGATGATGAGACAGATCTTGGAATGTTACTTTTTAGATGTACTTTTTTACATTATTTTTTAGTACTGTTTTACTTCAAGTTGACTTCTGGGTCAGTCAGCTAGACATCCCAGTCTGTCTAGTACCGTCTTATATTTTTTTCCCATTGCTTACAGTCATATGCTGACTTTTATGATATGTCTTTGATCTCTTTGGAGCAGTGTGCATCTCCTTGGAGCAGTGTGCATCACTTGTTCTGTTTGAGTAAAAGTGCTTAATCTTACTGTATTTTGGATTTAGGGCTCTTCAGTTCCTTCAGAATTCAGAAACTTATTCAATTTTCAATCTTAATAATAGTAATATTAAGCATAAAGGGGGGAAAAACAAAAGATAGCTAAGGGAAAAAATATATATGTGCAAGTGAGGGATTTAGAGGAACTGATTAGTGTGATTTATCCAAAAGACAACCAACAGGTAACTTGATTAGTCAGGTGTAAAAGTGTTCTTTCATCTGGTAATGAAAGGAATGGCAAGAATCAAGAACTGAAGATAAAGTCAAAAAGTCAAATTCAAATCAGGAGCAATGCACTAGGAATCACTGTACTAACAATGCGAGTGCTGAATGTGGTGAACTAATAGAATATAGAGCTGAGTAATAATTTAAAAAGTTTTTTTTGTGTGTGTGCGTGATCTCTGAAAGCTTTTGGTGAACCTGATAGCAAAGAAGAGTTAACAGTTGCAATTTATCTCATCATGGGTATGGGAACCAAGCTTGCTTTGTTTTTTTTTTTTTTTTTTAAGGCTGTAATGGGGGAAATAATAAGATAAAAGTGTGAGCAGGTGTGACCACAAACAAGATGACCAGATGATGTAGTTAAAATAGATTGGATAATTGCCATTGGAAAAGCTGTAGTGAGAATACAATATTCAAAATATCTTCCATTTTGAAAGCTTGGAATCTTTTCTGGGCACTGGACAAGTTTTTTTTGTTTTGTTTTGTTTTCATCTTATCTTTGCTTTATGCTCCACAGCACTTGATCTCCCAAGAAGATATGTATGAAGTTGTGGAAAATGTAACAGGAATTTCCCAAAGTACTTCTAATCCTATTAGACTTGGACATGGAAACAGTAAACAAAACCTCATAGCAGAATCCAGGTCTTAAAAGCTTCAAATGCAGAAAGCTCTTCCAGCAGTTGAGATACACAGCCAAGCCAGATTTGTTGCTATCTGGAACAAGTTCTGAACATTTTAAGGATTGCTTATTGCTCAGTGGCAGGTTGACGCTGAGTGGATTGAACTTGCAAGAGAAATCATCTTGGAATCCTTTCCAGGCCTCCTTACTTCACTTTGTGCGATTGATCTCTAAATACAGATTTATTTAAAATAGCCAAAGTTTCCTCTGCTATTAGCCTGCAAATAAGGTCTTATGGTTTCACAGTGCTTCTGTGCATGCTTCTGTTATGGAAATTTACAGCTGATCCACTTAAAATAGACATATAGTTGCTTAATGAATTATAATTCACAAAATTAACCAGTTTGTAATCCCCATGTTGTTTTAATGGCAAATTCATTGTATTTTAAAACTGCTTTGGAGATTGCAGAAAAGTTGGTGGTGGCAAGAGTAAAAGATTTTCAGGGTAGAAGGAGGAAGTTTTGCATGTGGAGAGAAGGTGACTGAGCCTTCAGTATCTGGAAGTAATTTGGGTCTGTGAGGACAATTCCAATAGCAGAGATGTCAGAAATGATTAAGAGCCTATCAATGTATTATTTATAGTTCCTGTGATACAGCCCTACTGCAAAGGCCAGCAAATGTGCTGTATTCTGGAAAACACAGGTGGCCACCATGGAAATAAAACCCCTTTTCGTGAGAGGATGGCCATCGTTTCCATAACTCATTATCTTACAGCAAACTGCACGAGGGAATGTGCTGCTGACTGCCCTCAGCAGGCCTTGCATGGGAAGCTTCAAGGATGCTGTAGGCACTTAGGGCTTTCTGATGTCTGGGCAGTCAGACTTCCCTGAGAATGCTTTAGCCTTTGAGGCTTTTTAGCTTTGTTTATCTGTTTATCCTAAGTATAAACTTGGTAATTCATCTTTTTTTCTTTCTTTTTTTTTCTTTCTTTGTTTTTTTTTGTGATTTATTGTGCCTCACAGCAGATGCTTTCTAAAATCTGAATCTGCAAGAGAGCTTCAGCTTTAAATGTATTTAAAATTTGAATTGCTGGGCTTCTGAGAAAGAGGGCACAACAGTCTGATTTAGTGCTAATGGAGGATAAGCAGGCACCGAGTACAGTTAAGCTACATTACCTGAAGCTTTTCTCTAGTTAACAGGTGCTGTTTCTCCTGCTATGCCCTGTGCATTGTAAACGCAATACAGACACTGTCTGGGCTTCCTAGGGAGCCCCAAGGGTTCTTCCTGTTGCCTAGTGGACCAAACAGATAAACATGGATATTCTCATAAAAAAACTCCAAAGCAGGAAAATACTTTTGTCATATAACTGTGCTTAAATTTGCACAATTAAATTTCTTACCCCTTTTAACTGGTAGAAGAACTCTTTTAATGAAAGGGTTAGATTGAGCGGTTTAACGCTCTCGACTGTGTTTCCCATCTGTAAAAAGCAGCTGTTTCTTCCTTTGTCTTTCTTAGCTAAGTATCTGCCAACCATTTTAAGGCAGCATCTCCCCTTTATTTTATCAATGTAATATATGTATCCCAAGAGGAGTGAATCTCTTTGAGAGTCTGAAGTGCTGCTTAATGCCTATGTTTTTTTTTTAATTTTTTATTCAAAATTAAATCTCATGTCCTTGAGATTTTTATTTTGCAAGAGCTTTTCCTCAAGAAGTGAACAGAAAACAAGTAAAACAGGGTAATAAAACTCCCAGATCATAGTACATTTTCTTTAAATTATGTGTCATTAGCTAGCAATATTTAATTGAAAAACATTGCTGAGCTGCACTTTATGTATTTTGTAAATGCTTTCTCGTAAGTCTCTGTCTTTGCAAAGGAAAATGACAGCGCTGGTGAGTAACTTGAAGGATTGGAGCTGCACTGTGAAGGTGACACAGTTATTTAGTGTTGAGTTACTGACGTTACTGTACACGTAGAAATATCATCTGTCACTTTCATTTCTGTTGAAATGCTAATGAAAAGCTTGAGAAAATGAGCTTCGAGCAATTAAACTCTGCTTGCCCTTCCTGAACAAGGAGAGGGGAGCTGGAGCTGTGACAGAGGAAAGCTGGAGGCTGTGGACCTTTTACAGACCTTAAAGATGTTCATGTTCAGCTTGAGTTTTAATACTGTTGGTGGTATAGAATAAAAAGAGATGTCTGCAGGGTTCTGTTTTGCTTCTTGTTTGTTCCGTGATGAAGGATTCAGCGTGAGCGCAGGGGGCATGAACCCCCGGGCAGGCCTTGCGGAGGGCAGGCCCAGGCGCTCCTGCTGCCAGCCCTCCCAGCACAAGTGTTGGCACTGCCCACTTGGTATTTTGCAGTAGTTTTGCAAGAGCATCAGCCTAATTCTTCTGCAGGTAATAGAACCTCCCCTGAATTTCTCATCCCCGGTGCATCGTAGCTACCGGGGACAGGCTGGCAGGCCCAGCAGAGCCTCCCGTAATTCCTTGGTGCCGGCTCAGGGGCCCGAGGGCAGAGCGGAGCCGCGCTCTCCCTCAGCGCTGCCTGTGTGGCTGTGTGCGCTGATAACTCATTTGAGGAATATAATTACACGCTGCCGACTCCAGCAGCCTGTCGCAGTAGGCAGGATATTAATAGGGGGGTGCGCAGGCACGCGCCTGTGCAGGCTCTCGCTCTCTGGCTCTGAAGGCAGGTTGTCAGAGGAATTTAGGCTCCTATAATTCATTATTTCATGTATTAGGGCTATCAGAAAAGAAAATGGAGCTCTCTCTTGGAAGTTATTAGATGTGCAAATGCTTTCTGACAGAAGTTATTTGCTGCCTCTAAACACCTTTTAATATACTGTTGCCCTTTTAGCTTGGAGAGCTGTGACACGTTCTGGACCTTTCCAAGCCTTTGCTTTGAAGGGAAAAATGGTGGCACAAAATAGCTGTATCTATATTTTCCCTTGTCTTGTGCATTGCTACAGTATATACACAAACTTTATGTTATCATTGCAGTTTCAAATGCTGTGTCTTTACAGAGCTCTGGCCTCTAGCAGTTCTAGGGTTTGACTCTTTCAATACCAAGCTATTTATTTACTTTTCTTGCACCTTTGTGTTTAATATGGGCAGAACTTGCTAATTGACTTGCTCATGATCTCCCTCAATTTGATGGTGAATCTGTTTTCTCCCTAATTATCATTTCAGAGTGTCATTTTATTTACTCTCTCAAGCCCCTAAGAAAGGACTAGGAACATCCCTCAGCGCTATCCATTATTTGTCCTCTCTTTGCATCAAAGACCTTCTTGATGACAGTCATTTGACAAAACACAGCATAACAGTATTAACTATAAGCATGTATGAAGTGACTGATAAGGAGCTGAGGAAACGTGTTGGATTTTTTTATTAACAAGAAGTAGAAAATATAATCAGTTGCTTGCATGCCTGTGAGTGTGAAAGAGCTTGTTGGTGTGACACTAACTTTTTTTAAAGCTTCTTGCAATCTTCTTTTGGTGGATAATGAGTTCTTTGGCAGAGTGGTTGCTCTTTGACTGGGTTGTTTCATATTTAAGCATGTAGTCTTTCAGCTGACTGAAAGTATAACTGATCATTTGCCTAATAAAATTGTAAGGCAAGATCTGTGATAACTTGTTCTTTAGGCTTCTTCAAACACTCATTGAGAATTAACAATCAGACTTCATTAAAAGAGAAAGCTAAAAAGATTAATCCCTTTCTAGCCATACATACTGCTTGTTCATCTTGTAACCTTGAAAATGTATTTTGTCCTTTACGTGTTCAGCTGTCTGTAGCCTTATGTCTGCATAGAATACAATTTACTCATCTACATCGGTGATAGCAGGTTATTTAGCTGTACCAAAGAAGGAGTCAAACACAGAAGAATTCAGCATAGTTTTATTGCATGGTGGAGCAGAAGTAAGAGTCCACATTAGTGGACTCATTTCCCAAGTTGCTGCATAGTATTTCAGTGAAAAACTCGGTTGCTACTGTTGTGGTATTTTTAGAGAAGATGGGGAACCTCAGTTCAAACTTTAAAGAGATTTCAGAATGTGTCCTTAAGCAGGAAAAATTACTTTAAATAGGCAAAAAAAAAAAAAAAAAAAAAAAAAACCTCAGCCATAGCAAAGGCGTGTTACTTCTAAGAGTTTTGCTAAAGACAGAGACTGTTATCAAAGTAGATTAATCCATTCTGGTAGAAGAAAAAAATTATCGTAGTCAGTACCAAGAAAGAGAGATTGTATAGCGAATGGTTGTCTATAGGAAAAAAAGGCCTCAGTACCTCTGTTCAGCAGACTGCAAATAATTTTGTTTTAGCCTTTTGTTTTTGCCTTTTTGCTCTAGAAAGATTTCTTATGATTATTTTTTCTTTTTCTTTTCGTATGCGCCCTCCCCATATTACTTTTCGAAAGTTTTATTTTAATCCTTAGCCACACTTTCTAAGGAAAAATGAAAAGTTTCCAATCTCTCTTCCCTTCTTTTGTTGATAGAGCTGTAGGATTTCCAAGATTGCACTACTGATGGTCTGGGACAGAGCTACTGTGTGGAGCTGTGGTGCAACATGTCCATTACTGTGAGAAATCATTAATCTCACGCTCTAAAAAGACTTATTTTTTTTAGGATAGTCCACTTTCTAGTCTTATTGCCTACTTTTTCACAAAGCAGGAAATACAATCAATACATTAGAAAGGACTTCTGGCTGCACTAGAAAAACTCCTGCAGCAACCAGCTGAAGGTGCTGTTAGAACATATTGCACCGGTAATAGCTAAGAGATTAGATTTTTTTTTTTTTTTTGCCTGAATTAGTGCAGTAGAGCCCAAAGTATTTGCCGTCTGGAAAGATCAGTGTTTTTTTATATATTAATCCATGATCAGGATTTTCATAAGCGTATCATCTGGCAGGGCTAGAGGATCACTGATGTGCAGTATTTCATTGACGTGATATTTAAAGTTATTAAAAAATCTCAAGTATTTTGAGGTATTTTTGAGCTTTGCAAACAGATATTTGGAGATGAGACCTGGAATTCTTGCTCTCCTCCAGCTTTCAACAGTAGACCCACCAGCTGTCCCTTCCACTTCCTTCCCTTTGGCTAGAGGGAGAGTGGTTTTAATATTTGTTTCCTTGGATTTGAAAATCATACGTTTAGTTTTATTTTGTCGACACTTAGCACATGTACAAGACTTTCAGTGCAGCTGGTACAGAACTCAACGTGTTGTGTTCACTGGCTGTGCTCTATTTGTGCAATATTAATGTTCCATTTAAAGTAATTTTAAATAGCACACCATCGTGTTTTAGGAATGTTTCAGTTGCATTATCAGTCTTTACCCTAATATTTGCATATTAATAAATCATTGAAAAACATTATGTAAATTTTATATTATGGTGAATGTATTATAAAATCAAATGGCCTTTAAGGGTAATTATAGAAAGCTACTATCAGCTAGGGAGATGAAATTTGACTGTGTTTAACTTTCTTCTTTTCTCAATCAGTTGAGTACCAAGGGCTTGGAATTGATATAGTCATTTCAGAAATGCCAGAAGAAAGTTTATGTTTTGCTGTTTTTTTCCTTTCCTTTCTTTAAAAATATCATTAAATTATCAGTAAAGTTGCAGTGTTTTAGAGCATTTTGCCTTATAGGTCTGTTTTGTTTGTTTGTTTGTTTTTTTAAGTTAAGGCCATAAAACTAATCCAATAAGTTATTTGGCTGGTGTCTACAGCTTCAAAATCATTATATAGGCATATGGTATTCTTCTTTTTTTGACTGTATTCATACCTGGCCATTGAGGGCACAGGGAAGAGGCAGGCACTTTTTCCTCACCTCACTTGTTTTTAAATGATGAATGGATATCCCACGTGGATATCACAAGATCTCTCATATTTGAACATTTCTGGACCTCTTTTTTATCTTTGTCTCCACCTATGGGAATGAGTATAGAAATACATGATAAAAGTAAATTCTTACATGTTTTTATGGTTTGAGCAGATGATGGTAAATACTGTGTGACATGAGAATAACTCTTTTAGAGTACATGGTAGATGGAATACCAAGTAATGATGGAGATACTATGCAGGAAGTTTTGGAGACCTTTGTGAAAATTAAGACTTAAAACCTCATTGAATTTATATCCTTTGGACTTCTGCTGAAGTTATGGCATCATCTTGTGTTGTGCAGCTTTGAAGATGAGCTGCCCCTCAGATAGGCAAACTTCACACATCATTTCAGTGCACTGGAAGTGCTATTTCTGTCACTGTGCACTGACAATGAACAAACAACCAACCGTTTCCATCATCTGCAGGTTCTTTCCTCCTCTTTTCCACCCTCAGATTCCAGGGGTAGGTGGTGACAGCTTGAAGTGATTAGATATATTTTCAGATACCTATTCATTTTGAAAATTAAAAAAAGTGCTTTGCCTTGTCAGTGCTAAATTACGAATTTTAAAATGTTTTTGTAGATGCTTAGGTAAAGCTTCCATAGTTATTGTTCAACAGAATTGGGCAAATGCTGCAAAAATTGCCTTAATTATTCATCCAGTTTACAAACTACTTCTGTGGTGTATGTGCTCATTTTGTTTTCACATTAAACGAACATCTGCAAAATTCAATATTACTTGTACAAATATTAGTGGAAAGCAAATCTTAACATGCAAGGGCAGTCGCACCACAAGTGGTGTGTTTTGTCAGGGATTGGCTTGCACTTGATACAGCAGGGAACAGTTTTCCCAAAACACCTTGCCCAGAGCATTGGCATAGATGCATTTACCAGGGCTGCAGAACGAGTCCCTCAGCAGCGGGGTGTGCACAGTGCATATGCGTGCTCAAAATGTGCTGTTGCATGGTAGCTAGTTTATTCAGATGTTAATTCCCAGTTCCCTAAGAAATGCCAAGTTGCAGTAATCTTCCAAGGTATTTTTTTTTAATTACGATTCATAAAACCTAGGTTTATGCAGTCACAAAAGAGATGTGGTGTTGTCTGATTTACATGACCCATTGAATCGCATTGTTCATTTAAGATCATACCATGGTTAAGCAAAGCCTGTTTGTTATTTCTGAAGAACAAACTGAAGGAAAATATAGGCAGAGGTAAATTGTATCCTCTTCCTCTTGAGAAGAAAGGAAGAAAATGAAGCCTGGGCTGACATGGTCTCATCTATAAACAGAAGTGGAACTACTTGAGCTGTACAAGATGGGCACTATGATATGATTTTTTTTTGTTTTGTCTTGATTAGCTGATTCTTACTAGTCTAAACTGCCCAGTAGAGGAAGCCTTTCCACGAGTATAATGAGTAAATAACGTTCTACCTGATGCACAGGTAGAACACAGGACTCACATCTACCTGGATGTGAGTCTTGGGTCAGAAGCTATTTCAACCCTCTGCTTGTCCGAATGCTCTTCCATCTTCTCCCCCAGTGAAAACCGATTTCCACAGATGTGGCTCTGGTATCATCAGTTTTTGTATTACTAGTTTTCTTAACTATATGAAAAGTTCGTACCATCACTCTTCTGAACTGCCGTGGCTTGCTGTAGCTAGTGAACACCTTTGTGCACATCTGCTGTGCCCCATGTTCTTTAGGCACTGCCTTTTCAAGCTTTCTCGTAGTTTAGTTCCACCACGCGGTGCTGCGCACACATCTAGCTGTGATCCCCTCCTACAGAGAAAGAGCCTGTGGATGTCTGTGCACTGGCCAGGAGCGCCCAGCCTGTCCCAGTGTGCATCAAAGGCAGAGCAGGGGGCCAGAACTGCGCTCCACGGACAGTTTCAGGGAACGCCGTGACTTGTCACATCTGGTGTAGCTATTAAAAAACCTCCTGATATAGCCGTGTTGGGATAGAATTTGCATGTACAGCAAGCCTGTTTTATTTCCTTCTTATCAAATTTGTTTTGAAGGGCATGGGGCTGTAAATCATCTCATTAGTGGGAGTCCATCTGCTCACATTTCTTCCAAGATAATGTTTGTGTGTGTTGTGCGCATGCATGCAGAAAGGTTTCCAGCTCTAGCCAATGAGGATTCCCCATAGGATTCAGGTAGGGGGGATAAATAAAAAATAAATATATAAAAATAAAAAAATTGGAGGAGGGGAGAAATTTGCTCACACTTGAGAACTTCTGCAGAGGGGTCTAGCTCTTCTCCCCCACGTACTGGCTGTGATTGGTAATGGTAAACTTGCTCAGCTAAGCTACAGTAATGGCACTTCATATTACATTAGTCATGCCTAGGCTCTGATGTGGAGTAAAGCATCCTTTGCCATCCTGTTTGCAAGCTGTGCCCTGCTCATTATAAAGAGTGTTTTTTCCTGTATCTTGAGTTTTGCAGTGTTTCCATCCAGACAAGCCATATGACAGGACCTTTGTGTGGCAATGTCCTTTTTACTGCAGCAAAAACACCTCTTCAACATCTGAGGCAGGAAACGTTTCTCTCTCAGTCCTCCATCTTTGTCTGTGAAATGAAAAAAATCATAGAGCAGTAGGGCTTTTGTTTGCTGGATTCTGTTTTATTACTTAGACATTTCAGAGTCGATGTGAGCTATGATTTGAGAATTCCCAGGAGCGAGACTGCAGCATTTTCCCCTTTACCACCTGTGTTTCTCAAGTGCCAAAGGCTCTTATTACATCCCTATCAGAAATCTCACAAGCACCATTCGCCTGGAACAGATTGACAGGATTCTGAATCTGGTGGTCTTAAGAACGTGTATTTAATCTTATCCTAATGCATGAATCAAAAGCTGATCACATTTTTAAGACACAGGATAATATATTTAGAGATAAATATGTGGTAAACAGCCTATTTGCCATTCTTACAGATGCGTTATCTTTAGCATTAAAATCTGTTTGATCTGCCTTGCATTAAGCCTTGAATTTGTAAGGTCAGGTCAAGGGCATGTTTAATCTTCATCAGTGTTATTTTATCTTGAGAGAAAAAAAAAACATATCATCTATACATATAGATAGGTATACATATAATCTATTTCTATTAAAAAAGTCCTTTACCTGTGTCTGTTGCATCAGAAATAAGAATAATGGCCCTGAGTTCTGTTTTAACTGATAGGTGTTACTCAGTAATTGTGCTTCAAACATTTCCAACAGCTCTGCATTGAGTTACACTAGACTTTCTTGAGAAGATTTCATTTGCAGCCACATGTGCTGGAAGCTATATTTATTTTCTGAACGGGAGCTTAAGAGTTGCAGACACAGGAGAATACTTTCTAAGTGCAGTGGACACGGTATCACAGCAAAAAAAAAAAAAAAACCACTAGGGTTCTGTCCAAGAAGGCCATTGGCTTTGAATCCCTCAGCTCTGCTGCACGTTGAGCCCAAAGTCTGCAGGGCTCAGTTTGCAGATAGTGCTGAACCACCTTCGCAGGAATCAAGAGCTCTGCTACTTCTTTGTACCACCCAGAGGAGGAAGCCCCTGAAGTTAACTTCAGAAAACCAAGATCAATGTGTTCAGTGGAGATTTTTCTTCTCCTGAGACACTGACGGTATCTTTGAAACACATTAGGCTTAAGTGCAATTTTTTTCATCTAGGAAAAATGTAACACTGGCAGTATTAAAGATGATGGAGTCATTACTTTGGGCGGTGAAATATAACTGTTATACCAAATTGAAATCCTCGTGCTGAGACATCACTTTCAAGGAAAATGCATGAGCTTGTCACTGTCTCATTTTATCTTGTCTGGTGGGGAATGCAGCCCCCTGGAACATATGGGAATATCCTAACTAACCATATGAGCACTGTGCTGTCAGTATTATAAGGGAGAAGGATTACAGAAACACAAGGCAGAAAGAGAAGGGACGTTAAGCATATGATGTAAGCAATCATGATGAGTGCAGGGCAACTATACAAAGAAGGGTGTTTTTTGGTTATTTTTTAATTCCCTTTTCCTTCTTCTTGTCTCCCCCTTAAAAAGTCATTTTGTTTCGAAATGTGGGTTGATCCAGTTAGCTGTGGGATATTGATTTCTGGCAACTAAATACAGTGTTTGTGTTGAATGAAAATGGATTTTAATAGACCCATGCGGCTAAAAAAGGGGTGAATGAGTTTTGTGATGACAGGATCAAAAATCAGATTAATTTGTTCTCTTCAGAAGAGCAGAGATAGTCAGGTGCTGTGACATAACTGGCTTAATAACTAATGCACATGTGAGGATGGTAAAACGGAAGAACGACTTTGTATGGAAATGGGTCTAGCTTCCCTAGTGTTGGAGGCTCGTAGGCTCTCACTGATTTATTAAATGCTTTAGACTTGCCAGCTTGAGCTCGCAAATCATTCCACTAATGAAATTTAATCTTCCAGTGTGTGACTTCTAATTGGCAGGCAGGTTTATGGCCTGCCTGGAATCAGTACTGAACACAGAAGCCAGGTGTTGCTGAGGCAGGTGTTGGGAAGCATTCTTTAAATTAAATCTCAGTTGTTGCCTCACTGAACTGAGGCATGTTTAAGAGTTTTTTTGACACAGCAAATATAAGTCCTATGACTTCCACCTCGCTGGAAGTTTTAACTTTTGATGTGAAATCTTCAGGTGATTAATTGGAGATTTTGTTTTATTTCTTAGGGCTTTTAATAAGACGTGTCTTAATGTAATCTAACTCGCTCCAGAGTAAGTGAATGCAGAAATCTTCAGGTGATTAATTGGAGATTTTTGTTTTATTTCTTAGGGCTTTTAACAAGACGTGTCTTAATGTAATCTAACTCACTCCAGAG
This sequence comes from Tinamus guttatus, assembly GCF_000705375.1. Next base: position 191,618 of record NW_010585789.1, on the reverse strand, counting down.
TAAGTGAATGCAGGGCAGTAATCCTCCCAGCATCCTGTCACTCAGTGGTGCCAAGGGGATCAGGCCAAACTTTAGGCAAGAAGCTGGTTAAGGTGGTTTACACAAAGCGTAGCAGCTCCAGGAAATGCTCCATGTTGTCATCCTAAACACTCGAGCCTGGTGTCACAAATGTTGCAGAAAGGTGCCAGCATGTGCAGGGCTGGTGTCCTCTGTCCCTGGGCTGCCGAAGGCTCTGTCTGTTGCACATCACACATGGATTGATGGCACCGTGTCACCATCTCAAACACCTGGAACCCCCATCACCCACATCTTCATTTCAGCTCCTGTGTCTGGTCAACATGACCAAAGTGGGTGCTTTTGCGGTGAAAGTCTATATTGATTGAAAATGTCAAGGTTTTCATTTGCCTCTAAGTTAAAAAATGGAAGATTTAATGTATTTTTTATATTTTTTTTCCCTCCCTTTAGGGTGTATAAATTGAGTTACCATGGCTAGCACTGTCCTGATATAAATTCATATAATGGTCATTATTATTACTACTATTACATTATGTGTAGCACTTTTCATCATTAGATTTCAAAGCTTCTTATAAAGAAGAGGTCGATATTTTTATCATGAGCTTGTAGGTCACACTGTTAGCCGTAATAGAGCTGGTAATAACATCTAGGCAGCAGCCTCCTAATACAGACAGTATAGCTGCAGTCTTAATGGATGGGATTGTGCATGGACTTTATGGCAGTGCCAAGTGAAAAGAGAGGTCACAGAAACTTTAAATAGAAGATACATGACATACAGGCTAGAAGTAATATTGATGTATGAATTTAGTAACCAGAGCTAGGAGCAGTTCTTGGCAAACAGAAACTCTTAGATTCCCCAACCGTCTCTGAGCAAACATGCTGAGAACAGAGACTCTGTGCAAAAGATGGTGGGTATGTGTGTTGGGGACCTTGCATGAAACTGAGCCTTGAATTGCAGGCTACTTTCTTCCTTTGAGAACAGAAAGCAAAATGGAAAAAGCACATGAATAAACAACTTCTGTGTGTGAGGAAATATTTTGGGAAGCCAAAGCATGCCACAGCTGTGAGGAAGGACGGGTAAAACATAACAGAGGATGCAGGATGTCTTGTATTTTGCATGAAGACATAATCTGTGTGGTCGCATGCCCTGAACTTGCTCTGGTCAGAGGCAAATTCTCTCAGTAGCCAGGTCAGAGCCACCAACTTCCCAGGCAGAGTGAGCTCAGGAATAAAGGTCCTTAAAATTACATGTGTCTCATCAGTTAGTAGCCTAGTGATCAAAATCCTGTCCAGGGATTCCGATTCATGGCTCAGCATGGAAGCTGAGCAGTGCTGACAGTCAGGGCTGGGCAAAGTTGTCCCTGAATCCGTAAGTAGGGAAAAAAAGTGTTACAAATCTAGTGGTTCTCCAGATGGTTCATAAAATATAGAGGAAAATGATGAGTAATGTAGCCCTCAGCTCCCAGGAAATCACAATCCACTTGAGTTTACTCTCATGGCTGCTTATGAGAAGTGCTTCTGAGAGGCAACATTTCCTCAATGATAATGAGTTGCTTTTGCCAAAAAAATGCTAAACTGCAACAACAGGCCATGAGCTCCTGAGTATTTTGTACACACAGTCCTTGTAAGGAATTTCTGAATCGTTAGATTTGTCTTAAGGTATTTAATTGCATCGTAGGTTTTGTAGGGAGCTTGACAGAGTGTAATATATTGTTATAATACAGCATGGCTATTCCACTTCGATATATCTTATGTTACATTCATATACTACTCACAGTTTAATTACCTATTTTGCTAATAACCATTTAGTCTAAGCATCAAGGTAACTTAAAAGAAGCAGACTGTTCAGTTCTTCATAGCTCTCTACTTGGGGCCAACAAATTCTTCTTGACTTTAATAAATAAAAATCGATGTTACAGTGGAACAAAAAAAGCCAACAACAAAAAAAGTATCATAAGTGAAAGACATCCACGCCCAAACATAAAACATTTCACTCCAGATTCTGCTGTTTGTTAGGGTGACTGTGGAACACAGCAGACCCTTGGGATATCTTTATCATGACTTAAAATAGGCAACAATATAGACATAAAAGGTTGCTCAAAGAAATCCCTAATGCTTAAGGAAAAGGAATCCATACAACTTGTACATCCAGGATACATGATACATGCACATATACAGGATGTGCAGGAAAGGTGACATAGAACTTAACTGTTCTGTGCCGCCTCTTCCCAATCACAAAGTCTTAAGGAGTGCTGCTTTCTGGATGTCACAGGGAACTGTGACAGGCCTGAAATACTTGCTCCATAGAGCAACAGCTGATGTACTGCCAACACTGTACATGGCACAACACTGTACTCCCAACGCTCCCTCTCTCGCACTGGGCGCTCTGAGATAAAACTGGGAACAAGCCCAGGGAAGGTCCCGTTCAAGTGTTTGTCTTTATTGCCCCATACACAAGGAAGCTGTTGCTATCTTTCCCAAACAGTGAGCATTTCCACTCTAAACATACATAATATAGTGGAGATTGTCACCATTTTCTCTTAAACAGAAGAGTGAAGGGTTGCTCTGTGTGACCATAACTTTGCACAGCCCTTGTTTCCTACAAAGACTGGGAGATTTCCAGTGAGTGATGCAGAAACGTGGATGCTAGCGCTGAATACTGTAACTAAGCATGATCTGAAATAGCAGCAGAGATGAACATATCACTGTACTACACAAGTGTTTTAGTCCATTGAACTTCTGCCTTCGCTGCGTTTGTAGTTCACTGCTTATATCTCTGACAAGGAAGCGTGGACGTAAGCAGCCTACTTTTGGTAAGTGTTTTTGTGTGTTAACCTTTTGCCTTTATTACTATTTTTAAGTATTTTTAATAAAGTAATTCATGTCTTTTAAAGACTTGTTCAAGTGAGTCAGCTCAAACACTTTATAGCTGTTCCCAAATTATCTTGCAGTTCTAATTGTTTGCTTCTAAGAAATGAAAATGAAGGCAGTGAATTGTTTAACTTTGTAGGAAGTGGGGAATACAGATATAGAAGGTCTGAACATGGTGTTAATAATTTATTTTGGATTTGATGGCACCTCTTATATTTTAACTAATTCATCTTTTCCCTTTTTAGTGTGCCACTATGAGCAGGTCAAAGGAGAAATATGCATCTAATGACTCTACAATACCTAGCAAAAAATGGAATTTACCCTACATCCCAAGGTGCTAGAAAGAGTATAACTGTAATTTTGGAAAAATAATGCTAAAACAAAGCCTTTTGGGTTTTTTTCCACTTTAAAACATGATCCATCTTTTAAAGTAGCCATATAGAAAACATTCCTTGTGGTCCCATGCCTTACAAAAGGAAAGCAGGAAGGTGCAGGCTTTGATTTTTGTCTTGGGCAGACAGACTTTTGGTGATTGCTTTTTCTGTTTTAAGGTTTGCTTTAACATTTGTCTCTGAGACATCTGCAATGGGGTATCTGAGTTACATGGAAGACAGCCCTATTTAATGGAGCAAAGTAAAGCTTACCTGTTTGAATTTATATATAATATTCTTCTGTTGTTTCACTGGCAATTACAGACCGCTTACTCTTATATTTGCTAATGTATGTCAGTATGTATGAAGGAAAACCAGGCAGACAAAAAGTCTCCTGTTGACTTATTTAAAAAATGGTCTGGTGATACTGAGTCAGGAAAACCTGCCATGTATAATGTTGCTTTTTCCCATTTAGTCCATTGTAATTTTTTATTTGTAATTAAACAATGTAAGGTTTAAAATAACTTTTACATCATGTTATAATACCTTAGTCCTACTGTATTTTAAGTAGATTATGAAATTAAAAAATCTAGACAGACTGGGGACTCCCAGCTGTACAGGATGCCTTTTAATAGTTTAGTGGTATCAAATCAGCTCTGTTTTTACCTTTGTCAGTGGAAGCTTTCTATGCCATCTCAAAGTTAGAAAAATAAAATAAAAATACCCATTTCTTTTCAGAGATGTAGGATAGGAGGTGGAGTGAACTCTGAGTATGCAAAAATGATTGCTCAGCAGATAAAACAGATGAGGATGATTTTTTCCCCTCCCCTAGTAGAATACATTTCTGCCATTTTTTTGATGGATATTCATGGATATTGTTGGATTCAGAAATTTCAGCAGCTTCTTTCTGACAACCCATAGAAACCACTCCAAAAATGATGATTTTCATCAACTGGCTCCACGTCTGCTTTATCATGTCTGCTCTGTATCACAATTGACTTGTGATATAGGACTATATAGGATGTATTCAACACATAACACAATCTTGTTTCATATTAGTCATTTTCTTTGCTTTACGATAGAAGACTGTTTTAACATGATTTTTGAAAATAATTCCTTCTTTCTTAGGGATTATGGTTTTTTTGTTGTTTAGATTTTTGCCTGTCAGGTTTCTATTTTTTGTTTTTAAACCATATTTGCAAGGAGAAAGGTTATTTTTGTCTGTTTACCCAAGAAAATGAAAAATATGTCATCAGATGATTCCTGTATCTTTCCTCCTTAATAATTTGGGCCTGGTAGTCTATTTCAACCAAATTTTACAAATGATGATGTGAAATTCTGAAAAATCAGTGGAAATAACTTTCTGGATTGGTTGGTTTCTTCTTTCATTAAGGAAAAGCTTTGATGTCATCTCATGTTATTAGCCATTAGCAGAATCCACATGGATTTTTGTGGATCTAAATGAAGACCTCAGTCCACTGGAAAACAAGTTCTGCTTATCCTGCTGCTCAGCGGAAAAACTGAAATAAATTTCAGAATGCTTATTTTTCTTCTGTCGTTGATGTGATTTTGAGCTTAAGGTAAAACCCCAGTGTTGCAACCATCACAGACTAAAGAGAAATTCTGACCTCTATTGTGGATGCATTGAAAACAGGTGCTGCAAATGATCCCACAGGAGAGGGGCAGGATGCAGAAGCCATACACAGATCCATATGTGTGTGCGTGAGTCTTGGAATGCCAGTGGCCTTCCTGATATAGTTTCCATGGGCTCAACTTCATGAACCTTCTGACTGATACATTTTTCAGCAAAAATGGGGTGGGAAGGAAAGTGGAAGAAGTGGAGGATGTGACTGAAAGTTCTTCATGTGGAAGAACGTGAAATAGATCTGAAGTGGAGGCTGTTCAGAGAGGTAGGCTCAGCAGAGTGAGGATGAACAGAGAACGCCGCAGATATTAAATGCGGTCACAAAATAATGGTCTCTCACTGGCGTATCCGTGCGGATACATCCATAGGTAATTAATGTAAAAGCTAGGCAGAGACACTTGTGTTGGAAGGAAATATTGATCCTGTGGTACTGAATCAGCGCTCCATGCCTTTATTTCCCTTCTGTCGATTGATTGAGGCTCAGCAAGTATTTTATCTGGTGGATGCTGATGTAATAGAGTGACAGTTGTTAGCTATAATGTTGTTGATTGTTTCAATTGGTTTAGACCAGCTCTATATTATGGCCAACCATGGACTGCCATCTACAAAATATGTGATATTTATTATGAGAAACCTGAAGTAATAATCATGGCAGAAAATGCCTGTGCTTCTGGAACATGCTCCTTTTTGTTTCTATTTCTATAAAGGTGAATGTGCAAGGATAGATTTCACTCTGGCATTTGGTGTAATCATGTGAACATGTGCATTCCTGTAGGAAAACCACAGAGTACAAGTTCATTTGTATCCATAGAAAGTTATTTATGGTTGGACTTGATGAACTTGAAGGTCATTTGCAACAATAATGATTCTGTGATTCTATGGTTACTGATATGGGGACATAGGAATGCAACGTTCTTATAAATCTGAACTGCCAGAATGATTGATGACAGCTCTGGGACTGGAAGAACTGACATGATTGGCACTCTCCTTTGATGGTCAAGTACCTGTTGAACCCTATTTAGGTTTTAAAGACTTCCTTTCCTGACAAAGAACCCTTCTTTGTCAAGAAGCAGGTTTGAAATTTAAAAAGGGTATGTGCCACAGGTCTTCCTGTCTGAGAAGTACGTATTGCGGAATATGACATCTAGAGAGCAGATCTCCCACCTAGCTGTTTGCTGTGGAAGCAGTGATCCTGAGCTCACTGCTGTACAGCCTTTTTTTAAAAAAAAATAGAAGGCATACTTTTGAAAGTTTTTAGATCAAGTCAGCTTGTGATAAAGAAGGTCTTCGCAGCTCAAGCTTATGGCTATATATTGACAAATTACTCTCATCAGCTTTTGTATTTTTGTCTTCCTCTCAGACACAATCAAGGTCAGTTGTATAGAACAATCAGAGACTTCTTGCATCCTTTCTTCCTTCACTGTGTGCTCATGATGTGTTTTGGGCACTTCCTCCCATCACACTAAAATTCTGTTTTCAGAAGAAGTTCTGTCCCTTGTCTTATAAATAAATAAATAAGTGAGTATGAGTAGTCATAAGTTGCCAGTAATTGCAAGTAATTCAAAATCTGTTTTGGTTGCTATAGAAAAGATTTTTTTTTAAAAAAAAAAAGTGAAGAGCTTTGAAAAATGGAAAACTAGATGATTTTCATTTTTGGATAATAGAGTAGAAAAAAAAAGTCTAGGAAATTAAAAAGCAGATTTAAGTAATTCATCCCTCTCAAGCAGCATTTGAACCAATTCGGCTCAGATCATAACCTCAGGCATTCTCACAGTTATTCTTAAATCTCAGTTCCTATGTTAACTAAAATACCATTTATTTTAGTCTTAGTTTGAAAGATTTTTCTGTATCTAATTTCATTCTTTCTCTGAAGGTCCCACTATGGAACTTCTCTTGCATGAACCTCAGTGAAGTTTATTTGAGCATGATTAAGTGAATCAAAATCAAAGCCTTTATAATTTGACTTGTATTGCCATAGTTAGTCCTGTAGTTTAAGAAAGACCCTCATAGTACAGATCCTTTAAAATATTTGACCCTTCTATATGTGCAAGAATTCGTTATCTTCTTTAGACTTAATAAGAAACTGAATCAGAACTGCAAATGCAGAGAGAAGAATGTACATAAAAAGCAGTATTAATGCCTTTCTTCAAACACTGTTGCCAAAAGACTTTTTGACATTGACTGTTTGAAAATATACAAACATGAACAAAGTTTTTATGTGAATAATCTTTTTGGCTTCTGGCACTAGCTCTTTGAATTAATTAGAAGCTTCTTCTAGAAACATCCATAGCATATACCGTGTCCTGGGATTTTAGTACAAATAGGACTGGAGAAAGTATTTCTCACCCTCCCTTTGTATCTCATTGTTTTATCATTTAAAAAGCCTTGTCTTGATGTTTCAAGTCCCCAGCAAATTTGCACCCATGCCACATGGTGTTTCTTTCCACTAGCTGTGTCAAGCGATCCTCCGCTACCTTTTGCTGTGAATAATACTGTTGTGGCTGCTAGAAGAGCAGTGTAATTATTTTTTGGTTTCTCAAGCAGGATGGATTGACTCATAAGAGTGGCTTATATTCAGCAAAAGCGCAAATCATTACTTTCTGGCATGGAGGAATAAAGTAAAAACAAACAAGGAAGACCCACTGCCTCCCCTCAACTGCTTCACCTCCTTGGCACCGTGAAATCCAGACCGCAAAAATCTGCTTTCTGGATTGTTTGGCAGGGAGGGTCTGCTGTAACTTGTGTTTAGGAGTAGTGACTCAGACCCAGTTCTCTCTCTGTCTCTCTTGCATACAACCTGCAAAATACCTGGAATTTAACAAAAAACACTCCTCACGTTTACAGAACCACTGATGGCAAGCTCTCCTGCTAAAGGTCACCTCAAATTCTGGTGATTTTCCTATGTCTGGAGGCATTATGAATACATCGATTCTGCTACTCTTAAGGAATATGGATTATTATTCCATTCTACATCCATTTCTTCTCATTGTATGTAAGATGTCATGATGTGGCAAGTTGTTCCTGCTCCAGGGGTCTTTTTAGTGTGTTTAAAATTGTGGAGTGCTGTGATGGAAGGACCTTTTACAAACTTGACCGTGAAGTCCTTTGAGAGCTTAAAGACTTTTCTGGGTTTCCTGATGAGTTCAATAAAATTAGGTAAAATGCACTGATAAATATTTAGTTTTTGAACCATACTTGAGCATATACATCTTAAAACAGAAAAGCTAAAGTAGAAGCACAGTCAGATCCCAGTCTCTCTCTGAAGGGACTACAGGTCCTCTCAGGAAATTCTAGGAAAAGCTTATTCTAGGAAATCAGCAGCTATTGAGCTTTCTGTTTAGTTTTGTAGTATGGCTCACAGCTAAGATGCTTCTCTATGGATGTTAATTTTAGGAAAGCAAAGTTTATGTTAAGAAATATTGTCCTTTATTAGGCCAAGTAATAAAATGGCAAGGAACAAAATTTATGAATATGTAAAAGTTTTCCTATATCTCTATATATCTATATCTTATATTTATAAATATATATAACATAATAGTATCAGACAAGCTTTTGGCAAAATCTTAGTACTTTTTTCTGATAGTATTAGAAACAAAAAAGATACTTTCAAGTGCATAAGCATTTCCTCAAGCCTGAAAGCTTGTCACTATTATTTTAAATGCATTAATTGGTGTAATAGTATTGTCACCCTACACAAAATTGCTCTGCCTGCATATTGGATCTCCATAAACACTGTTTGGGCAGTGGGCAAGATACCACTTTAGGAAGTCAATAACGAGAGACCCACACACAAAATATATTTTAGTTCATAATGGTGAAGCTTGAGTCACAAGGCCTGACTCATTATTATCAGCAAAGTGTACCCAATTGCAAGCACGCTAATAGAACATTTCTACCGTGACTCATGCAAATTAAGGATTGGGACCATTCAAAATCAAAAATGACCCAGAAGATATTTCAAAAGAACATATAGAGGTTTCCCTTGTGATGTGTTTTTTTTTTTTTAGTCACACCTATCATAGTCAAAATACTTCCCAGGGCATGTGGTGTGTAACATAAAATAAGTAGTTTTACCATGTATGCATGTATTGGCTTGTTCCATTTAGCGTTTGGTTCAGAGTAAACTTGAACACCTGATCACTGTTTGTTCCAGAAACAGTAGATTGAGCTGGTGGACTTGGTGGGTTTTGTTTATTTGTTTTTTAAAAAAAAAAGTTTTGTTGTTTCCTGTCTGTGGTTTTATAACACTATTTTTTCATCGTAGTTTTCAAACCCAGCTTTCAAAGCCTGTTACTGTTGTGTTCATCCTCCTCCTCCTGAATCTACTATAGATAGCATAACTTGGCAGGCTGAAAAGAAGGTGCCATTTCTGTTTCGCTCGGATTAGGTTGACAGGAGTTCTAGGGCAACTGGTGACTTATAAAGACCCTCAGCAGCAGCACTGTTTAAGGAAACAAACAGGTTTTAAGCAGTGAACAACTCATAAATGCAGTATGATAAGAGAATCTTGTGTCTGGTGTATGTGCATTTATGGCAGCTTCCAGTGCTGTGAAATGCCCGTCTGGCGTTCCTGTTTCCTGCCCGTAGTTTAGTTTAGAGGTGTGCTTTCAAAAACAGAACACTGACTTTCCGAATCTTGTCGTTAATATGAGAGATCCATGTTCAGACTTGCGTGACTGATTGTCACAGAAGTGGTGTCCTTATTAAGAAAATCTAAGTCATCTATTCAGTAATACCAAATAATCATTTTAACAATAAAAGTGCTGTCTCTCGTTTCTAAAGCCTACTGTTTTTTTTCTCTCAGTGAGTCTAACATGGCCCAACATCTTGCTGGAGCTACTGAGAGCCTTTTTGCTAGGGTAGTTTAGCCTTGCTACACCAGTGACAGCTGAATTGAGTTATGGGTGCCCAGGGCAGAGTTATTTCTAACATACTAGTAGATTTGTCATTAGAAGAGGTGCGTAGCATTTCAGTTGTGTCTCACAGTGGAGCACCTAAACAGTCACTGACAGAGGAAGAAAGGAAATATTATCCTTATTGTGTGGTTGAAGAAATGAGTCTGGGAAACTGAGACTTTTTGGAATTATTCTGGAGTTTTAAGATAGTGCTAGGGAGACTTCGCTCTCTTGAGTCCCTACTGATATCTCCTGCTTCAGAGTTGATGAGCAAAACGTACAGAAGAGGGTGCTATTCTTGTCCGTCTCGGCAGCAATTACATTTCAGAGCAGGTGTGGGCTTTGGTGGAATAGGCATTAGCCTGTTGCAGTGTTGACCTGGAATTGCAGCCACTTCAGCCAGTGGCACAACACAGATTGACAATACATGAGGATTTCATGTTACTAGAAAACGGTGAAGATGACAGTGCAAGGAAAATAAATGAAATGGCTGGACAGAGGGGGGAAAAGTAGCAATGTGATACTTCAAATTGCTATGAAGCTGTTGGAAAGGGTGTGTTTGTATGAGTAAAGGGTATAATTTGCTCATTTGCATCTATGAATGCAATTCTCATTCATTAAGAAAACCGTATCATAATGATTGTAGAAATATTTTGAGTAGTGGCTGATCTCCCTAATGTTTGCTCTGACCAGTGATACAATATCGTTATCGGTGCATTTTGCATTTCCAGTAAAGAAAGGATGGTTTTAAGTCACAGAGATTTCTGGTGTCCTGTAGAACTTCTGTAACTTGATAGGTAGAAATCCTCTTTCCTACTTACCTGTATTGTCAGTAGATTTTCTTACTGTATGCTCAGTAAAACACTATCAGACAAATTAATTATAAATAATAATTAGAATGTTAAAGAAATTATTAAATTATGCATTGTATAATAGTATATAACTCTCTAACTAATAATAACTAGAATTACCGTTGTTTTTTTTCTTTTCCACATTGATGGCAGCTCTGTATGCAAGATCTCTCGTTTTCAGAACTGCTGTGTCTCAGACTAGAGCAGAAATCCTTTTTATTAGTTAGTCTTTCACTCGGTTCTACTCGGTTTCATACCATGCTGATTACTTGTTTCTCAGAGTCCTTTCTACATAGACGCTCTAGTCTTCCTTTACCATTAGCAATGCCAGCATTGGGCTCTGGCAAATTTTACAGAGGTGCTCCTACATTTTGTGCTCGTATTCTTAATGAAAATGTGCTTTCAAAAAGGCCAGGACTGATTTCTTTTTCTTTCTTTCCTTTTTTTTTTAATGAAATTCCAGTTGTATGACTTAGTTTAATAACTCCCCTTTCCCTTTTGTTGCTTCCATATCCCATATTTGGCCAGCATCTCATCCGCCTCGCCAGTTCTTGGGCTAGACCTCATTTTCTCAGATGAACTAATGATTTTCTGTCTGGCACAGAGTGTTATATCAAAAGATTTTACAGAACAAGTCAGATGCAGGAGAACGAATCTGTCTGCGCTGCAGATAGATGATGTCCACCGCATTCCGCTCACGAGAAACAATAGTTATTTTGTCAGAGACGATTAGATTAGTCAGACGACTGTTGGTAACCCGTGCAATGCCTGTCCCAGTCTCTGTTCCCATCAATATTTTCCTACTTGCTTTCCTGCAAAATTGCTCCCAAGCGTTCTCTGCAGTTGAGAATAGCCCTGGCAGCAAACAGCTTTACCTTTCCCCATCCTTTTTTAATTAGAAGTATCCTGGTCTCAAACCATCCCCGCCAGATGCATTTACTAAAAGTCTGTGCTCACTTCTTGCCAGGCTGTGTGGAGGACAGGGAGGAGGACTCCAGGAGATGGAGGTTGCCCATTCCCTCCAAATTAAGTGCAGGGGCCTTGGTGTGTTGAGGGGTTTGGATTCCTTTTTTGTTTGTTTGTTTGTTTTGCTTTGGGCTGTTTCCCTAATCTCCTTTTGGTCCTCCCAGCAGGCGCAGAGGGGCGCAGAGCCCAGGGAGAGGTCGGAAGCCCCTCACTCCTCGGAGCCATGTGCCGTGGCTGCGCGCTGGGCCTGCGGCCTCCTGCAGCTCCAGGCTCCTCCAAGGAGAGTTTCTGCTGCTTTTTGCAAGCTGACCTGGGGAGGGGATGGTGTTTGTCTCTCTCATATAACCCAGGCAGCACGGGCTGCTTCTGCCTTACAGATTTCGAAACCATTTCTACAACACCAATTTCTAATCTGCTCTGTGAGGGATGGAGAATATTTAGCCATTTCTTCAAGGAAGCGTTTAAAATCTCAGTTGTTCCTAGTTGGTCTGTTTTGAACTTCTGTCGCTCAAACTCATCACAGCAGATTGACAAACACTTTCCCTCTTCAGACAGGTTGTTTAAATTTTTTAAATAGATGCAAATAACCTATACCTAAAGGTGTCGCACATTATCACGTTCAGTCAAGGGTGCGTTGACGAGTGTGTTTTCCAAGGCCATGTGGATTTTTTAGAATTAATTAATATTGTAGAAATTGTGCTACGAGCTTTAGAAAACAAAACAGAACAAGAAAAAAAACAAAAGCAAACCTGGTATGTTGGCTTTCTTATGCACTGTCCCTTGAGACATGACAGTCTCAAGTGAAGTGGAATATCACTTGGTAAAAAAGAACAGTCAGGTGATAATCCTTAATTTTCAGAACTAATTTCAAATGCAGAGGCAAATAGGAGTTTTGTCTGAAATGACTTTCATTTTTGCTGTCTGAAATTGTGTGTCTGTCCTGTAGTTGGAGGGAATTTCTAAGCAGCTTAGCTTAGCTCCCCTGTCAGGTGCAGCCACAGACAACAGATGAATTTCAGCTGAAGGCTTTTGCTTGTATTTCTTTTGGGTTCTGAGGAATTATTGTTTTCATCTTTGTATGTCACCGTTCTGTGATCCTCATGAATACAGTTGTTCTCTGAAGTGAGTGATAATATGCTTGGGAAAATAAGACCCTCAAGGAAAAATTAAGACAATTACTCATGGTCAGGATGGAATAAAGTGATAAAAAAGATATAACTGTCTTCGGAAACCTAGAGGCATGTTGTAAAAAATACGTTTTATACCATTCTTTTAGTCAACAAGGACAAAACAAATAATGGATTTACAATACAAAAGAGAAAACATATATCCAGTAACAATGTCAATAACAAAGTTTCAGACTAGATAAGCAATGGAATAAGCTACAAGGGAATACCGTGCAGTGGCTAACACCAGGGATGTTCTACTTCAGACCCAATTCCTCCTCCTTAAACTGATTCTGCTACTTCACAAAGATGTGACCTCAGCAAATCTTCATGCAGTTTCTGGGCCTCTGATCTCTCCCTGTCTCCAGCATCTTTACTTCACTTATTCTCAAGGGCCTATTACGGCTACCACCACAATAAGGAGATAAACCTGCACTTCATTCGTCTGTGAACTCTGTGATTCTCTAAATTTCTTTATAATCTGAAATGTTATGTACTTATAATGAATTATGTTTATTAATATTCATTGCAAATGCTGCTGGATATAAAGCAGGAATTAATTTGAAAAAGTTTGCTCTCACAAAATACTTTCAAAGCAAGAGAGAACTATTTCCTAGACTAATATACAGTGTTTTAACTTTTTTTTTTTACAGTAGTATAACTGAAATGGTGGTTTAATATTTCGGCCTATAAAGAAGAGCAATAAAATGAAGTAGGGCAATATTACAGCCTAATTAAACATTTCTAAAACGTAACTTTTGATGATAGTACCTATCCAAAAGTTTGCACTTCTTAGGGAAGTGCAAAGCTCTGTTCGTGTAGCCTGTGAACTGAATGTGCTGGTTGGAAATGAGTTGTTTAAATGGCTTCTGGGGTTGTTAAGAGCACAGTCTGATCAGCATGATTCTCGTACTGCCTTTCAAGAGGTTATGCTCGACACCTAAAGAGTTAATGTTAGCTAATGTTCTAGTGATCGATTAATGTTTACACAGGCCTTTGAAGATGCTTGGCACTTGTGCAGTGCATAATGGTGATGATCCTACAAGTGCTGAGGTTTCAGTGTTTTCTGGGCAGCTTGCACCCGACTTCATCACGGTTTTCCTTCTTTGTGGAGAGTAATTACTCAGGCTGGTGTATGTTAAAAGAGTAGACTTCAGCAGTTTTATTTTTGTTCCGTCAGTCTCTTCTGAGGCACTATAGTCTAGATAGTTAAAAGCATTATTTACAGATTAAGACAAATGGTAAGGAAAAGAAAAGACTGTGTAGACAGTTGTGGATGGATGACTACGGTGCGGTTCTCGCAGGGAGTTAATGACTTCCACCCCAGCGAGGCCCCACCTGGTAGCCATGGGGCGCACACGGGTTTGCGTTTCCCTACGACTCGCTCGCTGGCGGTCGCCGCTGCCTCGCTGAGCGTTACTGGCTGCTGGGGGCAGCCCACGACTCGAGCAGCAGCCGGGCTGCAGCGGTGCCGGGTGCTGCCCGTCTGGGCTACGTGGACAGGATTATGTCTGTGCAAGCATATATCCAGTGGCCACTTCCTTCTCTCTCGCAGTTTGCTTCCACCTACAGAAAAAAGCTGTTAGACAATGTATACTTGGGTATGTGTAGATATACGTATTTTAAGGGGATTAAGGGGATTCATAGGGGTGCAAACAGGAAGGAGGAGGGGTGATATTGCTAAGGGAAGTTGTTCTAAATGGAGCTGTAGTAGTCACGGTGCCACACACGTTTTTCAGAGAAATGGAGCAGAGCTATAATGAGCGGATTTCCTCGTTCTCGAGCCAGTAGTGGTGCTTCAGCACAGGGCAGCAGATCCAACATGAGTGATGGGCAACTGTTATTCTAGGATATATGGTACAGTAAATTAATCACAAGCAATCATGTTTTTGTACTGCCACTGACACCATCTTTCTGTTGCATTGTTTGGAATTTTGACTACATCCCGGATTGATTCACAACAAGGTGGTTTCAGAGGAATCAAGATGTTTTGGTCCTGCTGCTTTTTACTTAGCGCCAGGGCAGCTTTTATCCACAAACCTAGGTATCTGGAAAACCCTACGTATTTGGAAAACCCTACGTATTTGGAAAACCCTACGTATTTGGAAAACCCTACGTATTTGGAAAACCCTACGTATTTGGAAAACCCTAGGTTTTTGGCAAACCTAGTCAGTGCTAGACTAGGTTAGCTGACTTACCCATTACTCAGCTACTCGTTGGGAGCAGGTCAGTTCTCCTCCAGCCAGGGCTTAATGAGTAATTCAGCTGAAATAAACTGTCTGTTTGTTTGCTTGTTTGTTTGTTTTAGAGAGGAATGATTGGTCCTGGGAAGAACTATTCTGTTCTGCCTGTCCCCTTGTTTGTTGCCTTCTCCATCTGCTCGTGTTTTGTGTGTGTTTTGTGGTTCTCCTGCTGTTGCTCACTTGTAAATTCAAGTTCAAAAAGAAATGTGTGTTTTACACTAGTTGTTTTACTCAGGAACGACATCGTTTTCATGTTTTCGTTTTAAACATTTAATTTTAACCCAGAGATCCTAAATGAGGAAAGGAGGAAATGGGAGATACTTAGAAAACAAAAAGGGACCTAAAACAAACATCTGCACATTTTCCAGAATACTATTTGTGGTGTTTTTCTGCTGTTTTTTTTTTTTTTTTTTTTACAAACTCCTTTAAGTCTTGCTTACAGATGGAGCCCTAGCCAGCGTATTTAAAGCAGAATTAATTTTCAGTGACAGCTCCTCTCTTGTGAATCGAAACAGCACGGTCTCTATTTCAAATGGTAACCAGAGTATCTTCTTGATGAAGTAGCTCACAGAAGGTCTTTGGAGAGGCATGAGTTATAACCCGTGGAGCAGCCTAAGTAACTTCCTAATAAAGCAAATGGGTAATTAGCGGTAACAGTGTGCTTTTCAGCAAGGGTCCCTTGGGGAGGAGAAGCAATAAGCTGGAGCTCTCTAGAAGAGACAGGGTAAGAAGTGACAAGTGGGCGCTCCTGCTGCGCACAGCAGTGCCTCGGCCTGCTGCTTGGGGAACGCGCCAAGGAGGAGCGCGGGCAAAGACAGCACTGACGCCTGCTCCTCCTGCGCCACAGGGACTTCGGGCTTCAGCCCGGATTTTTCTGGGTCTGTAGTGGCAGAAGACTTGATAGAAAATGCCTCTAAGTATGGCATTTAGGAGTAAACATTCCCACGGGGTGTTGTAGGGCTAGAAAGAGTTCTCATGTAGTACAAATGTTGCTCTTTATAAATAATGAGAACATCTACCTCTTCCATTAATACTGTCATTCTTCTTGATTTTCCTGTTGATAGGGAATAAGGCTATTTTTTGAGGGCTTAGGAGAGAAAGGACATTACAGGGAAGGGACTAAGGCATCAAGGTTGAACCCATGAGACAAGGTGTTTCCCTTGGTCTTCTGACTTCTTAGGATGCCTCTGGCTTTGTCAGCCAGCCTTCAAGTGGACAGTCCATAGGCTTAGAAATATCAGAAATGCCTCTTTAAATGGTCTGTAAGCTCTCATATAGCCATCATTATCCTTGTAACACATCAGGAACCAGATAGAGCAGCAGGATTATTTCTGTAAGAAGGTTTTGCATCGTTCATCTGCTTGTTGTGCAAGGATCTGCTTTGTATGTGTATGTCTTTTTTGTTCTCTATTTGTTTACGCAAAGTGACCATTCACACTCTCTTAGTATTTACTGTAATAACTGTTTAACATGGTTTTAATCAAGGATACTGTAAATATGCTAGAATGTAATAGAGGATCTGTGATTGTAGATCTATTCCCCTTGTTCACATAAGGACATTATTTTTGTCAGGACAAATACAAGCCCTTGTTTTCATACTATTTCAACTGTTAGAGAGTTTTCTTCTGTAAATGCATTACTAATGTGCTCCATTGCCTCTGCAAATGCTACTCCATTTTACCCACCAGGTTTTAAAGTTGCATTTTTTATTGTTACTGATCCCACATTTTAATACAGAGAGTAGCAAGAAGTGAAGAGGGAAGGAGAATACTTTCCTGTTGACCGATAGCATGCTGTGACACATCCTAGAGACAGTTCAGAGTTATTCATATTCATGAAACACCTGTTTCACCCCAAATAAAAATAGGTTCCTTTTGAAAAGGATGGAGCACCCTCATTAGCATGATGCTGATTCTTCATCATCTTTTTGTCTGTTGCATATGGATCCTTTCAGTACCTTCCTGTCTTTGCCCTTTGGCTGTCTGTTTGCATCTCTTAACCGCAGCATTCGGTTTTCAGATCCCTTGCAAGTAGAAGCAGTTCAGGGAAGCCTCTGTATTTGCTGGTGCTTGCAAAATTAATAATCTTTACAAAGTCTGCACAGTCATGCGGGCACCACTGGTTTCATGTGTTTCTTTCAATTCACCATCAACTCTGGATGTGGCAGGGTGAGTCTGCCCGGATCTCATCCTTAGTCTCCTCAAGTCCATAGTGCTGGTGCCATTTCTGAACTGTTGGATTGATTGGTAGGGATCGGCACGGGGCTTTACTGGCTTGTGCTGCAGTAGTTAGGAGTCATCTTGCTCAGCTTTGTGTTGGGGAAATGATAAAGTGGGATTAAAAAGAAAAAAATCCCTTATGTAATGATATTGGGGTGGGGTGGAGCTTTTTCTAATCCAGGGGTGGTCACCCTCACAGTGCATCTGGATAAAATAGGGAAGAGCTTGGAGCTACATGTCCTGTACATGTCCCTAATCCTGCCTGTCTTGTTAGGCTTGAGGCTTCATGGAATCCTCGTTTTCCATTGCCTGGTGAAATATATTTTCAGCTTAGAAAAAGGAAAGCTATAGGAAAGGAAAGGGAAGTGAAAAGGAAACAGTGTACTTTAATGCATACTTTCCCTCAAGCTTCTTTCTACAGCTCTCCTAATCAGAAGTCTTGTTGGTTTAGAGAAATGCTGTTGCCTTGTTGCTTTATGAGAAGTGAGAGTTGCTGGTTTTGCTGAATTTTAGCATTTTTGCATCATTTCTCTTTCAACTAAACACGACTAGGTAAGGTGAGCTGTAGGAGGCCTCCTGTACCCAGAATTTCCAGGTAGTTTTGGTACAGTGTATACTGGAAACATGGCATACCTTGTCAGAGAGGGGGCATTTTTGCCCTAACCTGCCCTTTTCCACATTATCGTGTGCTGCTTTGGTGCTGAAAAAAACAAAATGACTTTTGGACTTCTCACTAGCCCTATGCGAGTTTTCCTCCAGAATATAGTGCTTTTGTCTTGGTTTTCACCCTCTCTTGGACTGAGGTTATCACAGTAGCTATGCAGGCTTCTCTATTACAAGGAACAGAAATGAGAAGTGAACTTGAAAAAATTGGATTCACTCCTGGTATCCTGATATGCCTCTGTCTAATGCAGTCAATCAAAAGAGACAAAACCAGTGGCTTTTGTTCTAATAACGGTTGAGCCTTCTAAACAGCGCTGGTCCCTAGGAGAGGAAATTACCGCTGGCAGCAACATTACTACTTTATTACTGCATTGCCATTGTCACTGTGACCTTCCTTGCCTTAAACACTGCTTCCCTCTCACATGACTGAAAGGTAGCCAAAGGTTTTCTCTCCAATTATTGCTAGAAGACTGTGGGGATCACTGGTGTAGATAAGTTGGCAATTGCAATATTTCTGCAGCATTACGTGCACTTTTTCCTGCATATTGTATGTGTTACTGAGAGAATTTTTGATTGTGTGCATAAAAATGGTCATGGCAGTAGTTATTTTTATTACGTCTCATCTTCAGGGAGAAGCAGAAATTGCAGTGCTCCTTTTTTTCCTGAGAGGGCTAGTGAGAATTGTTTGCTCTTTGGTTGTCTTCTGTTATTGCTAAATAATCCCGGAGGAAGCCATGCCAAGTGGAGCTGAGATTTCCAAGGTCTGTATTGCACCATTCATTTGTGGAAGCAGCTGCACGTCAAAAACAGCAGTGGGTCTTTCTGCCACTCCCTCATCTCATCAAATACTATCATTTCCATTCTGTGAAACTGGAAAACAGCGGAGGGAATGAATGACTCATGCAGTCAGTCACAGAGCAGTTCAGTCATAGAAAACGCAGATTTATGTGAATGTTTGGTCATGAAGATCTCAGATACCTTTCCAGCCCATACAGGTGTTGTCCAACTCCTCTCTGACTGGGATTTTGCTGGCCAGCTACCCCAGGCTTTATTTCACGTCTTCCCTCATCTCAACATCTTGGTGATGGAGGCAATTTCAGGATGTTTTTCTTGGCGAGTTTCTCAGAACACAGGAACCATTAAAACCTCCACTGCTGAGGCTCACTCTTCCCCACAGGTCTCTCTGTCCCTTTAAGGGTAACAGGCTGAGAGGGGATCTAATCAGTGTATATAAATACCTCAAGGGAGGGAGTGCAGAGGACGGTCATGGTATCTTTTCAGTGGTGGCCACTGATAGGACTAGAGGAAATGGCCGGAAACTGAAACATCAAAAATTCCATAGGAACTTAAGGAAAAATTTCTTAACAGTGAGGGTGACAGAGCACTGGAACAGGCTGCCCAGAGAGGTTGTGGAGTCTCCTTCTCTGGAGATCTTCAAAACCCGCTTGGATGCAGTCCTGTGCCACGTGCTCTAGGTGTCCCTGCGTATGCAGGGGGGTTGGACTAGATGATCTCTAGAGGTCCCTTCCAACCCTAAGCATTCTATGATTCTATGATTCTATGATTCTATGAACAGCATTAAGGCCTGGTGATCACATTTATATGACTGACTGAATAATTTATTTGATCAATTTAAGCTGTCTGCCAGCTCGTGAAATATTTGAGAGCACGCAGCAATGTCACTGCTTTTATATATTATACAAATTTACTCAACAAAATCCATTCCACTTGTATTTTGTAGACAGGTTGTATGTAGCTGACAACCTCGATGAGACATTTCATTAGTCATTAATAACTTTGGTATGCATTCCCAGTGTGGGGAGTTTGACCCTTAATTCTAGAGAGGAGTGGGAAAACACTGAAATGTCAGTCTCTGGGGGAAGTAACTGTACAGGTTGCAGAGGAAGTGGACTGTGTTTTTCTTCCTGTATTGCATAATTATCAATCAAGGAACACTTCCTAGAAAATTTAAGGAAGTATAGACTTCAAGTGTTGGCTAAAATATGCCAGTATGCCTTTCACTGGTTCTTCATTATTAGCAGGAACGTGAGCTGTGTGTGAGGTGTGAACATAGCTCTTGCTTTTGATGGATTGCCCATTATTTACCTTGTATAAGAGTTCATGGCTAAAATTTTGCAAGGATTTGTGGGGTCCTTGTCTTCTTGCATGTAGTAGCAGAAGTCAGGTTTAAGTATCTGAGTACTCCTGAAAATTTTTGGTGTTTAGTTTTGTTTTAATTTGAACAGTCTTCCAATAAAAGAATAATGGCATGTTTCTCTTTGGGCTGCAGGATAATATTTTTTTTTCTTGCGCAAGGATATCAGCTCTTTTTACTCATTTCTTCTGTAATGCACACAATACAGTCAAGATTTCCACATGTGAGAAGAAACACTGGGTGCAGCATTTTAGATTCTTTACAAATGTGAAGGTTGAGCATCTTCTGATTCGCAGATCTCTTCAAGAGGCCTTATACCTTATCTCTTTTTTAAAGAGAACGAATGTCTTTAAGATTCCTGTTTCCTGGACAATGACCATTCACACTACCCAAGCTGTCCCCTCCTGGTGTTCAAAATAATGGGTTGGGTGTTCCCAGTTGCTAAAGTTCCTTTTCAGATCAGTGCTTATCTTGCTTGCTTTCATATCAGTAACATCATTCTCATTTCTGAAATTCAGGAATTCCCAAAGGTCAGAATGACCACTTCCCACTTTAAAGGCATAGCAGAAATTGAACACTTACTAGTGACTTGGCATTCAGCAGCCAAGCCAGGAAAAAAGCAGAGTTTTTTTAAGATTTAGGGCAATACCTTGTTGAAAGAGGTTTGTTATTGTGTCTTTGTCTGCTGTTGTAATGAGGGATGGGGGCATATATCTATGCTACTTCCAAGTATTGCACAAAAGTTGTAACAGGAAAAAAAATCAGATTTCTAAGATGAAAACTAAATGTGAATAAATACACATAGCTCAGTCTTATTTTTTGAATATGGGGAGAGATGTGTAGTTAGTCTCCTCTCCCCTAAACTATCTTGGGGTTGAAGTGGAAAGGATGCCACTTTGAGCTATCATCACATCATCGGTGCTGCCTTCTGGTGAACCTCTGACTGGTGACACTGGTTTGGACTGCGATGAGGGGACATACCAGGTGCTTGGTGTGGAGACACTCGTCATTTCCCAGCATCTGTCTTGTATGCAGAAATGTCTGCTGTCTGCATCCAGTTCACTGCACCAAATTTGAAAATTAAATCTCTGCTGTGCTTTAGGCTGATCAGTTATTGAAATGCCCTACTGTAATCCATGCCCTTCCAAGACAGGCTTATGCAAGTGCAAATACCTTGCACCACAGCTAGAACAAATTCTAACTTGGTGTGTTTTGTTGCTGTTTCTCATGGGAAAAGGCTTTCAGACATGGGGTAAAATGAAGACACAATTCCTACAATCTTTCTCAATTTGTTTGCCTTCTCCTCTTGTTTTCTGCTAATCCGCAGAGGAACAATGTAACGTATCAAATCTGTTTACCATTTGAACACTCTGGGATGCTTGAATGTCTTTCTCATAATTTAAAAAATGAGCTGACAGACAAAATTGTTTTGGGTAGGCACTCTAAAAATACACACTCCAAGAACTACGAAACTCCCAAGTAGAATTCGCAGATAGATTTTTTTTTCTCTTTTCTTTATTTTCTTTCTTTTGTGTGTGTGTGTGAGGAGAAATGAACTGAGCTTTGTTTCTCAAAGTCACAGCTGTAGATAAGCTAGAAGCTTGACAGACTACTTGAGTCCCAATAGGTGGTACATTGATCTATAGCTCCAAGAGTTGTGTCAAGAAGAGAAAATCAACAAGATCTTCATCTGTTTTTATAGGCCTGACTTTTCTTCCGAGACTTGCCTTTCAAAGTTGACCTCATTTGTGAAAATGAAGGTTGGTCAGTGCCATGCATAAGGCCAGGAGTCTGGCACCTTTAAAAGATCCTGTGTAAAAGGTCTCCGAACTGTTCCAATGATGGACCTTGGTCTCAGATTACAACTAGTCAAAATGCAAGGAAACAAGGAGCTGAAAAAGAAAGAAAGAAAAAAAAAAAAAGCAAAGAAATTTCAGATGGTTGATAAAACTTGAGCAGCCTCTAAATTTGCTCACTCCTCCGAGGAGGGTAGTACTCTGGTAGTGAAGTCCTGCTGGCCTGGAGCTGGAGGGGGACAGTTCAGGGCTGTCTCGCTGTGTTCTGGAGACAGCCAGCAACAACTTTGTCACCTTCTTCACCCTCAGAAGGGAAGGACCGTCTTCCATTAGATGTTCAAGTGCTCTGAGCAGAAGAGAAGCCTGCCCTGAGTTAGAGCAGCCACACGTGTGATAATACGAATACTGCTACTGTTCTGCATTTGTGACGTTTCCACTGAATTGGATTATGTTGCCTAGAATTTTACAGACATACAAAAAAACACCTGTGAATATGGCCTTTTTTTCCCACCACTATCTAGATGCTGAAAGGGAATTTTGAAGAAGTTGTTTACTATTTGTTTCTGATTTTTTATTGGGATTCGCTTAAGACATTGATCTTTCTTTCCAATAGGACTAACTTTCTCCATTTATATCAATAATAGCGATTTTTACTCTTTTATCTTTGGACTAATGTAGTCCAGTTTGAATGTAGTCTAGTTACTTTTTTTTTTTTTTTAATGGGGCATCTCTATTTTGCATGCAGCCAACATAGTAGATACAATTTGGGGCTGATTATCATAAGTAGCACGAGTTAGAATCGATGATCAAGTTTCTGAGACTCTGTAGCCTTCCCATTTAGTTTGATTTATTGATTTTTATGAGGAGGAGCAGTGATAAGCTCAGGCTCTGCGGAGGATCAGAAAGGCCAGTGTACGTCAAGGTTATTGCCTTGTTTCATGCTGTGATTTATAATGCCCTGGTACTGGCTGAATTCTTCTGCTTGGTGTTATTTTATTTCTTCTCATCATTATAGTATTTCATGACTTAAAGACAAGTGCCCTCTGAGAATCTGCTCTGTTGTGTCTCTAACATTATTACAGGCTGAAGGTCTGCTTATTGGAAGTGCTGAGCCCTTGCAGCTCCAGCTGAATGAATGGAAGCTGAAGGTGCTCTGAAAATCATGCCCCAGGCATTTTATTCTTTTAAAGGAATTGAGCCCTGCCTTGTAAATATAGGTCTTTGCTTTGACTAATTCCCCCTTGACTGCACATCCTCCAAAGTAAGTGGAGTTTATTTGATTGGAATGAAACCTGGTGCTCCTAAATTAACTCTCATCCCAACTACATAGATGAGGAATTGATTAGATCTTAGTAAATTTGATGTTAAAATTAAGCCTCAAATCTACAATTAAGCTTCAGAGGTTTGCTGTATAATTAGAATATTGCATCTTGGAAAAGATGAAGAACCATTTTTATTTGAAGCTTCAAGGTGGTTCTAAGCCCAACTCGTGTGCCTATGGCAGAGGTAATTAAACACATCAAACAGATGGATGTGCTGCTGAAGGAGACCCTGGGACCAAGTGGTGGTGGCCAGCTGAGAGTGCCAGCCTAGCTGAGCCATTCGCATGTTCCTGTGAAGAGCCTTAATCAGATTTCTCCAGATCCCCCTGAAAGGGGGCAGATCTCAGAAATGGGGATCCAGTCTTGAGGAAAAGGGGTGATTTGTCCTGACACACAATACTCGTGCTGTTCTTTTGGTGTAGGAACCTTATGTGGTTCCCATTTGATCTGGTGGCCATTTGATCCTGAAAGTAAGGGTAGATGTTGCTGTGTGTATATCATTCTGCTCCTACTAAAATAGCTCTGACAATAATGGCAGGATTTAAGGAGGTTTTTTTCTTTTCTTTTTTTTTCCTGCTTGGCTAAAGCCCTTTCTGTCTGCAAGTTCTCCATCAATGCCAAGGGGTTAGCAGTGCTTCAGCCCTACCCTCAGTGTTTGAAAATCCATTCTTCACTCCGGGAGTTTCATAGCAGTCCTGTTAAACTATATGCCCCCTTTTCAAGATCATCATTTTAGTATTTTGTTCCATTTTGCCTTCCTTAATGCCATTATTTGATTAAAGATGAAAAGAAAAAACAAAAGCAAAAAGGGAAAGATGAAAAAATCTATTTATTGTTTTGTTTCCAAATATTTTTATTTTAAAAAATTAAATATATATACTCTCATGCATTTCTCTAGATTCCTGTGTGATACCTCTGTGGTGTACCTGCCTGCAATATGACAGCTTGTTGCCTGGGTCCACAGATCATGACATTTCAGTGTATACATCGATCAAATACTATTCTGTGACTGGTTGGGTTTGCTGTCGTGTTTGCTGTCTGGTTCTAGCAGCCAGTGTTTTCCATGCTGTTAACAGCGGGGAAGGCCGGTCTTTTGATGAAGAGCCTGGTGGCTCTGTCTCTCCCCATCCCAGCCTGAACTTGGCACAAACACAGCACAAACTGACAGAATACTTAGGCAAACAGGTAGTTACTTGTTTGCTCTTGCAAGGCTCTCTGGCCTGCCTGCTTGGAGAGAGGCTCAGTACTGTATTTTATTGTCTTTTAGGCAATATGGTTTGGCATCCTCTGTTATTAGAACTGATGATTTCAGTATTTTTTCTGTTGTGTAGCTGGGTTTTGTTTGTTTTGGTTTTGTTTTAATTCCTGCCTGTAAATGTTCCACTTCCCCTGTTTTGTTTCGTTTTGTTTTCTATTTTTAGCCAGTGAGACCTGCAACGATTTCCACCCCATGTTCTTCACCCATGACAGATCATTTGAGGAATTCTTCTGTATCTGCATTCAACTCTTGAACAAGACATGGAAGGAAATGAGGGCAACTTCAGAGGACTTCAACAAGGCAAGAAAAAGGCCGGGGAGGGATTTACAAGGCAGGATGTTGAAGCAAGGCTGTGCCCTCTTCCCTACGGGCACAGGGATTTACAGATCCCACTTCCACTGACTGTGGAGTTTCACCTGCTCAGCTTCTCTGCACATCAGAAAGGCAACATTTGGAAAGTGAGGGTGTTGGGGATAGGAGGCATAAGGAAGGTTCATAGATGCTTTTCAGTCATGTTGCACTGCAGACTGTGGAGATAAAAACCTGACTGGAGGGGAAGTTCTGACTTTTAGTAATAATACGCTGAAGTGCTGCAGCCTCTAAGGTTGTAAATAATGCAAGGAAAATACTGTGGTGATAATTCTGTGCATCCGTTTCATTTTGTATGAGCACTGAAGTAAAATATTCAAGAGTGGACATGATCCTGATGAAGTGTGGTGCAGTGCAGGCAGCTCAAAGTTTTTAAAAACTAAAATCTCAGAATCACACCCTTTTTGTTGAGGAGATAAATCTGAAATTGTCGGGCAATCTACAAACTGGTAGCAAAGCTATGGAGAACAGGGCTGGCTGGCTGAGTGGTCCTCACACATCCCAGTTTAACTCTGTGGCTTACCAGAAGACTGGACAGTATTGTTTGCATTTTGCAAAAATGAGAGACTTGAACTTTCCTGGGCAGCTGGCATTCTATGTCGGCATCGTCTAACTGGAAGTTTAACCTCTACCTGAATCTAGATGTTGGTTATAGAGATACTCATTGAGAATAAAAAGTGTGACTGCTACCCTATGTTAGCATTTGCCACATAGCTCCTGTAAAGATACCATACATGAATGTTACAGCAGAGCTTATGAGAGTGATCATGCCAATCTCCTGACTGGAAATGGCCTAAATGTCCATTTTTTTTTATTTTTTTCCCCTGCAGAGTATGGGTGGATTTTCATGAATTAGTATCGTATAGCTATTGTTAGTTTATTTTTAGCTAAGATAGTTGCAGGAGGGCCTGAGCTCTGGGAAAAGCCCAAGATCTCTGACTGCTCAAGTTATTTCGGATCTCTTAACGCTTTTTGTAAAGCGTGGGGAAAATTAACCTCTTTTGACTCTGTCATTTCTAACAGTTCAGCCGTTATGTTCTGCTCATCTAAATCTTGTCTTCTAATTACGAGGAAGTTTTGTGTTCTCATCTGCTTCCAAATGACACGTGGTGGTGAGGTGAGGTGTATCACTCAGCTGATAACCATCAGTGAGTGAAGGAACCTGTTGTTGTGTGGTTTGCAAAGCACTTCTGCGTTGTGGAGGATTATATGTTATAGAGTGGTACCCAAGGTTTACCTATATGGTCAGTGGATGACAGCTGCTAGTGTTGGTGGCTTTACCAGAACCAGAAAATACATTTTTAATCTTTGCTGGGAAAGGCTATGGAGATCAGGACGTATTCATATTATTTCTGCATCTTCTCTTTGTGCAAGGAGTATCCATTTTTAATTAGTCAGTGTTGAAAACTTGGCAGGCAGAGACCATGTGGACCCAGGGAGCATTCAGCCCACACTTCGAGGAGCGAATGAGAAGAAGAAAGATCTTACAAGTTGCAGTTGTCTGCTGTGTGTGAAAAATTCTCTTTTCTCCTTTCTACTGTTTTTCATTTTCAATAACTTGATTGCTATGGTAATATATGAAATATATCCCCCTGGGTGAAAGACTCTTTCTTTTTCTTCCTCCTCCTTCCCCTCCTCCCCTCAAAAAAAATCTTTAAAAGAAAAGAAAAAAGTATACTGGATATACTCTCAGTATGCTGATAGTAGCTTTTAATAGATAGAGTTTCTCTCAGAAAGCTAATCTACCTGCTGTGAGCTTTATTCATAACTGAAGAACAGGAGCCTTTTCTTGTTTAATTTTAAAATTTTGATTAATCACAGGAGATCGCACATACAAGAGATGGTAGGAGGTCTATGTGCACACACAAAGATTTGCTTCCTCATCTCTTGCATCGGAGAATGATAGATGCTAAAAGAGGTTAGGTAATTGGCTATTTCTCCTCAGATTTCAATGCCTATTCTCAAGAGCTTTTGATGGCAAAACAACATAGTGCTGCACTGTAGATCCTTGGTCCGTGTTGTGGAGATTTCATATCGCTTTGTTCATTTAAAGGCTTTAGTAAAATAATGAAAACGTGACTATGTTCGTAGCTGGAAAAAAATGATGGTGTTTTAGTGTGATATTTCTAATCTCAAGCTTTTTATTTCAGACTCTCATTCATTAAAATGGACACCTTTTGTCAGGATCATCTCTTGAGACCACTCTGTGTTAGAAATAATGCTCAGATCTCTATGGGGATAGCGATACTGTTGGACTTGGAGCCTTTTTTGCAATCTTTCAGTATACTAGTAGATATCTGAATAAAATAATTCAGTCAGGCAGATAAGCTTATTTTATGCCTTTATAACAGTTTAAAACATACATAATTCATGCTTGTAGAGGTTTCTAGAGGAATTAAGTGCAATTAGATAGAGACCTGCAAGTGACAACAATTCTGTTTGAAACCTTTTTGTTTTTCTTTGAGCCTACTGATGATCAAAGAACACTTTACAAGCTCTGTGCTCCAGTCATTTGTGAGCAGACGGCATGGTTTACGACTTTGAAAATATAATCTTGTCTCCAAGCTTTACATAATTCTGCATGTTTTATCACAGCAGAAGGAAAGGTCGTGTTTTGATTTCAAGAGTTGGCAGTGGTGATTGCAAAAAAGCTGGACTAAGTTTGCTCATGTTCCAGTAGAAACCAAAATCCTTTGTCACTAGCCCACCAATTTAAATGGATGCCTCGGGCAGCCCTCCGTCTGCTCTGCCTGCTCAGGGTAGCCAGGTCTAGCTGCCCCACAAGCTACTAAGTACTTCACTTAATACTTAGAAGGTTTTTTTGGGAGGTTGTTGGGGTTTTCCATGACGATAGGTGAAATTCAAGGTAACTGCCCCACCATAAAGTTCCTCCCATGGTGCTATATTAATGTCAACTCCCAGTGGGAAATTCTGTGTTGATCTCTGTTAGCCACATGTAGGTAAATGAGCCTGGTTTGCCCTAAGTAGAATTTGCACTGCGATAGCTATTTCGTGATAACTGTAATGCACTTGTGACACTGTAAAATACGCCTATTATTTGCCATAAGATGGGACCAGCACAGATAGGAAGAACATTCTGTAAGGGACAAGATTATCCTCTTGCCTCTATTCTCTAGATATTTCAGGCTTGTGCTTATAGCTTTGAAGTTCACATGTTAATGAGAACAGCGGTGAAAAAAATGGAAAAATGTGTTATTTTAATTGTAGAGCCAGCCATAGCTTGTCTTATTAGACCTGCAGAACAATTTGCCAATTCTCTGTGTAGTGGAAAAAAAAAAAAGAAAAAAGAGAAAAGAATTTACTGCTTCCAGTCCCACTGTGTAATAGAAAATCAAATTATTTGGTTCACCCACCGAGGTTTTGAAGCTGCTTGGCCAGAGAATAGGCTCAGTGTATGGGGTTGATAGATACCCAAAAGTCCCTAGTTGTAACAAAGACATAGCTTGTCTTTTCAACATGGCTAAAGTTAAGAAGGGGACATCAATACTGGAAAAACTTCAAAATGCCTGTGGTATATAGCAATTGAGATCAAAGTCTATTGTGTTCACCGAAACTAGAGGTTCGGGGAGCAGGAAAGGGGCTTGGCTATTGATGCTATGGATTTTTCTCATTTCTGAAAACTCTAGTTAACTAATTTTCCCCTAGGCCATATGTTTTAGATCATCACAGTATAAAACGCCAGCTCCTAAATGTTATTATGAAATTTTATTTTGTATTGCGGTGACGAGATACGGATTTTTTCCTGATTCCAGCCTTTTGGCAAGGCGGGCTCTCATTTCACGGTGGCGGACCTGGATACCCGCTGGCAGCGGCACTTGCGTTTGGGTGCTGTGCCAACCCGCAGCCTCGCAGCCCTGGCGCAGGACGGGCCTGCTCCGCGAGGCCGTGACGTGCATCTCTGACAGCTACGTGACGGCTCCGCGCACAGCAGGCCGCGTGCGGCGCGTAAGCGGCGCCGTGGATGTTGTTCGCAGTGGCAGCAGATGCAAACAATAAATGCCCTGCGTGAGCCCTGTAATTAAACACCAGAGCAAACACCGAGGTGTTTGATAACCGCAAGATGTTTATTGCTCATGCTCAGACCCTGTGAACATTTTTCCTTGCTTCATGACAAGATAACAGAAAAGGCAGCCGAGCATGATGTAAAAATGAAAAATATTGTTTCTGTGTAGCGTGATGGTTTGGAAGTGCTGTGCCAGAGGTTTCTCAGATTCTCTAGTGTTGTCACGTTTTAGGAAGCGTTAGGATGAATAATTGCTGAAGGCTGGGCTCAGAATATGAATAATCTCAATTTCAAAGAGAGCAGCAGTGTAAACGGCAGGCTGTGTGGAAGGGGGCGCGCGGGCCAGCGCCTGCATCAGGTAACGTAATGTGGCCACCAGGGACCGAGGCCTGTGGAGGCCGCGCGTGCGGACCGGGCCACACTGCTCTCCAGTTCCTCCTTCCCCCTTCACCGACCCGTTAAAAAACGAAAAAAACATCTCGGAAGGAGCATCCTTGCAGTCAAACATGCAAGTCTACCTCACTTTTCCTCCAGTGATGAATATGAGAAGAAGGGATCCCCACTAGCTCTTCACAGGCGATCTCCAGGGCACTCGTTATTTTCTTTGGGGCATGTCACCAGTCTGAAGCAGATGAATTTAACTTCTTTTGAGAAAACCCCCTCAAGACAGTTCTTGTTGGCATTTTACCCGTGGGAAGCACTGAGTGGAAGGGTTGCGCCTCGGTTGGCTTTACTGCACCTTCCCTGGGCAACACTGTGTGTGTACCAGACAGGGATGCTGCAAATAGATGATGCCCACGTAGAGTGAATTCAGTATTCCCCGGGCTTAGGCAGATTAGTGCAAATTAAATTCCACATCTTCACACCTGAGGCCATTAGTACTTTATTAAATTTTATTGGAAGCAGATAATTGCTATAAATATATTGTTTCATTAGTTGGGTAATGAATGAATTTAGCAAAAATATATTTGTGACAACCTTTGCTTTGTACGTCTGCTGCATGGTGTGTAAATAAAAGGTGATCTTTTATTTATTAAAAAAAAATACTGTCCAAATACAGTGGAATCTCCTAGAGGAGTTTAATTTGAAACAGATACTTTTTTTTCAGCAGTTCAATATAATATAGGAAAAGCCTGTTTATTTTAAAAGACATTTCCCTAGCCTTTGGTCAGTGCTGCATGCATTTTTGTGGCCTGAATATTGCAGATTTATTCCTTCATCAGCTGTTCATTTGGGAATGGCTGTTGGACTTCTCCATCTCTCTGCATTTATCTACACCTGACAGATGTCCAAATGGCTCCCACTGCGTTTGTCAAAGCAAGTTTATTTCTCCTCTGCTGCTTCTGGCTACAGGCACCTGAAGAGGTGTATTGAAGACTCTGATGATCTTTCTACTTACTGAGGGATCTAACTGTAAAAATCAGATCTAAATTTTGTACATACTGCAAATTTGAAGCTCTTAAAGGAACTGAATAATTGTTTTGCATTTTACAGCCTTATAGTTGCTTCTTTTGAAAAAAATTCAGTGTCCACTAGCATTAACAAGAGTGCAAGTACACTTGAAATAACTTGCCGTTGATTTGTAAGATATGAGTATGTATACTGAACAGTATAAGGAGAAACGCTTGTCTGTCTTTGCATGTTGTAGTATATGAAGAATTTTTCTAGCTTAAAGATTTTTTTTCATTAAAAATACCATATTTCTGTTTCTGCCAGAAGGCTTTGGAAGTCTTTGGTAGCAGGGTCACATCTAGTTATTATTGTAGCTGAACTGCCCTTCTCCAGTGATCACATATGTAATGATTTCATGGAGGCTGTAGACTTAAAGGGAGAAGCACTTTAAGGCTGAAATTCTGCCGCTTTATGTTTGAGGATGGATACACTAAGAAAGAGTTGGATTCTTTAAGCGGAAAGCAAAGAAAGGACAGCATGTCTCAACAAAGCATCTGCTACTAAGAAAGAAAAGGGAAAAAATAGAGCATTTTAGCAAAATCTGTTCCTTGGTCAGTAGCTCCTTTGTTTGACTCATCCTTTCCCTCCTCCTTCTCCCCCAGTGAAAGTTGCTTTTGGTCTCAGCAGTTAAATCTCGTATTTATAAAAGCCCCAACTTCCTTGGAAGAGTGGATTTTATCCTCCTTTCCTCATGAAGTCTGTATATTATTGCAGGGCACACAGGTCCGCTTAACACCCTGTAGATGGCAATTTTTAAAACCGTTGGTACTTTGTATTTTCAAAGTGCTCTTCATTTTCATCTCTGTAGGTGATGGTCAAGCCAATATATGTGTCTGTATCAGCCTTCAAAAAGAGGATTGAGTAAAAGGCCAGAAGAAAAATGGCTCTAGGTTATCTGTGCTACTTTTTTTTTTTTTTTCACTGGGAAGAATTTGTCTCGCTTGTATGTAGGATGTTTTAGTCTCTAAGGGAAATCACATAAACTAACTGGAACTGTCACCAGAACAGCGTATTCTGTTGTATTGCCCTTGTCATTCTTGACTTGAAGTGTAGATAATAATCAAATCTCAGGAACCACTCTTGCCTCTGTGTTTTTATTTCTTCTTTCTAATATATGTTTTTTTGTAATACAGTTAAATCAGAGGTGCATGGCATATGGCTTTTTGCTGCATGAATTGCTGCTGATGTGAATGTCAGTGGGCATATAATACCAGATTTTCATTTTGTGAATCACAATGCATGGAATTCAGCCTGAAAGCTCCCCAGACTATAGACCTTATTATAGGCAAATAAAAAAGGGAAGGGAAGAGGGGGGAGAGGTGGGTGATGTCTCAGAGATTTTGTTTCAGTTGAAATGAGGTTATCATGATGAATGATGCAGCTGACAATGAGATTTTTATAGCCTCCCTTAGAGTGGCAGAAGAGCTTATGTTATTGTTGGTTTGCTTTAAGTAATTGTAATCTAAATAGCGCTGTGGTTGAAAGGAGCAGCAAAAATCTTTCATATACATCTCATAAGCAAAGCCAGGGCTTTTTGCGAGTTTTGTCTCATATGTCCTTACACAAATGTCCTTCATTGTCTGGAGTCTCCATCTCGTGCATTGCCTTGATTGAATACGTCAGTCGCCGTTACAAAGACAACGTTTGCCAGGCAGTCGCTCCTGCTGCGTTTCGCTATTTTTAGCACGTGAGGTAACTGGCCAGCGTCTGACAAAATGCTGCTGCTACCCGCTGCACTGGTGTAACCCGAGGCTGGGTGGCTGGGCTGCATGGGAGGGGAAGTCTGCTGGTGTTCCTGGTGGTGTCCTTCCGTGTCTGACTGTAGCCCAGGCAAAGAGGCAGAGAAAGCTCCCATCAGGCAAGGGCACGTTGGGAAGGATCCTTGCTCCATCCCACAGCTGTGAGAGACAGAAATGCCATTTTGTTTACTTAAGGAAAGCCCACAAAGAAAGTGATCCCCCTGTTTTGATGGGAGTGGTTCCTACACAGAGATCCGTGTAGCAACAACTGGTAGTGACGTTCTTATCACAGACCAAGTTGAGCCTTGGGGTGTTAACTAGAAATGTCCTCTCAAGTTCTAAGAGAACCTATAAGTGTATGGGATTTCTGTAGCAAATACTAGTTACTAGCTTTTCTTCCTCAGAATATTTGGCCTGGAAGATGCATTGGGGCTGGTTTTTGTTTGGAAATCACACTGAAGCTCAGACACAGGCCCTTGAGTTCTACCACTTTTTCCCCTGAGAGCAAAATAACAATTTCCTATGAGTCATGTGGCCCTTTCATCTTTGTCCTTTCACCTCTGCACAGCCAATTTGAATATTCTTGTGGAAAATGCTTTAGATAAACTGACAGCTGAGGGGAATGAGATGCACTGATGAGAATTTATTGATAGGCTCTCCCAGTTCTTCAAAGTTACCATTATACGCTGGTCTCAGCAAGCAGAGAAGCACAGCCCCCAAAAACATGTACAAAAGTTGATGAATATCGCCACAGAAATTGTGAATGCAGTAATGGAGAGAGATTTGATGTCACATAATTATATTATCCCAAAGATCACAGTCAGGTAAAGGAATGAATAGCAATTCCTGTGTTGCTGTGTCAATTGAAGACATTAATGGTGACACTGTGAAACTGAAATATTCCAGAACCATCCTTGCAGCAAGAATGTCAGTCTGCTTATGGAAGAATGGAAGTGTCTGGGGAAATAGCTTCAACACACACTTTGAATTTTATGGTGATTTTTCTCTCCGGAGAAGTATTTTCAGGTTTGAATCACCAGTTTTCTGTCTCGGAGAAACTATATTGTCTTTGTTGTGTTGCTGATGTTACGAGACCCTCAGTAGCAAGGACTTCAAAATTTGCAGTTGCTTCCATTTTGCTTGAATACTAAAGGCTGTCTGGAACTTCTTGTTGTGCTTTGTCAAGAGTCTGAAGGAAACTGAAAATCTCATTATATCATTGTAACATCAGCAGCCTCTTCAGAAGCCATTGATCAGCTCTTCAGAGTGAAAATGACATTTCACAAGTTGCCAAATAGGAAAATGAAAGACCCTTATTTTTGCAAAATCAAATGTCTGAGAGGAAGGATGTAATCTCTTAGCTGTCATGATTTCCAGATTCCTTCCAAGAACTCTCTTCTATGTAAGCTAGGGATTCGGAAGCTGTTAAAGGGCTGTTTTCTTCTTACTGGTGATTTATTTTTTATTTTAATCCAAACAAATCAGATTATTTTATAACTGTTGCTTATTTAGTGTTTTAAGGTCCCCATGTGATTTTTATAAGCACATGTATAGATTAGTGACTGGATATTTTTAGGAAAAAAAAAAAACACAAATCCCCTTGGGAAAAAAAAAAACACTCACAAATGCCCTTGAATCTCTATGTCTCTTCTCAGTCAAGCATCCTTCAGCCTCTATGTCTGTTCCCTTACCTCCAACAAGATTGATTCCCCAGTCTCCCAGTCTTTCTTATTTTTTTTCCCCTGCCTTTCCAGCATGGCTTATACAGCTGTTTCTACCTGTCATGAAGTGGGCGATAGTGACTTTTCTCCCTTTCTTTAGGTAGGGTGTCTGCAGATTACCTTGCACAATTCGTGTTAGGGGACCAGAAAAGATCCTTGAGATTGCAGAAGGCTGGAAAGAAGTTTGCAGGGTAGGGTTTCTGGCAACCATCTGTTTTCAGCCATAGTAGAAAGCTGAAGGACCTAATTTAGAGTTGAATTTAGAGATGAGAGGGTTTTTATTCCTCATTATAGATACATGGGCAATCAAGGCCATGAGTGGCTACCTAAATAGCACCTTTTAGCAACTATGGCAGAGAACTGGATGTTCCCTTATCTAACCAGCTAAAGGAAAATCTTTAAACTGCTGGATCTACTTAGATTTTTTTCTTTTCTTGCTATAAAACTTATTTAGCTTCGTTTGGGCTAGGGTTTTTTTATTGGCTTGTTGCTTTTAAGCTCCAGAGAACAGAATGTTTCATAGCTGCTCAATTTGCTTTAGTTATTATCATTTGAAAGAATTTGATGATTCTAATTTCCTTCTTTACACTTCTTGATTTTAGTAGTAGAGTAACACTTCAGTATCTAGTATCGATTTTTATGATGGCCAGGGCTCTGATTAATTTCTGCACCACAGTAAGCTGGGGATACGTGACTGCCAGTGCAAATGAAGGGCTCAGAGTAATTTCATCTTCTCAAATATGGGTCTTTGCAGAGTGGTCCTCGTTTGGAGAGCCAGCAGTGCTCCACATGCTGGGTGCCACCTGCACAAGCGTAGCTAGCAGCTCGTGGGGCTTCTCCCCCGTTTGGCGCTGGTGAGGCTGCATCTGGAGTATTGTGACACCTTCTGGGTCCTACTAGTGGGAAGAGATTGATAAACAGGAGCGAGTCCATCAAAGGCCACCAAGAAGATTAGGAGGGGATGGAGCATATGGTGTGTAAGGGAGTTGGAAGGAACAAGGCATTTTAGCTTGGAAATGACTGGGAGGTGGGAGAGGGTGGACCCCATTGCTGCCTTCCACTACCTGAAGAAGTGTAGAGAAGATGCATGCTGTTCTCAGAGCTGCACAGTGTGAGGAAAAGAGACCAAGGTCACCGATCACAGCAAAAGAAACTTCAGTTGGACATAAGGAAAATTATTTCTGATGATAGATACCGGTGCAAGACTAGAAAAGGTTTCCCAGAGGGACTGTGGAATCTCCGTCCTTGGAGAAACTCAGAACTTGCCCAGATGAGACCCTGAGCAACCTGACGTAAGTGTGAGGTTGGCTCTGCTGTGTCGCAAGTTAGAGTGTCCTCTAGAGCTTCCTATCAACCTGAGTGTCTCTGTGATTGTATGTGTAACAACTGCTTTCTTGTCTAATAAGAAATAGAGAGAAATAGCAATTCATGTTGTTAATCATCATTAAAACTAGGAGAGAGTCAATAAATCTCATAAGATTTTTCTATTGTTAAAGAAAGTGCAAACAATTTATTTGTTATAGATGCACTAGCCGTGTTTAAGAAGTCAGACTCATTAGCTGCAGTGACCCCTTTCATGCAGTTTTAACTTGTCTTGCTGAGCTTGTGTTACTGACTTCACTCGGGAACTGAGCTCCTCACGTGTAAGGTCAAAAGAATTTGCTCAAACTTTTCCTGCCAACACTTGAACAGGCATTATTTTTCCAAATATTTACCACTGACTAAGAGTTTACTGCCCTGCAGCTATTGCAGGTTGGTTGGCACACGGTAACTTGTTCAGCCACACTAACCCATTGCTGTGTTCAAGCCCTAATGCTTGGAGCAGGGAATGTATGCAGCAGCTGCAGAAGGATGCATGCATAGCTCCTGATGGTTCTTTTTTAAGTGTTTCCCTTGAACACAGTCTTCTGTTTCAGTCCTGCACTGCCCACAGCTTCCAACTTCACCTGCAAGTGTCGCTTAGGAAGGTTGTAGTTATGTTTTCCAAAGCAGTTTGTGACCAAAGGAGAGTTCTGTTCAAACAGAATACGTAAGGGGTGAAAAGGAGGATTCTGTGGTCTGTAAAACCACCCTCTTTTTACTGTTTGCTGCATCAGAGCATGTTAGAGAAGAACTGCCTTTTTTTTTTTTTAAATCAGATAACAAAAATAACTGACATCCTGCAGAGTATTACCTGGAAAACCAGCAGCAGAGCTGGGAGCTTAATCCAAATCTCACTAGTCAGTGCTTTAATGACAAGATGACCCTTCATTTCTTTTCCCCTGTCCTGAGGCATGGTTCTGTTAGCAAGCAGAGGTTTCCTTTTTCAATGGTAGAAGCATCCTCCATATTTATGCAAGACTTTTCCCCTTTATTTACATATCCTTTAAAGGTTAAATAATAAGTTGTTAAGTGCAGGGCCAGCTGAATTTTTCTTGTAAGCTGCTGAAGCAATGATGTGTTGGGATTTGGGAGAGTGGCAAGAAGGATGAGGAAAAATGACGAGATGGCAGTCAGACTATATTTCTGTGCATAATCTCTCATGTGCTGCACAAGTAAGCAGCAGAGATTAGCAGGCGAACGCAAGAGAACCAGAGCTGTCAGAAGTGAAAACTTAGGTTACAAATTTCCTCTCTCCCTTTAAATGACCCGGGAAGATTATAGCCATAAGCAACAAACTTAATACTCAGTCGGCATTCATCAGTGCGCGCGTTCATCAGCGCGGCACATGCGGTGCTTACTGTCATTACCAAGACAAGCTAGGAGAAGCCGTCCTCGCAGCCAGCCCCGCACGGCACCTGCGCTGGCCTGGGGTGGCCTCTGGGGCTGTCCCTCATGTTACCGACACTCTGTGCTGGGTGTCACATCCACGTGTGAGGTTGGAGCTCTA
>NW_010585789.1:36384-143912 GCF_000705375.1 Tinamus guttatus | reverse complement strand
TTAGCTCTTACTATTTCTGTTCAGAGGATGCAAACGCCAAGAATGAAATCTTTGAAATGGACTAGGCAAATGCTGATGGAGCTGATACTCCTCCTTACCCTTTGCCTATCATTTGTGTATCACACCCTTTGTGTATCACTCACGTGTATGTATTGAGTACAGATGCAGACAAATACCCCATCACATATGACAGTCTAGGCAAAGAGTTGTGCACATTCCCCATCTTACAGGTGAGTGCTTTGATCTAGGCTGAGATATTCCAGGAGAAGCTGAGGGGGAAGCAGCACATCTGTGCACAGATCATTCCTGGCTCCAGGCTGGTCATTTTGAACACCTTTGGTAGGCAACAAAGTGAAACTCTGTTGTACTTTTGTTTTGTAATTCTAGCTACTGTCTTCTTGTCTTCTGCCTTTTTTTTTTTCTGATAATATTAAGGCGTGGAAGAACATTGTATTTAAGGTCACTGCAATTCTAAGATGAATTTTTTAGTTCTCACTGACACTCCAAGATACAGTTCAAACAGTATAAATCTAAGTTTAGTCACTAACATTAGTCAAATACTATGTGACAGATAGAATTCCTGTATCTCCCATAACCTTGTTGAAAGGGATTTGTTTGCTTGTCTATCCCTGTGCATTAGCAGATGAGGAGACTGGAAGGAAGGGGGAGGGAGAGAGACAGGCTATAACTGCTAAGCTTTGGATAGTGCATTATAACAGTCTGTCTGAGGGCTCCAAACCACAGTGGTGCCGGAGGTAGAAAAATCTGTGTTGCAAGGGAAGGCACCTTTGCGTGCGATTTTTGACCCGATGGTGCAGAGAACAGTTGCTTGTCATTAGCACTTGGCAATGATCTATGTGGGAGAACGTTTCAGTTTTCCAGGCAGTAAGATTTCCAGCAACAGAAGAACGAGTAGGCTTCAATGAGGGCTGTGGCAGGCTGGCAGCAGGCGGGAGGACACAGAAGCTGAAAAATGCTATCTTGAGGTAGCTTTAATTGGCTGCATTGGAAAACACTTGGTTCAATGGGCTCGTATGTCTTCTAAAATGCTTGGTGCCAGACCAAATTGGCATACCTCCATTGACTTACACTAGAAGCTACCAGACATTGATCTGGTCTCCAGCCTTATGCGTAAGTGTTTCTTGGAAGAGGAAGGTTTTTTACAAAGGCAGCAGGTTATTCTAATTTTCCTCTCCTTTTCACTCTGCACCAGTAATGTTGAGGACCCAAGTGGAACAAGCATTCCACAGTTGCTGACTTGTTTCAGCTTGCTCTAAACTTGCTGAGCCTCATTCCCATAGGTCAGCCTATTCTGGAAATGTAGAGCAAAAATCTAGAAAGGAGGTTTCCTCTAATGAGGATATAATCCTTCAGATGGCTCTTCATTTTATGCAAGTCCGGAGATACTTAACTGGAATATCTTGTTCTTTCCTTGGAGCCTAACCCTCCTTCCATTTCATCAGAAACCTTGTGCTCATTCATGTTCTAGATAAGCAGATGCAAGCGCCATGAGTCTTCTGTCTTAGCTGTGTTTTTATTTTCATCTTGTTATTTAAGTAAGTAGGTAAAACTGTTATTCAAACTACAGACCAATTCCTCTTCTTTAGGTGACTCTGATATTTACACATCCACTTGAATTGCAGGCCATGGTAACTCCAAAGGAGGCTGACAGCCCAAATGAAAATAGTTCCTTGTTTATAAAGTTTCTTAGGAACAGTTACCCTATGCATGACCTGGCTTACACAGAGCATCATGCCCAGTCACAGGAAGCTCTCTCTCCCCTTTCAGTGCAGCACACTCTCATTGCAACTGGCAAGTGCACACAGCAAAGCAACACCAAGCCTGGAATAAAAATGGAACAGCCATGAAACAAAGACGAGTGAATCGTGAAAAGCCCATTGATTTGCTTGACACCCATTTTGTTCAGCATTGTGCAGCGCTAATCTAAAAACTTCTGTGCGTCACAAAAAAAGTTTTCAGAACAATAGGAACTGTCAATTCCAGCAGATTTTACAGACCTGTCATTATTCTTCCATTGTCTTGAAGCGCTAAGTGGCGTACAGAAAGATTTTTGGCAGGAGTTCAGGGGTGGTCTAGTAAAGAGGAGTCACGTGTCACTACCCGACATGTGTTGTCATTTGCGATCAGAGGGCAGCCCAGCACAGACCCTACAAGCATGTCTGTCCCCATCCTAATGTGCTTGTTTGGAGGTGTCCATTTAATTTTTTTTCAAAAACACTTTAACTATTCATAATTGCAAAAATCTAAAAGCAAGCCCTACATGCAGAGGAGAGAGACTTAGATCTGCTAGTGGTAAAAAAATAGTATTGTTGTTTCATCCGTTTTCCATTTAAAGGTTTGAATATGATACCTCACTACACAGTTGTGGAACGATCTAGATCTCTGCATTAACCCTCGATGATAAAGAATGAAAGATGGCAGAGAAATTTAGTTAACCTAGTTAAACTAGCATGTGAGTAAGAAGTCATGTGGACCAAAGTATGTATGTGGACAGGCATCATGCATTGGCTGCATTTCTCAACATTTTTCCAACATTCCTCTTTTTTCAGATGATCCAGAGGCCAGTTCTAAGCTGTTTCTGCATGGAGATAAGATAATATCTATAGCTATGTGTTCTGTGCACTTTTACCAGGCTTCTTTAGTCACCCAAGACAAAAGCCGTATCTGCCTCTACTTTAACTTTCTCCACCTTCTCAATCACACCATGAACTTTGTACAACAGGTAGCGGCAGGAAATCGGTGTGGTAGGAGAGGTCCCCAGAATCTGTAGATTTTCGTTTGCATTTTGACTCATTGTCTTTCAGGGAACTCAGATACCAGAAGTTAATAATCCTGCTCCACTAGCTGCTCTTTGGGAAAGATGGAAACAGTAGTAGTAATGGCTACAAGCAGAATTTTTATTGGCTCTCCTTCTTGTGCAAGTGGTGTTACTATTGCTCAAAGAGCTGTTAAGGACCTGGTTGCTCATCAGAGTGAGCTTTCATCTACTCTTGGGTGTGCTCTTTCACTCTGAATGCCTTGTCCCCTGCCTAAGAAAAAGAGCCACCCCATTAAAAGGAGCTGCTGCCCCTTTTAGGGATGTACTTCAATAAGTAGAAGCATCATGGTAAGAGAGATGTGCAAATTATGGCCACTCAAGCTTTTTGTCCAGAATCAGAGGCCATGTAACTCTGGAAGGAAGTAGTTTTTTGGTTTTGGTGTTTGTTTTTTTTCCCTACTCTTCATCCACATACATCATCCACACACATATTCCAAATTAAATTATGTGCCAGTATAGCAAGGGACATGACATTCACCTGGACAATGAAAACATGAATTGAGTTATTCATTGGTTCTTGGTGTCAGTAACTTGCAGAGTCTTAAAAATATTGCAGTAAATCTGCAGAATGTTGCAAGCTCTGCGGGACATGAATCCCCATTTCCTCTGGACTTTACACAAGATCTGGCAGGTTTAACTATTTAAGAATTCTGAGTTTTAAAAAAGCATACAAAAGTCATACCTCGGGGGACCTGAATAACCTTTATATAAACTAGAACTTTGATTAGGTATAGTTTGGGCATTTTCACCTCCTCTGCAATGCACTAAATCAATCTTGTAATGGGGTGAAAAGGGAGATCTTCATTCTAATATCAGCACACTGTCAAATTAATACATCAAGGAATAAGCGAACTCTTATCCTGAATTGGACTGCTTTTATCAGTGCTTTGATGTGGCAGAGAAAGTGCTTGTTCTGTAGCTACAAACCAGAATCTTAGACTTCCCTTCTCTTTGAACTTCAATTTTCTTAAGACTTGGAACATCATTATACATTGAGAGCTTTCATAATGGGTATTTCAATATTCATATTCATTGGCATATTAGAAGTCACGTAAAGGGATTTTCTTTTAAACTAGGTTCTCAAATATATGTAACCTTCTGGCTTGACCTCTGGATCCACTCCCAGCCTGCATTTCAAAAAAAGTATCTACCCACATATGGTTGTCTCCACCAAGATCAAAGCTGACACCTGTGGGAATGAAATGGATTTTAAAAAAAAAAGGGGGCGGGGGGGAAGAATGATGAAAACATTTGAATGAGTTCACATTTATGAAAGGCAGGCACCCACGGATCTTAGAAACGAGGGGAAGAGTTTCAGGATAAGCTGCAGCTCTTCTTCAGAAGCAACAAAACGTTCTTTTATTTCTTAGCCTCACCAAGGTAATTAAACAGACTTGAAAACATAAACAATAATAGATTTCCAAGTTCCCTACCACTTTAGTTCTACTAGCATTCTGCTGTGAGAATGGGTAATGTTCTTGCTTTAGGCTGGGTTGCCTACCCGATTTCTCATGTGAACCACTGTAAAGGGCAGCTATGCTACGATGCTGCTTTGGAGCCTCTCTTGAAAGTGTGCTGTCCTTCCCCATTTCCTCCTTCTCTGGCAAAGGTGTAAACTATTATAGATTTATGCCAACCTTGGGAACACCCAAGGTGACCTCTGCATGGTCATCACCTCCACACTGAACAATTCAAAGCAATGCTGAGGAATATCACAAATGGTTAAAAAAAAAATTGCTTCATAAAAGTACTAATTCATGGTCCCTTTTTTCAACACCGAGCATAAAATATACTAGTCACAGATAGAAAAAGGACCATAGATTAACCAGTTTTCTCTCTCAAGTCTCTTGATGCCTTCACAGTGAACCTTCTCATCTTTCCCATCCCCATACTGCCTTTTTGTAAAGTGGGAATTCATCTGTTTGGCCAAAAGTTGTGCACAGCTTTCAGAAAAGTCATACATCCCCTCTGATGTAAGACTCTTTATTCTGTGTTCAAGCTGTCAGGGTCATGCTTTGTAATACTTAGAACTACAAAGAGGTAGGTTATGCCCCTGAAACTTCTCACTTTTACACCCTGGCTGCTCCTGTGCACTTGCAAGGTAAACAGGCAATGAGCTGAGCTCAAAATGCTTTGTAACTGCAGTGAGAAGTTGGATTCTATCCATACATTATACTTAGTCCTAAATCGTTCTGCCTTTAAAGGCTATTATCTATGTTATATTATCAGGTAAATATTTAACAGAAGCATGGAAACTCCATTCAGAGTTGTTGCATAAATAACTTCTTTCATTACCACTACCACTTTTTAAGCCCTCTGTTCAAATTAACACCCCAACTCAAAGAGCAACAAAATGTTTTGTGGTTATGTTTAAAACGCGTTAGGTCTAATTTTCACTTGCAAGTGGAATTATGTTATTTTCTAATGATGCAGAGAAAGTACAGGTGAATCAGAAAGACATTGTAAGTTCTGCTCATGCATGAAATTGTTTTTCAGCCCACCTTTGCATGCAGGGTTTCCACCATTTAAAAGTCATGGGCATCTCCTCCAGACTGAGCTTTGCAGCTTTGCAACCAACGCCAATAACAGTTTTCCCTGCAAAAGGTTATAGCCCAATGAATTTCCTGACTTTGGATGGGACATTCTAGAAACTTCAGAACAAGAACGCCTTTAGCGGAGTACATATCAAGCATTTTCGGGCATGCAGATGTGAGCATGAATGTTATTATTGATTTGGTAAGATAAACTGCTACATGTATTTCAGATTTTTTTGGATTATAGAAGACATGGCTATCAGGTTTCAACCCATAAGGAAATAGTTACATTTCTAATTCTGTTGAGCATTATTGAGTATGGGCTAGTAGAATGACACTTGCTTTTCTTATGGAAGAGATACGTGACAGATTTCTAACATGAAAAACATAGATGTTTTTAGTTTCTACAGTTAATAATATGATTTTGAATGTACACACCTGAGCTCAGGTACTGTTTGTTCCAGAAGTTTGCTTGAGCTATGATTTGAAAGGCTTTCTTGCACCAAAATCCTGAGGTTTTTGCAGTCTGCAATAGTGGGCTGCCAAAAGATAATCACAGTATATAGTTCTCGTGACTGTAAAGAAAAGTGCTCATTTCATCATGATGTCTGCACACTCAGACACCTGGCCTGAATCCAGATCCTTTTGGATCATGCCCTTGGTCAGTTGTCCTTTCTAAAGCCTTTGCGTCATTAATGCTAGCAGACCACACAATGTGATGAGGGGAACGTGTGTCCTTGTCACGGCATCCCGGCTGGAGCATCCATCTGTGGCTGGAGCCACAACGCCTCTGAAGTGTGAGTGCTGGGGGTTACGTAGGAGCTTGGGGTCTTCAGCAGTGCTTCCACTCTGCACCTCCAGTCACCCCTGCTGCATTCTTTGCCCATATGAACATCACCCTTGGGGTGCAAAAACTGGAATTGCTTGAGAGCAACACAAACGTAGACAGTGAAACTATGTCTGTTTGTCAAAAAAAGTGCAAAAAGTCTCAGAATTTTCAGGGAATCCTGGGGTTAGAACCCCAGAATCAAAGGATCTTCTTTCTTGTTGAGGAAAGCAGTCAAATTGTGCCATTAAATATGGCAAAAAAGGCATCTCTTCCTAAAAAAGAAAAAAAAAATCCAAAGCTCTGAATGTAAGTCAAGAGCAAAGCAAGCCACAAAACAGTTTTGATTACTAATATATAAAAAAATAGAATGTTTGTTCCACCAGGGATAACAGCTTGTTACTTGGTTTGCTCTCAGGATGCAGAGGGAAAGGAAGAGGAAGACGTACTTCCAGCCAAGTTGGCTGGTACAGTCCAGCAGCACAGTCAAT
Source organism: Tinamus guttatus (assembly GCF_000705375.1). The sequence goes on along the minus strand of NW_010585789.1, from coordinate 137,222 downwards.
CAAGTTGTTTCATCATTGCAAGCCATTCTGTAATAGCACTGATTTATCTTGCTGCCTTGCAATTGTCCCCTGTTGATAATTCCTGTTTTGCCAAGAGACGGCAGAGATTTTGCTGAAAACCTGCAGGCTCCTCTTACCTGCAGTGAACAGCAGGAGAGCAGGGTAAGACTTTATCCTTTTCATTGATGCCTATAAATAATCCATGCTAACCCAAAAAGCCTCAAAGGCTTTGGTGGTTTTTTTTTTCTTTTTTCTTTTTAGAACAGAATCCACTATTTTTAAAATGACGTTGACTGACTCAGCAGAAGCAGACATATGCATTTTAGATCAGAGGAGATTGATATCAAACCCTGCTAGGAATGCCTAGCTCTTTAATTCTGTCTGTAACATTTAACAAATTTTTTTTAAACTCTCTAGGGGACTAGCGCAAAACTCATTATAATGGCCAGAAAGGATATTGTTACATTATATATATATATAATATTTATTTATTTTTATTTCTATGTATATATATTTTATATGTTATATATAATATGTACTTCATATTATATATTTTTATTTATTGGTTATATATATATACAAGTTATGATTTTTCACTTTGCTTTTGTATTTCTTCAGGTTGGGGTATGAGAAAGTGAGAGGAGAGAGTTAACAAAGTATTTCATTTTTATTGAAGAATAGGTTGTTTAGTAACAAATGCTGTAGTTCATCATTTGCTGAGCAGTACTGTTCACTGAAGCCATTTTATTGATTTCAGTGGGATTACTCCAATGTGGAAGTGTTATTCAAATGCTTTGAAAACTATGGAAGGTTTCTTAGGAAAGCTGAGAGTCTCTTGAACTAGGAACAGAAGTTCTGGAGGTTTTGTTGTTGTTGTTGTTGTTTTTTAATACTGCTTTTGTATCCAATTAGAAATTATTGGAAAATACAGCTTTATGAGGCAGGAGAAGACAATTACAATACTTGGCATTGCTGGTGTAAGAAGAAAAATGGTTTATTCTGTGTGCATAAATGTTATAAAGAATCTATTAATTTTTCACCTTTTGATTTGCCCTGTAGTCCTAGAAGACTTCTTATTAATACAAATCACTGGCTCATCACTGGAAATGTAAATTTCTGCAGAACATACAGATCTCTGTCCTGTTAAGTTATTTTTATTCTTCCTCTGATTCTAGGGAGATTTAAAAGGCATCTTCAAAAATGTAGCTAAATTAATACATATACTGTACTGACAAATGTATAAATGAAACAAGGATATACATAATCCACAAAGCTGTTACCTATTGTTCAAGTTATTTTCCTGCTGGTATCAGCCTTGAGAAGGAGTTGAATTAAAATAATATTTTACTCATTAAAAGATTTCTGGTATGACTTTGGAAAGAAGGAATATGAAGGGAGTACTCACTGAGTACTCTGTTTAATCTGGAGAAGAAAAAAGAGCAGATTTCTACCATTTTATTTTCAAGGTTGATAGGAAGATTAAACTGTGTTTGTTTGACAGCAGCATTAAAGCACTTGAGTGAAATTCTATCTATCTGCTCTACTCTTAATCCTGTGGTAATTTGGGCTCCTTAACCACTGCTTTATAAGCATGATAATCTAAACCCCCTGCCGCTCCAGGTCTTGGTCTCATCGAGCGCAATAGGAGTCTTCCTGGTCTTTAAACAGAAAATACCTTAACCTGGCAGCCAGTTAACTGTGGTTTTAAATGAGTATGGCCACTCTAGAAGATAGTGTGAATTTCAGTGTGATGCTTAGATGTCGTTCTTCTCTTTGAGTCTTTGAGACTGGCCTTACTGTTGCAATGATGAAAATTATCTTCATTTAACAATCCTACCTCTGCTGGAACTTCAGTTAGTTTATCACGAAAAAGAGCTTTTCTACACAGGCTGTTTGCTTTGCTCGCTGATCTGGAAGCCCACCGTTTCCCCAGGTGATTTTCTTAAGCAAGGTCTGCCTTGCCACAGGGGAAGTGATCGCTGGAGAGAGAACATCTCACCCCAACCACCCAAGGCTTCTCTGAAGTAGCAGCATGAGGACGTAACAGTGCAGTCATCCTAACCTATGTACAGTTGATTGCTGTTTGAGAGAAAGAGAAAGGGAGTCAGTGGTGTTAATCATATTGCAGTGCAAAACAAAGTAAGTGCTGTTAATTGACCTTCAGAATTAAGTGGATCTGTTTTTAAATATGACATCATCTCACCTCAAATTTCTCCCACATTTTTATTTTAGAAAGCATAAATATCTGCATAAGCTATAAAATGGCACGATCTCTAGAGGTCCTTTCCAACCCTAAGCATTCTATGATTCTATGAAAATTACATTGATTGCTGTTGAAAAGCAGTTTTCAACTATTCCAGCAGTGCTCTTTCAACAGTTCAGGAATCAGAAATCAGATCCAGTGTTCACAGATATCAAACAGTAGCTTTTCCCTGACATCAGTGGGCACTCAGTTTGCTCCAGGTTGCAAATATTAGAGATGTATTACAAATTTTGTATTGGTCTAATTGATGGGACTTTAACAGATGCTATCCTCTAAACGTAGGTTAGGTAAAACCTGCAGAGAGACAAATGATGATAGAACACTTTGAATGTGTACTATAAATACATGCTGTATTTATACTGTAAATGAATATGCAGGTGATGCAGTTGCTGATCTTTTTTGTCACAGTGACAAGAAGGTCATCTCTTCTGGAGATCTTCAGTACACTTACTTTAAAACTAAGCAAACTAGCATGGAATCATGTCTCTTCACACCACCACAGTGCGGTCAAAATCCCTCTGTGTTGCCAGAGCAGAACAGTGGCTAGAAAGTGCTCAGCAAAACCCATCAGCGGAAAGCAGCATTTGAGGACAAAGAGTAGTTAACTGTGAAAAGCTGAAACACAAGCCAAGATTTGTTGTACCTGGCAGGGTTTGTGTAGTGAGAGCAGGAAAAAACACTCATTGTCATATCCAGAATGGAAATACCAAGAGCAATAACCTTGAGCAAGAGGGTGTTGCGTGCATTTGGCAGGCCTGCTATCTCTGAGGAGCAGTAGGGAGAACGCACTGTGGCATGGCATGGTTGTTGGCGTTGGGTCTTAGTCAACCTGCTTCTGTTCTTCGAGCCGCCACAGATTTGTTGTGTCACCTTGAACCAAGCTGACAGAGTTTTCTTGCTTCCTGGTTTCCCATTTGTGACACAAGTGAGCAATAACACTGCCTGGTCTCAGTGGGGTGGTGCAAGGGTAAAATACACTGAAGATTTAACGCTGCGGTTTAGAGTGAGTAAAAATAGACTGGAGCCCCCCGGGTTATGATTTTTTTGTGGAGTGCCTGTTATGAAGTGTTTTGGCTTACTGATGTAAACCCAGTTTGTTAGCCAGGAACACTCTTATAATAAAAGCTCTGAGATTCTAGTTGCTTATAGGAGAAGTGAGACTTCCTTTAACAAAAGTGCTTCTGCAGAGAAGCAAGAATATCCAGTACCCTGCACTAAATCTGAAATCGTTCCTGAAGTTCAGCCAGGCTCCCTTCAGTGGCCTCACAGAGATCAAATAAGAGATCTTAAAAAAAAAAAGAAAAGAAAAAGAAAAGACAACTCTCAAATTTATCAGTTTTGTAGAGTGTTTGGGCTATGACAGTTGAAATGTGGGTAGGCTTGTATGAAAATACCTGCTTGGCAAAAGCCAGGGCACTGCTGAGGTTCAAGCTAGAGCAGTGATGCCAGTGGGTTGTTTGGCTAACCATGTGGGGTAGAGGACACCTGGTCAAGGGCTGTTCCTCTCTTAGGTGATCGAGGTGGCCCTGCACTGGGAGCAAGTATGTCCTCATTTTATGCATCCGTCCTTCCATGATGTGTTATGTCATGGACAAGCTTGAAGTTTCCCTCCATGGGGAGGGAAGAATAGGAGAACCTTCCTAAAAGGAGAAAGGAGAACAGGCCACGTGAATTGCTTTGGAGTCAGTACGTAGCTCACTTTTAAGTTAGATGCCCCATTACAGAAGGCTTTTTTGCCTTTTCTTTCTACAAGTGCCAGGGATGGAGAAGTGATTTCCATGTGGTTTATGTTTTTCAACTTTTCTAGTTACACTGGGATACTTTAGTTCATCAAAATAAAGAAATAAAAGTGTAGCATCATCATTGTGTTGACTAAATAATTATCTTCTTTAAGGAAGAAGAGACTGGAAAAATAAAAGCACGCTACAACAAAGGTGTCCTCACAAGTGTAAAATATGCTGAGTCCTGCAATGTTTTTAAGATAAATACTGTGCCCCTCCACCTCTTTTTTTTTCTTTCTCTAGCCTAATAATTAGCAGCTGATGTACTAATGGGCTACTGGACATGGTTACACCTGAGCTACACAGTTTACATCCTCCTAGACAGATCTGACTTTCTGGAATATGAGCACGACTTGCCCAGCTACAACTGAGACCATTGTCTGAAAAATAGAAAGCAGATTCATTAAAAAAAAAGAAAATGTTCTCTAGCTTACAGATACATTTTAAGAATTTGTCAAAAGAAAGCGAAAGTTATAATAGGTGATCAAGCCTCAGAGTACCTAACCAGAGCTTATGGGTTTTGAGAATGTAAATAATTGATTTTAAAAGCCATTGGAGAATAAAAGAATGGGCTATTGCTTTGAAAACAGCAGAGGGAGTAGAATAAAAATGGTACTGCTACTACGTGTACCCACTTGTACTAAAAATAGCAGCCGAAAGGAGAAATTTGAACCAAACCCTATGAATCTGTATCCTCATAGCTCTTATTAATGGCTTGTTCTATTGCTTTCCCAGTTTCTCTTGACCCTTTCTGAGGGTCAAATTAATCCCTTGCACAGCCCAGCTGCAGATAATGGAGTTGCCCCTGGGTACGAACGTACCTCTTGGGTCTGACCTACAGAAGGCTGAGCCTCCACTCTTCTCTGTGTCCTCAGGCAGTTTTATTTGTGTTGGATTAATCAAAAATGCCCTCCCCGCTCCCTAGGCTGGCACGTGCTCTGCAGAGTGAAGGAGGTTCCAGTGCTCTGCCTCTCTCAGGCTATTCACGTCTATGCAAAGACAAAGTGGAAAATGCAGCGAATGAGGGGGACTTAATGACCCTGATCGTATCTATGGGCAAAAAGGAGCATTTTCTGAGAGGGCTTGCGAGGGCAACCTTTATGATGTGATGGACCATTGGGAGTTCTACAGACTGTGTTAGTGCTCGTTGCTTGTGTTTCTGGCAATGCCCTATGCATTGCCTGTAAGGGAGAAATTTGTTTGCTAGAGGTGAGGCAAATCATGTGCTCATCTGAAATTTGCTCCAGGGGGGATATAGTGAAATGCATGTTGCAATTCTTGCTTCTTAGATTTTGAAAAGGTATTAAAACAGATGCTTTTCTCTGAACATTTAATTGCATCGCTGTCCACAGATAGTACTAGTTTGAGGTCCAATGAGGTAGGTTTTATCCAGGGTGATAAATCACTCCATTTTTCTGCGAATTTCGACTGCAGTAAATTTCCTCATTCATTTGCCCTTTTTTTTTTCTTTCCCCTTTGATGCATTCTTTATCTCATTTTTCTTTTATTCCTGCTTCCTTCCTTCTATCCCACCAGCATGCAGATACCTAGGTGCCACACGGTGGCCAAGCAGAGCTTGGTGCCTCGCTGTCAGGCATCAAAAACAAAATACTAGTGAGAAAGGGAAGTTCTCCTCACTTGAGTGGTTAAAGTATGAAAACATTTGGCTCGTTTACTTCAGTAGCACGAAAGCTAGATGGAGCCAGCCAAATCCTGCCACCCCTCCTTTTCTTCTTTACCCGCTAAATTGTTTGTGAATTGGGGTTTAAGCTGGATTTAAAACAGCCTATGTACATTAGTTTATTCCCTCACAAATCGGGAGATTTGGCACATCTGTCCCTTAGTATAAGCATTTTATTTCGTGGCTCAGTGGCAGCAGAGACAGACAGACAGGTTTTTTTGTCGTGCAGGACAATGGATGGACTCTGACAACATGGGCTCTTTGGAGGCAGTGAAAAGCCCCGGCGTGTTGCCATCTCAGCAAGGTTCAATTCTCCTCATGGGCAAAACCAACCTGCAGGCCCCAAAGGGGACTTTGTGGCACGGGATTAATGTATGCCAGTGATGTCCCTGCGTGGCCAAGCTGGTCCTTTGTCATCGTTACTATTTGATTACTTGGCCACCATCTGCCAAGGGGGCATATTCAAACAAAGGAGAGGGTGGTAGGCTGAGAAAGACGTCTTTCAAGGACCACGGTTGTGTTGGATTTGTTTTGCATTGATTCCAGAGAAGCCTGATTAATATAAATCATCTTGTATTGCGACACTTGACCAAGGCCTATAATCATGCCACTACTTCAGCTGTGTCTGATTGAGAAGTCTCCAGATTAAACAGAGTACTTGGGGCGAGGAGTCCCCTCTTTGCCAGCTGGAAAGTGGAAACCAGCTGCATTCTGAAACTTGAAGGAAAAAAAAAAAGAGGGATCTGTGAACAGCTTTATAAAATGGTCTCTTCCTCATTACCCTAATCACGTAAGTGTGTTAAAGAGGACAATCAGAGCTTTTTTCTTTTTTCTTTTTTTTTTTTAAGTCAGACACAAGATAAAAAATTTGATTTCATGAACATTGACTGAAAAGGATCACTTGGGTCATACAGTTCCATCCTGGCTACTCAGCAATAAACATTAGTGCAGAAAACACCATTGCGCTTCTCTTTCACATGTCTAGTTACGTACTTCAGGACACAAGGCTCTTCCCAATTCCCTTTAAGCAATGTAGATTGGTGCTAGAAAACTCTTAAGTGTCTCTATAATGTGCTACAGGAGAGATCAAAGGGACTACTTATTTCAAGACCTCTTAGGGTTCTGAGATATATTTCTTAAATGAAATAGTCTCAAATCTGAGAATTTTGTTTCTTAATTGAAATTCCAATATAATGCAGAAGAAAGCAAAATATCTGACATTTTTAGTAGCCCCACTGGATCTCATTCTCTTGGCCCAAATTGGCATTGAGCCAGTTCAACACTGATCATGGGAGCAAGGCCCATCTGTGGGCACAGGCGAGGTCCTAATGCTACCTGCAGTACTAGCTAGTCCCACCCTTTCTCTTCGCAGTAGTAGTTGTCTGTCTCCCTTGTTAGGAATAAGGATACAAGGAGAATGACAGATGAAGTTATGTGGTCATGGTCATATGAAGGCACCTGCGTCAGTCCGCAATTAGATCTATGCAAAATAAATGTTTACCCCGTGTGTTAAATAGAGGTCCGGCCTTCTTTTGATTGTTTGGGGGGATATTAATGAGAAAAGAGCCTTCAAGTAGCACCCAGTATATGGCCCTTGCCAAGGTTTTAAATCAGCTTTATTCAGGCAGTAGGGCTTCAGCTGAGTGTGTATTTTCCTGTTAATATCACCAGAAGTTTTCTTTTAAAGGAGTATTCTTGGAGCTGTGGCCTCTGACAAAGCTGAACACATGAGGCCTAGTTCTACCAGCACAGGCTCAGGTTAAGGCCTTTGCTTTGCTTTCTGGTAAGACAATACAAACGTTTGTCTGGCCAAGCGTGTGCCGTCATGTGGCAACACTATGAGAGCAAGACCACATCTAGCAAAGTACCAGGGAATCACGGATACTGCCAACACAAAATAACCTGGTTAGTGATGAAGTGGAATCAGAAGTGCTATGATCTGGTTACGGACTGATCTGAGCGCAGAAGATCTGTGAACTCTCGGGGTCCCATGGAGTACTCCAGGAGTGGTACATGTGTTAAGGGAAGGTATGAAGAAATTCTGCATAATCCACGAGGCCATATGATAAAATCATATCACCAGTGGGTCCTTTGTACTCGTATCCTCTAACAGAACACAAGACTAGAAAACTCTTGAAAGAAAAAATCCAGGAGATTTTTGTTTTGCAGGAAAGTCTTTGTGGAAGATGTTATTGTAAGAGGGGTCCTTGTTGTGAGTTTTAGTTTAGGAAACAGCACTTGGATATTTCCCTGTTCTAGCTTTCCTCTGCCTGAAGTCATTTCAAGAGAAAGGCCTTGATAATATTAAAACAAACAAAAACAAATCTAAAGCTGCTTTTCAGCTCATTTCAGAGCTCCTCAGACTGGCGTGTGTTTATAGAGTGCTGCACTTTTAAACTGGTGCTTGTGGTACAGATCACTGGATACTTTTCTTATCAGACAGAATAATTCAGTCTTTAGTCTTTAAACCGGTTATGGAAATGTGCTTCTGCTGCGGTGGCTTTAAGCCCTGCCCTGCTTTCTGCAGCCCCATCCTGTGAGCTTGCAGGTGTGCAGGGGTCGCTGGGCGCTCACCCGGCCGAGCGCTGGCCCGCCGGCACGGAGAGCTCCCTTGGGTTTGAACCCAGAGCACCTCCGGAGCGGCCCCTGGCTTTACAGCAGCAGTTACGCTCCTTCAGTAGTTGAAATTAAATGTGGTACAAGCTTTTTTGCTGGGTATCATTTGCCATTTTCAGCAGAACTTAATCTCCGAACAGAGCAGAACTTCAGTTTTTCTGAGTTGAAGACCAAGAGTTCTGCAGGAATGGCCTTTAGGAAGGGACACCTTCTAAATAGCCTAGGTAGTGGCAGAAGCAAGTCCCACTGTCTTGCGCTGCCCTGGCAGTGGGACAGGGATAGATGTTGAAGCTGGTGCCCCTCTGTGCCTGTCGTGCAGGCTCTCGGTGTGCGTCTGACACGAGCATCACTTGGTGATGGACATGGCAGCCCATGGGGAGCCAGGCTCACATCACCCCTGCGTTTCACCCCTGGGACCTAGCTGTAGAATTTCAGTGCATTTGCTGGAGGTGAAGGCACTGAAATTTCACCTGGGAGTTTCTCCTCTGCTTGAAAATAATGGCTGTTCTTCCAGCAGTAACAGCAGCAGCCAGAAAACGAGCCAGGAATCCTCTTTGTTGTTGTTTAGGAGGTGTGGATGGTGATGTTCTGCGACTTAAAATCTCTGGCCTTGGTAGGGAGATGCCACAGAGCCACTGCTGAAACAAGACAGAAAAATGGGCTGCTTCGGTGTGACATCCCTTTAGCTTCCCAGTGCTCTGGAGGATCCCCAAAGCCCCTTGGAAAACAGATGTGATCCTACTGCAACAATTAATACAGCGGCCCCTTGCCCGAAGGGAACATTTAGCAGGGAGAAAGATGTTACAGTATTTTCTTTTGGAAAATTCCACTATTGACATGAAAAACAGCAGGGTAATGGCAAAGATGGATTGCGGATTTTGACAGCTCCGACAGGTAAATATTGGCCTTGTGCAAACAAGTTTCTATAAATAACCCGTCTGCTCCAGAAACTCCACAGATGGCAGCGGGGCTGCCGGGGTATTGATTTACCCACTGTGCTCAGTGCAGAAAAGCACAGCTGTCAGCTTTGCTGTTCTTCTCGTTCTGAGCATTGCCTCTGCTCCTGCTGAGAGCTCTGTGCCTTGCTCAAAGGTTCTGCTTTGGCAAGGGGCGATGAAGATTAAGAGCCCAAAAGAAATAATTTGCAAGAAAAACCTGCCAAATTATAGGAACAAATGAACAAGTGCAGAGGGTAACTAAAGAGATTACCGTATAGGTATTCCCCACACCAATAGCCAGCAAGAACCTCTCCTTTTGCCCCGTCTGTATCAGATAATTTAATACAGCTTGCAGGAGTTTTCCTGTAGAGGTCCAGGACACCACAGGAGCAATGAGGAAGCTGTAATGAGTTTGTATCCCAGGGAGGAGCCGACAGAGGTGCAAGTTGAGGAGCAGAAGCTGGTGGTAACCTTTTGGGGGCCCTGCATGCAAGAGGAGGTTCTGCCAAGAATCTCTAGCAGCTGGAGATGACTTATAAATAAATGGCAGCCAAATAGGCATAGCGCTTAAATTGCCGTGATTAGGTTTTTGGCTTGTATGACCCATTCGAGGGCAGCCTGAGTCTCAGGATTATGATTTGCAGCCATCAGAGTCAACCAGTGCAACCACTGCCTCATTAACAAAAATGTTAATTTGCAGGCATAATATCTGGAATTGCTTTTTAAAGGAACATCTTAGATAGACTTAATAATCTTAGTTCCCTGAAAATGTTTGCCTGTGGTGCAGGTTTGCTCCAAGGGCTCATCAGCAGCAGAACACTGTCAGGATTGCCAAGCAGAGAGTATCTCCTGGGGTAGACGCAGTGCATGCCATTTGAAGGCATTTTTCTGCTGGCTTTCTGTGTAATTTCTGTGTAATTACACAATCAGCCCAGACAATGAAAGTTTTTCTGTCATTATAGCTACATCTGCACAAGGGATTTTGCTCAGAATAGTAGTAGCTTGTAGTTTGTTGCTGTTTTGTGCTGTGTGGTAGTTGGAGAATTTTTATTTGGTTTGCCTTCTTTTTTCTTTTTTTTTTCTTTTTTTTTTCTTTTTTTAACACATTTAGCTGGCCTACTAAGATGGCAAAACTTCAGAAGCAGAAATCTGGCCTAATTGAAAAAGACAATTAAAAAACTACTAAAATTTACTTGCTCCTTATGTGGACTTCAAAAGCAGGTGGTGCAAACTTGATTTCACTTCTCTTCTTGAACTCACTGTGAAGCCTCCGTGAGAGCTGTCCAGCTGTTTGCAGCAGATTTACTTCTGGTGCTTGAAGTTAACAGCGTATTTAAGTGCTTAGCTGGGTGCAGGCTGAAATTAGTTCATTTTTGCCTTTATGCGTGTGTTTTGAATGATTACAGGAGAGACAACTTAATCAAAGAAAACCATAAATCAACAATTATGTATTTACTTCAAATTCAAAGTAGGCATGATTCTGTCTCAGTTTTGGAAAGAAAAAAGAATGGCTAAGTCAGAAAACATTTTTCCCAAGGAGTGACTGAGCGAAAGTCTTTTATCGGAAAACATGAAAAAAAATCAACTGTGAAAAGGATCAAGCAAATATCTTAGGAAGACTTTTTTTGGAGATAATTGGCGTTACTTTGAATAGTAGTTAAACTGGATAATTCATAAGCAGTAGGGCATAAAAAAAGCTATTACCAGGAAAGAACTAAATGCAAGCCATTTCTGGAAAAACTGCCAATCTGTAGCTTTTATTTTTAAAAAATATTTCTAAGTATTTAGTAAAGAACCTTAGGTTTGAGAACTTGCATTGTTCTGTATCAAGCTGCTTTTCTCCCATCTTCAAATTCTACCTTGATTTGCTGAAGTAACTGACAGAAAAAAAATCCAGGCTTCTGAGTTGAAGATGAGTGAATTCATGATACCAGGACAGGGCAAGAGGCACTTCTTGGTTTTGTGCTCTTGCCCGCGGTAGCCGTGATTGACCCTCGCTGGATTCACAGTGATGCTCAGCAAGCGAGTCCAATGGCCAACCCTGTCTGTGTCTCCAGAGTTTTGAGAGCTCAGGGGCTGCTGCATTCTTCATCTTTCACAGCTAGAGGCATGTGGTGAGGTCTGCAAGACACAAATTGACCTGAATATCATGTACCAAGAATTTCAAGGGAGGATACGTCTTACTGTACCTGAAAACATTTCAACCTTTTTCATCAGATTTTTCTCCTGTGCTCAATACATGTATTGTTTAGTGTAAGTATTTAATCTCAAGCTGTGCCTTGAGATACTGGCCAAGAATTCTAGCCTAAACCTTAAACTTTGGTAAGATTTTGGAGAAGTAATATTCAACGAATGATGTATTTTCTTTTACAACTATGGTTTCTTCTAAAGACAGGTAGCCCAATATCAAACTCACCAAATAGCGTAAAAGTCAGACAGTTTTGAAATCTTATCTCTTATAGAGGAATAAAATACCAATTTGTGTCTACTCAGAGAAGGAGGAGAGAAAAAAAATCCCGTAAGAGTACAACACAATGTGATGTCAGTTGTAATTGCCTCTGCTAATTAGAGGCTTAGTGACTTGTGGGCTACTAAGAGTGTTCTTGCTCTCTCCCTTGAAGTACAGCTTACGTTATTGCAGTGTTTTTTTCTTAAATCTACCTGGGGGAAGAGAAGGAAGAGTTCTGTACGTTCAAAGAAAGCAGCATCAAAGCATTTTCAACAACTAGTCAAAAAAACGTCAGCTGGTGTTCATTGGGATACTCTACAGTTGGCGATGCGGACTGTTTATGCAGGCCAGCCACCTGCCTGTCTCTGGATATTCGTGGGAAATGCAGATTTCTGAGGGATTTTGTTACCTCGGGTTTGGTTCAGTTTCGTTTGGTTTTACTTTGTTTGTTCGTTTTTTTAAAGGAGATAGCTTGTGATTCCTGGTAGATGTTAGTCCGTAGCTTACCATGAGAGCTGTTTTAGAGGTAACTTGGAAATACAGCAGTGAGGTTGATGAAGCCTTGGGAATGCTAAACAGAAAAATTAAATAATGTGACAAGGCAGAAGGTGTCCTCTACACTGCATGTGTAGTCACTTAAGGAATCTTAAAGAGCCTCAGTCTTCAGCTTCATCCCTCTTCAGACTGCCTCGGTTCAGAACATGTCTGCTCCAGTTTGGAGCAGTTACTATATTATAAATAAATGTCATTGTTTTTTCTGCAATATGATTCTTCTTTAGGTCACTAAAATCACTCCTGATCCATATGATTGTGAGATCAGAATAACTAGAAGAGAAGAAAGTGGATAGTTTTCATTTTAATCGCTACTTTTAAGAAGTCAAACTCTCTGTAATTAAAGGGAATCTCTCAATTACCATCTTAAAAAGTAAAAATGTTATCTATTGTTTGATAATACAAGCACCATATTGCTTCTATAGGTGTTAATATGAACTGAGTCTACATGTATGTACAATAATGTGCATATGCGTATGTTATCAACAGACCTATACATCCTCTCTAGTATTTTCTTGGGATTACAAGTTTTCATATTTTTCTGTCAAAACTTGTCATGCCTACAATCACTAAGCGGACTCTGTCCCGGTAAATATATTGCCATGGGCACTGCCATAGCAGAACTATAAGATGAGTCTTGCCTGATTGAAGCTGAAGTATGCCTGGTTTTATTTTTGATACCCGCTTGATCAGTCGCAAATGATGTTAAGAGGATTAAGAAGCGTGTTCCATCATCTCCCTAGAATTTGACTGTAGAGACATTTTCTGCAAATAATATTTACTCTATGTTCATTAAATGTAGTGCCTGCACAAAGATCTGGTTATTTGGCCTCACATTTCTTTGCCAGATTGTTAGCAAAGTACAATTTCCTACATATGATCAGGAAGAAGGAACCACATTCCTTTTCTTCACTCCAACATGAGCAACATCCATTTTGGGTGTTGCTCAGACCCATCATTTAACATTCAGTTCTTTCCCTAAAGTACAGCTTGCTTCCCAAATGCTGCATAATGGATTACTTAATTGTGCAGATTTCAAATCCCAGACTGACTCTTGTCCCTTATGCCTTAAAAAAAAAAAAAGAGAGAGAAAGAAGATTAATGTAAATGGAATATCGTCATGCTTTATTTTGCTCGCATGTGTGGTGATGAGTCTTTGACCTACATTTCTGGTGTGTAGTGTACTCTTGCCCTATATCTAGATAATGAATGACAGAAACATGGGTATGGGTTGACCTCTTTTTGGCATATTTTCTAGTCCTTTTTTGTACCTAAGGGAACAACTGAGATAAGAGTCCTCATTAGATGTGACTTGAATTACTAATAAAATCCTAAAGAAAAGGCATTAAAGATTTAGGCACATTGTCTGGTACATCCATCAAGTTTTGGAAGTATTTATATAAAGACCAAATCTGGAGTCTGCTGGTTAAGACGTCTTTTGTATGTTTACATAATAGATGCTCGTGGACGAGATTATACAACTAGAAGATACATCCTACAGTCTGTATCTGTTTTGAAAGGTGTTTGTGTCAAATATGAGCTGATTTAACAAATGAGCCTCAGAAAGCTGGCTTTCTGCAGACACTCCAGAAACTCAAGCTGAGCCTCTAAGTGTGAGTTTTAAATCTGTTAGTGTCTCGAAGACACCAGCCTCCAAGAAACGCATGATAACACACAGGCAGTGCCCTCCTTCATGCTTTCTTTCATGTGGTTTCTTTCTCTGGCAATGGGGCTGTATTGATGCGTTGAGGGAAGTGCATGTATGTAGCCTCTATTAATGCTAATGGTCTTCATGGTTCAATAGGGCAGTAAAAGCCTGCAGGACTCTGTGACATAGTTTGCATCACTAATACTCATGTCAAAGCCATCCAGTTTCCCCCTTGAAAATTACTGCCAAGGTAAACAGATTTTTGAGGGAACATTTCTAAATTTAAACAAATGACTTGCTCGTTTCCAGTATCCTATATTAGTTTGTCACAAGATAGGTCTGTAGCCACTGTAAGCAAAACATGGGAGAAAAAAAATATTAAAGACATTTCAACTATTCAAACCAATGAAATACTTTAATTCTCTTATTTCTGCAGAAGTCTGGTGTCAATAGCGATACATAATTAGAAAAGAAAAATTTAAAGAGAGAACTGTTCTGAAGGGCTACTCAGCAATGTCCCTTTGTCCTTCAGCAATCTGTTTTCCAAGAGCTGTCCAGCCAAAGTCTGCAGTTTTATTATTTCTGGAAACACACACTGGCTATAACCTGCTCTAAATTGGCACAGATATCAGTGGTACATAAAAAATGTTCATACCTCTGGGAAAATGAGCTAAAAGGTCACTTTTCCAACAAACTCATAAGCTACCCAAAACAAACTTTTTTTTTTTAATAGCATTCTTTTCTCCTTGTGAAGCCCAGGGAGAGACACTTTTTAGTGCAAATGCAGCCTCCGAGTGTTCCAACAAGTGTCTCATGCAGGTTGCCACGCATCTGTTACTTTGCTGAAATTTAGGCTGGTTTGAACATTCAGGTCATGGGCTTGACAGGTGTGTTCAGGGGTGCTGCTCATCTTTTAACTTGAGTCCTCTGTAGAGTCTCTGATGGCTTCCAGTGGTGATTTTAGGCTGCGGGAGGAAAGACACCAGTTTTAAAAAGTGAAACATAACGCAAGACACCAGACAAGAGTGTTTAGTAAACTTTTAAGGGAGGGTAGCTAATAGGAATTTTAGCATAACTAGAAACAAATTAAGTTATCTGGCAGTGTTGTCAGGAAACCCTTGTCCCTTTATTTGCAGGAAAACAGGCAGCTCCAAGTTCTCCTTTCAGCTGTGAGCATCATGTTTGCAGAACTCCTCGGACACTGGATTATGTAGCCGTGCATAAGTCACAAGGACTTTTGCTGCATGCGGCAGCAGTGAGAGGCAAACTGGCAGACAAATTTTTTCTTTCTGTGTTCCTTTCTGCCTTTGTTTCTAGGACACCTTTTGTCAGGGCATTGAGGTACTAATAGAGACTTTTTAGGACAGGTTGAAAAATCTTATTTGCAATAACCCTGCTGCTAGTGCTTTCTCTTCCACACATTTTCTCTTGATCAGGTTCTTTGTGAGGCCCAGGGGGAGTCTTTCAGATTTCTAGGGCCTAACTTCTAGAGGGCTTTCACTTCCAGGAGCAGAATTTCAGAGGGATGAAACTTTAAATCAGGAACTGAGGCAATTCAGGTGCATCTCATCTACCAGCTTCTTTTAGAAGCCAGCTAAAGGTGCCTGGCTTAGATTTGTCCATTTCTCTCTGTGGTGGCCACCAGACTTCCTAGGTGTAGACAGCAGAAAGGGTCTGTCCTTTTACACTACTGCTTTATTGAAAGTGGAGGAAATCAGTATTTTATTTTAACTTTCTTCTTTTAAACCTGCTATGCTTGGAGTCACGAGGTAAAGGCCTTTTCACAAGGATGTACCTTATTTGTGCTGTCTGTAATCTCTTGGTGTCTAAGGAAGACCTAGATGGAGGTGATAGATCTTCAAAACACTTCTGAAATAAAA
This sequence comes from Tinamus guttatus, assembly GCF_000705375.1. The sequence goes on along the minus strand of NW_010585789.1, from coordinate 121,414 downwards.
TAATATAGAGACATGTTTTTTGAAGTTTAAATATAGAGTCATAGCTAATGCCAGAAGGCGAGTTTACTTATTTCACTTCAAATAATAATAATTTCAAATGCTATTTCCAGCCCTGCTTCATCTGTTTAAATTGTTTTTGTCCTGGATAAGAGTAGTACTACAGTAGAAACTATTGAAAATGTTTATTTTAATACACCTCAAAATTGCTTTCATGTTCCTCTCTAGAATGACTAACTTATGATTTACCAGGATATGTGGAGGGTTTTTTTGAGGAGTTCAGATGACTAGGGTAGGGTTTTAAAAATTCTCTCATCATATGAACATAGAGAAACACAAATACTTAGTTTTCTTCTTCCTCGCATATTCATTATAAAAGTATTTAATGGTTGTAATTTTAAAGCCAATTTTTAGGATGTTTTAATCACATCTGTATAAAAAACTGTTTTTTTTTTTTCAGCCACAATCTTTAATTAAAATTTAATAAGACTTGGAAGAGTTAAGTGCCTACTGCAAAATATTTCCTAAACCACATAATTTCAAGTATCATGAGTTGATTAAATATTAATACAAATATATTATTGAAGATTGATCACCTTGCTTTGGGAAACAATTATGAAAAATTAAATACTTAAATGATAGTAGAAAGTCAGCAGGCAGAAACCTGACAGATGATAAATGGAAGTATACGTGTATGCTTAAAAGCAAACTCACTATATTTTGCTTTAATGTTGTATTTCCTGGGTTTGCGTGCCTAAGGTAAGCTTTTAAATGCAAATTCAGGCATTGAATTAAAATGGCCTAATGGAAATAAGGTGACCTAGTGCTAGCTGCTCTGCATCTCTGGTGACTTGAGCCATATTTTATGTATATCCCTAAAGATGGATTGGGAAGTGTGGTCATTGGCATTTTCTATTTGTTCCCTCTGGCTTACTTAATTCCTGGGAATTATCATAAATTTCATGCCTGGAAAGAAGCAGGTCAATACAGAGTTCATTACTTAACAAAACCTGGTTGCAGGCAGTGGAGGATGGGTTGGAATGGGACCTTTACATGTTTGTGTCAACTTAGTTACTTAGCTGGTGTGATTTTCTGCTGAATCAGTTAAATGCTTCCAGTCCATGGTTCTGGCCTTTTATATGATACATGCTGGTACTGCAAGTTCTTGTCCCTTCCAGGAGAGCATTAAATTACCACTAGAGGTCCCCTTCAAGTCTGTATAATTTTCCCCTCACTTACCTTCTTTGTTAACCTACTCATTATATCTCATTATCCTCCAGAATATGATAACCATCTATTTATCCTACGGGTGATCATTGAAGACAAGGAAATCCCTTTTTGATGAGGCAAGGAGGGCAAGGAGGTACATAAAGTCCTACAGATCTGATAAATAAGAAATCCCAGAGTAATTGATAAGTAATCCCAGGGATATGGTCCAAAGATTATTTTGAAGGTATGAAGGTGTTCGTGTTTTTGCAGGTTACTTTTTTTCTTTTTTCTTTTTTTTTTTTTGAGTGACTTTCAAGCGAGGGTTTCCCTGCGTTACGTTTTTGTGAAATTAAAAAGTTTACAGCAGTGCAGCATCCTGCCATTCTGCTTTGGGCTGAAAGGGTTTTAGGGCAGCCCTCCCACCGCTTCACACCTCCGAGGTAGGAAGTTAGGCAATGGAGTCACCATGTATAGTCACTGGGGGAGCTACAGCTGCCGAAACTTTGGTGTCCGGTGCCATACGCAACGCCATCAGAAATCCGTGTCATTTTGAGAGACCTGACACGTACAACAAGGATCTGCAGGTGCTCCGTGTCCTCCAACATGGCAGCTGGAAGTCGGGCACAGTTCTATGAGTCCCATGGACGCTTTTCAGGAGAAGAAGAATACATGGTGTCTTCTGTCTGCTTTCTCTATAGAGCTGCGTGCTTGTAGCAACATGAACAGCCTTGTACCCGTTTATGCTGTCCTTAGCACACCTGGGCCCATCTGGGCAGCAGTATTACTACTATTCCTTTGCCTCATCTGCAGGGAAGAAACAGGATTGTATGATAGTTAACTGAAAAGAGGTTTCATGGATGATCACAGTTGTCTCCCATAGTCATCTGCAGAGTCAGACAGCAGTTGTGTTCCTGAGAAAGAGGTTATCAGCGTATGAGTTAACTACCCCAAGGTAACTATATGGCATGTGTCTCTGCCACGCTACAGGGAATTAGCTGTCCACATTAAGATTAGAAAATAAATAAATTTTATTATAATTACTTAGAGCCTAACCAACTTTTCTGTCAAGGTTTGGCATAGGAGACAGTGTAATAGATGCTGCAAACTCCATGGTGCACAGCTTGCTCTGTATAGTGACTCTCTAGGGTTAGAGGTTGCTTTGAATTAAGGCTTTTCCGCGCGGTTTATGAGTGTGCTGCAAAGATCATTGCCCAAGTCGCTCATATAGCACTGTGCTTCTGTGGGTTCTGGATCCACTCTTCTTAGGGGATTCCTTGTACCCTTTAACAAAGACGGGACCCCTTCTTTTATCTACAGAAAACAAGGGCACTTGTCCAGATCTGCAGGCTGGCAGGTGATTATTTTTTGTATGGCTCTTTCCTGTTGCTGAGGAGCAGGAAAATCAGAAAATGTGATGAGGTCATTTGCTATAGTTCAGTTAGGATGATGGGAAGTAATTGTAGGAGAATTCATGTTGCTGGGAGAGTGCCAGAATGAAGCAGCCATCCACCACCTCGTTTCCAGCCTGAATGGGTAATAAGGCACGCGTTATAATATAGTAGTGGAATAGTTCTTATAAGGTGGGAAGTTGCTCATTCTGATTAAGTATCTGTACCAACTAAGTGGAGAGGCCATTAAAAATAATATATAAAAAGACCTCAGATGGTGATAGCAATGAAAAATGCATCCCTGTGCTTAACAAAACCACACATTCAATTGGTCAGGTGATTCACATATGCACTTTTTCTGTAGTCTTCATTTAGTGGTTATAAAACCTCAAGATTGTAGCGTTTTACTGTGATGCAACAAAATTACTTGGTCTTAACTAAATGTGTCCCCATTAAGTTGAATTTATGCTAATTCTGTCGCAGCTAAACAGCAGACGGTGTTATTGGCTGTACCACTAAATTGCTTCCCTAGGAGACATCCCATTAAAAAAAGTGATGCACCCCAAGTAGAATATAATTAATTACATTTTTACTTAAGCTTAATACTTTTTACATCTGCAATCAGAATAGAACTATGTAGGCTCTGGATTAAAAAAAAAAAAAGGCTTCTTAAATAATGTCTAGTCCATAGAAATGTCCTTATGTGATTTGTGGAATTAGTTTTTAAATAACCTAGGCTGTGTAGTTTCTTACATTTGTGTTGAAAGATAATTTCATAGCCTGACATTATTTTTCTAGCATTTAGTTGAAATTTTGCTTTCTTCTGTTTTCATTTATTCCCTCCTAGTTATTCTTCTTGCAGGCTGGCTTACATGCCAAGAGTGGTTGGGCACCAGTTCATTCAAAATCCTTTAATTTTCTAGAGTTTGACTAAAACCAGAATAGCTGAATGAATTTGACTGGAGAAGTTGCCCTTTTTCTTACTACAAACTTCAGCTACTTGTTCCAGGTGACATGTTCTCCCCTTCCCATAACAGCTCATTGGGTCCAGAAAGGACATTGTCCTCAACTCTTATTTCAGGTACTGGCAAGATTTGTGAGGATGCAGAAAAAGCAAGCAGAAGGTCTTTTACCAGAGAGAAGGTTGCCCTCCAGCATGATGAACTAGGACAGTGTTCAGTGGCATTTGAAGTAGTTCAGCATCTCGTGTAACATGCATGTGTAGCACATTGCCTTTGCAAACTCAGGTCAGTGTTGCGTAGGGTTCTTATGTGAGTAATGCCCATAGGGACAAAGGCTTAATTCCTCCAAAATTCAGTTCTGTTTTTGCAAGCTGACAGCTTGCAGCTATGTTCACATATTTACATTCAGGCTATACAGTCATGGGGAACTGAAGAAAGCCAGTAAATGTAATTCAGTGTCCAGACAGACTTCCCTTGTGAAAATGAAAGTTCAGTAAGGCACCATTCTTCAGGAAGTGAAGATGAATGAATTAGTAACATTCCTTTGCATCTTAAGTGTTTCCTGCCCCCCATACTGATTTCTAATCCTTCATAGCACTTGGGGAAGTTTACCATTTGCAATGCTAGCCGTCAGCCTTGAGAGGTCATTCACAAGAGGTGAAATTGTCCCCTCTCATGACTAATGGATGGCAGCGTGTGCCACACTGAGTGTAGGCAAGCACAGGGATCTGGGGACTCCCTTACATGTTTGCTCCAATACCTACATTTTTTGACAGCTGGTATTCCGTCATTTCCATGCTTTCATAAATTGGAATCTGTTTTCTTTAATATTCATAGTGAATTGATGGTCAGAGCTAGCAGGACTCTTGGTTTCAGCTTTCTCAGCGGTTGAACTGCTGCTGCGCTCCATTTTCACCAAGAGAAACAGCAGCCTCTGTAATAATATCCTGTTCCTAGCAGGAGAGATGTGGTAGTCAGGAGGCCAAGTGCAGGACGATGCCGCAGAGGCAACACAGTCCAGTTCACAGGAGCTGTTGCAGGGCCTGATGAGTTCTGCTGTGCACCTTCCACGTTATCTTCTCTGGTAAAACTGCAGCCCCTTTGCAGCGTGGCCAGTGTCTTGCTTGCTCACAGTGATTAGCACACATGGCAATGTGCCCTTGTACAGATAACAGGATGGTGGTTAGGAGAGTTGTCTCTTGCTTGTGTGTTCAGTCCGGATGGCAGAAGCAGGACTGTGCACTGGGGACGTGGGGAAGGGAGGTTGTGTGCTCATCTTCCTGGGAAGCCTGTGGAGTAGACTATGGACCGATAGGCTCAACACACGGGTGAAAATGTCAAATAATTACCTAGCTACAGCACAGCCTGCTCACGTCAGCTCCAAAAGCAGTCTTGGAAGCCTTAAATGTGGGGAAGGGATGAAATAGTAAACAGTAGTTCAGTATCAGAAGAACAAAAATTACGTTGCAAAAGTAATAACAGGGACAAAAAATCATGAACTCACACGCAACAAGGTTTGATACAAGGACAGCATATTTTGATGTGGCAGATTGTGTTCTGTAATGTAGGAATGACTTTCAAATGTGTATGCGCCTGCTTTGTCTCCGGGCTTTGACAAATCATGTCTGGGAATTGGCAAGTGCCTTCATTGTTGGGCTGTCTTGTTAGTTGTCACGGAAGGAAGTCAGTGCTCATTCAGGCTCTGTCTAAACGGAGCGGTGCAGTTCAAGCACGTTATGATGCCATCACACCCGAGACTAGATTTTTCCATATGCTATTTAAAACATCCTCTGCCAGTCATGTTATTAATGTGTTCTGGCCTGGCTCATATCATCACTTAATACATTTGCAGATGTGAGGAGAAAAATTGCAGCTGTCTCGGGTTTAGATTTAGACCCAAAAGCCTTGGTGCCAAGCTAACCTGAGAGAACATATTAACCAGCTTTTGGGGTGAAGACGAGGGGAGAAGCTTGTGCCAGGGCAGGCGTGGAGCAGAGGTGAGGAGCGTGTGTGAGCCTGCATTACTCTTACCTCAGCACCTTACATCCATGGAGATTGCTCCAAGTGTTGGCAAGAAGGATTTGTGTGGGAAGAAAGGCTGCCTAAGGCAGGATCTGCATCTGAGCATGTTCCCAAAGTAACACCACGCTTTCAGCCTGAACACACTTCCACCTATGGCTGAGACTGAGAAGCATCTGAATTGGGCCTTGTAAATAATATGTGCTTGTGTCTAGGTGTGCATGAGCTCCTTTTGTGTAGTCATTTCTATAATTTAGGCTCCAGACAGTTACCTTTGTTTGTAAATATTCTCCATGCTCGTGAGCCTCAGCAGCTAACACTGCAGCTTGGCATTGAATCTTCGCGTATGGGGAAGTGGTTGGCTGCTTGGTTTGGGGTTTTCTTTGTCGGCTGGTTGGTTCTCTAGCTCCACTCAATCCCTGTTAGGATTATTTCAGGTTAATTATACTACCACACATATTGTGAGGAAAGTGATATTATAAATAAGGCCTGTTGCAGTTATATAGCCCCTAATTACTTTGCTGTCTCACAAGGCAAAGGGCCTCGTAGAAAAGTGTGTTCTTCCTGCAGGCAGGTGTGCCCAAGGAGAGGTTGCCTTTGGGGCTAGTTTCACATATAACCTAGGACATGGAGCCCACTGTGAGAAACAGTAGCTGCTGTCTTGACCTCGTGTAGGAATTGAGGGTAGGTGAGCCTGTAGGTAGATGTGTATAGTTGAGGTGAGGAAAGCTTGCCTGGGAGTATTGGAGCTCTTTCATAGTCCTCTAGTCAGAATCTGAAATGTGTTCTATTTTGTTACTATTTTCCCAATTTTCTTGAAATTTTGCTACTTCACTTTTGAGCAGTTGATGAAGATTTATTATTGGCTGCTACAGATATCTCCATTCATCAGAATTTGATTTTAGAAATACTGAAGCTGATAAACAGGTCACTCAAGAGGCCAGTCGTGCCTCCCCTATCTCTCAGTGTCTGTAGATCTTAGCCAGGTGCTATTCTGAGATATTGTAGAGGTCTGTAATTTACTGGATTCATTGCAAATGTATCTTTGCAGAGTGTAACAAACGATAAATTAATGTCATTAATTGTGCTCAGAGGTTTCAGAGCAGGCAATCAAGGCAAGCCAGAGCTATTTGCCCTTACCAGTGTCTGTTGATATCTTTGATAATGTATGTGCCCTTTACAATGGTAAATGCACAGACTTGGGAATTCCTTATCACGTTTACAAAACCACATTCCCAAGTTTCAAACTAACTCCTTTCTGAATGGGGCTGTTTTCTCAATGCAAATATGCCTCGTGTCATGAATAAAATAAATATGCATCTACCAGACACCTGAGATGATAAATACTGTCATCACTGGCAAAAATCCAGGAGTACCATTGGTTGCAGAAAGAGTTACAGAAATTCTCATGGTGATTGGTTTGCATTTCCTGTTTTACCATACTCCTGGGAACTACCAAAAATAATGTAGCACACTAGACCCAAAATAGCATCATTTATTTCACTGCTCTGACACATTTGAGGTTGCACAGAAAGAACTTATTTTTGCATTCCTTTCCTTCTTGAAGAAATCAGCCAGCTCTGTCGCAGTAAAAATGGCTTTCTAAACTCTGAAAATTAGAGAGTTCTGGACATACCTGAGTAATACCTCATGTTGATTAAATAGTAGTTGTGTGAAAGAAAATGGCAATTTTATATTTCTTTAAAAAAGGCACAGCAAACTGGCAGATGAACATTATAAAAGCCCACAGGATGGGTTCTGCAGTGACAGTAACAAGCATCTCTTTTCCCAGCATCAGCTGTGAACAGCTATTTAGTGAAATGGTAGTTCTTTGTCAATCACCACTTCTTCACTGCAGGAAAAAAGCTAAAAAAGCTAAAACCTTTCCTCATCTGAGTGTTTTGGGTCCCTCTCTGCCTACTCCCATTTTTTTTGCTATTACTGGGAAGGTTGAGAAGGCTGTTTATTTTTTGCTAATACTTTCCTTAATACTCGGTGAAGAGTGAGAGATTGAATGTTTCTCATTTAACAGCAAAATAGTTACTTAATTTTCAGCTAGCACTCACGCAGCATGCATAACCAGCCTTGCTGTGATGGTTTCATCTTTCGGGGAGCATTGTGCAACCAAATTAGCCTGTTGTCATGCTTCCCAGATCTCTTGTTAGACGCATATCCCAAGGAGGATTGGGAAAGACCTTTTAATTAGGTCATCTTTGATTAGTCTTATCTGAACATCGTGTTTCAAAAAGAAAAATCTATTTAGAAAGGGTGGGAGAACACCATAAAATTCATAACTGTCCTTTGTGTCCATTCACTTGGGAGTTCAGTTCACGAGAGGCCAGTATGGAGGCAGATGATGTAGTAGCAGTCAGAGGGCAGAAGGTACAGAGGGAGCCTTGATATTGATGAGGTTAATTTATTAGGTGCTGTGGGACAAAAGAGAGTGGGGGGGGGAATCATGCTGACCCAGCTGAAGCAGGATTTATATGTATGGGGGTTTGTGTGGCAGGGGACAGCAGTGGGAGGAGGGCTGTGGAGGAAGCAAGAATAAGTAAAACAAGATTGATTTATCGGCTCTAAATTGTTCATCTGTATTCCATTCTTCACTGTGCTGCAGAGGAGGAGAGCAGCTCTGGTACTGTGGCTGGGGAACAGAGCAGCAGAGGGGGAGGAAGGTGATATCTATCACAGGCACCAAAAGTGTTTAATTTTCCAGAGGCTCTGATTAAACAAATGCTGCTGCCTGGCAGCCCCTGCAGGCATTTGTTGGGACAGAATTAATCAGGAGGTAATTTGTCTGCCTCAACAGGCAGAGTGATTTGGCTCCACATTCTTGAGAGAGACTTTTTTCACCAAAGCAGCCTCTTTTCCAGAACTTCCTTTTGTGACCATGGTCATGCTACCATGTTTCCTAAGGATATGATGCAGGGATTTGCTATTGATGGGCCCAAGTAGGGTAAATGCTCCCCACAAATAATGACCTGTGGCCATTATTAAGTTCACTGTGGAGTTCTGCTAATGGCCAGGGAGGCCATCAGGTAGTTTGACCAGGTCAAACATAGGACTGGGACAAGGACTGGGTTGCCTCAGTGTTTCACCTGCTCCTCTAATTGAAATCTGATTTTCATCAGCTTTAAACCACCATTCTCCTCATTGATGACCTCTGCTCTTCACTCAGAGGACCTTCAGAAGCCCCAGTCACAACCCTACTGAGTGCAACTTGCCCCAGCTGCTGCACAGACAGTTCTGCTCTGCCTCGTGATATTTTTTGAACTTCCTAAGCACGTTCGTGTGAAACAATTGCTGTGTTCTTCTAGGTGTATTCATTGCCTATATTCATTGACTTACCTTTTCATGATGTACAGTGGTGTGGCCATAGGTGAGCAAGCAGAGAAGAGCTTACCAGCCTCAGGTGAGCTCACTTTGTCTTTTCATATCATCTTTTCTTTGTCTTATATCTTCTAGGTTAAGGTATTCTATATCATGCTGCTTATATGTGTTGTGCCTGTCAAGGGTATGTGTGATAATACAAGAAATAACTTGAGCTTGGAAGGGCCATACAGTTGAGAAGGAATGAAGTTTTGTATGAATTATACAGGTCAGTCACAGGAGTGATTATAAAATCTTAATACTGCTCTGTGAAGGGCATGTATGTTATGAAAATCTTATTTCTGCAGTGAATTAGGAAGTTTAAAAATACATTCCTGTGACTCAAAAGGCAATGTGCCTTATTAACCTTGGAGTATAAATGTCCAGGGCTCATGGGGAAAAAAAGGATTAATTCTGATAGATGTAAAACAGTTACCGGAATGACTTAACATTCTTAATTGTGAAGTCGTTGTCATTTTAACACCTCGTGACTCTTCATGACTTGCAGTAAGTACTGTCTGCCCTGAAAAGGTAGGAATTTCCCTCTCTGAACAGCCTTGGCCTCCTTTTTTCCAGGCTTGTGTAGCTGTGAGATAAGAGGAAACCTTAAAGCTCTGATACTCTGTTGTCTAGGAAACCTCTTAGTAGCTCAAAACCAAATCTTTCCTTCTCCTGGGGTGGACTTAGGCTTGATGTCAAATTTGGCTCGTTTTGGAGATTTTACTTTTTAGCAAGAATGAAAGAAAACTCTATTGCTATTATTTCAGGAATGATATTGGAAATATTTCTTAAACGGTTGGTTTCATAAAATGAAATAGAAGTTGCTTTCATAAAATACAATACCTGTAGAATTGGGATAGTTGAGTAACGACACAGAGATTTAGGAGCAGAGGACACATGACACCCTGTGATGCCTCTTGCATGCGAATCGTCTTGGCTTCTGTGGGGCACATAGCTACGAATTTGGAGACAGATGTGCCTGCAGAGAGCAGATTTCCCTCTCGGCTTTACTTGGACACATTTGCATTGTACTCCAAAATCTAAAGTACAAAGTGGTCTCAGCTGGGCAAATCTTTGAGCATCTAAGGAGAGAAAAGCTTTCCCTTTTTCTTGCTTTTTATAAGATAGAAACTGGAAGTTTAACATCTGCTCTCCCAGTGAATAAATTTAGTAAGTCTGAGAGAGATGTCTTCAGCTATGCAGGTTTCTCACCTCTTTAATATGGAAAGCTGTCTGTCCCATCTAGCATGGTGTTTGCTCTCCAGAGGGGCCTAACACTTGCTTTACCTCTTCAGGGAAAGGTGGAATGAAGGAATAATCTGCAGCATGCTCAGAGCTCGTTTGCTAGGATGAGATTCTTTTCAGTCCGTGCAAATAAGACGTTCTCTGAATATCCCCCAGAATCTCTTCAGAGAGAGAGACTCCACAGCAGGACGTCCCCATGTACATCTGAGCTGGAAGTGCTGCAGCCCTGTTTGTTTTATAAAAGCAACGTGCCTGCCAAGTGTTGGATTTTACACTTGAAAATGTGCTTCCTGGTGGTTTAGGTGGAAGAAATTACACATCTCTGTCACACCTACTTATGCTGCAGTCATTCAGAATAGCAGCTTGCCTTTTCCTACTTTCAAAGAAGCAAACAAGAACAACAGGCAGGAGAATTACAGGGGCACCATTATTTTATGTGTAAAGTGTTTCTAGTGTGGCTTTTGTTTAAGGAGAAGCAAAATATCCCTGGAAAAGCACAGTGCTAAAGGGAGACATGTTTAAGGGCTCAAGAGGCACAGCTTGCTTTAGGAAAAAGCCAAGGAAGGCTTTTGATGAGCGAGCTTTAAGCAGCGGCTCCTGTCGCACGATGGCAAGCCTGGGCCGACACAAGCAGTAGGCCACCTTGAGTTGGGGTCATGGGCATCCCCATCACCCCTCAAGGCTTGGAAGTCTCTGTGAAGGGCAGAAAGTTCTTCTCTTCCTTCCTGTCTGTGGTATATGTAGGAAGAATGAATAATATTCAGAAGGCAGTTGTCGTAAGAGCGGTAGCCAGACCGCCTGGAGAGGGCCCAGCAGCCCTGCTGCCCTGCGCTGATGCTGCTCGCTGCCACATGCCCACGTGGAAGGTTGTGGTCAGCGAGCAGCAGCGTGGTGGCTGCGGCAGCGCCAGCCGGTGCCTTGCGCGCTCAGCCCTCCACCGGCGCTGCCGCCACGCGCCGCCTCAGGAGGCGCCAGGCCCCATTAATGACTCTCCTCAGCGATAAAAACCCAGTTGTTTTATGTACTCGAAGGCTGAGATTAGTCTGACCCAGGGATAGCCTCCATCAGTGCGCTGCTTCGATCCAACGCAGAGCGCGCTGTGGAAAGAGTATACTAATTCACAGGCTCCGTATTCCCCTCATATGCACAGCACAACAGGGCTCCTGCTCCCTCTCTTCCCCTCTCCTTCCCTGAGCAAAATATGGTTCCTCCCACCTGCCTACAGCCCTTCAGTGCGCGCGAGCAGAACTCCCACGTTAGTTTCTCTGCCAGAGCCTCCCTTCAGCTGCTCTTGCTGCTTCCATGTACAAGCCGCTCTGCTTGCTGTGCTCAGAGGCTTCCTTTATTTTTTTAAGTTGCTTTTGCTGAGGTTGTTCCTCCCCATCAGCACCATTTAGCCCTTGATTTATCCTCCTTCCTTGTCACCAGGTTTGAGGGAACAGGTTCCCAAGAGCAGGATGAAGCTGGACGCAGAAGGATCTTCTCTCCACACACAGAGAAGTTTGGGCAATCCATGGCCTCACACCTTCTCCCAAGGGCCAGAGCTGCTTTCCTGCCAAAGGAGCCTTTGGCATCATCCCAGATCCAGCTGCTCTGCAACCTGGCACCTGAGTGCCTGCAGCTCTGGAAAGCTTATTAGGAGTCAGGAGCTTTTGAACTTCATGGGGTTGTGTGGCATGGATTTGCATGGCAGGGTTAAGGCATCACTCTACAGACTCTCAGCACCATGGGCAGGCTCGTGCCCACATGCGGATGTCACTGCTTAGTCTCACCTCTTTGCTGCTTACCGTGATCAATAATAGCTAGGATATGTATGAAAATGTTGCCGATGACAGATCTCTGCTGACAGGCATATAGAACCCATTAGCAAATAATTTGAAGTAAGGGTTATTAAACTTTTTCCAGACTTTACTATATCTGCTGCAAAAGAGAGAAGAGGGCTCTTTGGTTGTTATTTGGCTGCTGGTTCTGTAAGTAGCCCTAATGTTGAAAGAAGTAAATATTCTTGATACCTTCTTTCTACTAATTATTCTTTGATTTCTCGTTCTTGTTGTTAGTTTTTTATTTTAAGAGGTGGATCTAGAAGCACAAGTAGGAAAAGAAAAAAGAATTGACAAATGGACCAAAAAGAGGAAAATGACAAATAATATATGGGCTGCAAGCTTCTAACAATCCAAGTGTAAATAAGCTTCTCTTAAAGTGCTTTGAGGAGGAGGTTGAGGATAATTTCTTTTATCTTTTTTTTTTTAAGTCAAGTATCTAACCTTTAGATAAAAGTTTTGAGTGCTCTAAAACCTACACTGTATTAACAAAACCAGCTCAAAATGGATTATATTGGACTATTTTCATGAGGGCAGTGATTTGAGATGAGGGGAAAATCATCAAAATGAATTGATTATAGATGCAGTAGATATTTTTGCAACAGCAGTCCAGACACAGGTCCTTTGCTAAGTCCTCTGTATGTGCTAAGCCCTGTATATGTACGTAACCATATGCAAGCTTATTTGCAGTAGTCCATGACCACTGGATTTGCTTTGTTCTTCTGTTCCTGCTTTCTGTCTCTCACAGTAGGCTGGCTTTTGAACTGGGTAGTTACCAGGGCCTTTATTCAGTACTGTCCTTAATCACAGTCCTGTGTTCAGAGGAACTTCTTAGATCTTTAAATCTAGACATAAATACTTCTTTCTATTCTTTGATGTTTCTCGCTTTTCAGGGTTTATTCTACTTTGGGCAGAGTGAGAAAGGAAGAGTTTAAGTTTTGAAGAATACAGATTGTTTCCCAGTCTAGCACAGCTCTATTACAGTAACACCAGGGGCTGCTTTGGCCTTTTTTCCTCCCCCTCTTATTACCTTCTTTTTGATATTCACCTGATGGCAGTGGAAAGACGTTCTTACAATGGGTGTAAATTAGAGATTTTTCCCTGATACAGGAAGCACGTGAGCTTACCACTGGGTTAAAACTCTCTGGCTTGTTTTTCTCACGGTTGGTAAAGGTCATGCTTACATTGCAGCCTAGGCAAAACGTGTCGCAGCGGCGCTTTCCTTACCTTTGTTCAAGCCCTACTAAATGCCAGCCTCTTTCATGTGCAGCCATTGGAGACTCCTCGGTACATAGAGAAAGGCTGGCAGTATTTGTCCAGCAGCTTTCTTGGCAGCGTTGCCCTTCCAGGAGAGCCGAACACGAGCTGAGCTCGGAGCGCCTGGGAGCTGAGCTCACAACGTGCCCCTCGCAGGGAGCGCGCCGGCTCACTTGCCCCTGCAGGCCTTCCTCGAAGTAGGGTATCTGGGCTAATTGAGGTGTTCCTCCTGAGCCCTTTTTAGCATGCTGTACTCAGACCTCATGCCTGGCTGTCTCCAGCAGTAAGGAAAGTTGATATTTGGAGACACATTGCTCTCCCTGTTCTTTTTGGTGGGTTCCTTCCCATTTTGACTTCGTGAATTTTATGAGCAATGAACCGAAGACACCTGAAAAGGACTGCTTCAAAGAGGGCAGAGGTTTGGTAGTTTGGGATTGGAAGGACCTTTAAATTGTACCAGGCAACCGAAGTTGTCTGAAGCAAATCAGCACAGTATGGAAATCATAATTTTATTCTCATTGGGAAATATTTACCTATCTCCTTATCCAGATATTTGTAAAGGTGTCTATATAAAATAAACGACAGTGCTGAGGACTTGGGTTTATGTACAAGGTAACAAGCATTTGTTGTTAAGACTTTTGTGCTCCCACCTCAAATATCTTTTCCTTTCAAAAAAAGATGACACTCAGCTAGATTTCTATTGGAGTAGTTTACTGCTTTCCTAAGGAGCTTTGCTAGGTAGCTTTTTTTCACCCTTAATTTCCTTCTGACAGCTTTTGAAAATGGGAACAAGGCAAATAATAGTGCTTTGCACCTACCTAAGTCCTTTTGTTTGAGGAATTCAGGTGTGCCTTGGAAATGTTGAAAGACTCTTACAATCTTACTATGAGCTCAACACTTCCACCCACTTCCATTTCACAGCTGAGGCAATGTAAAGCATGAGGCAACTGCGAGTTGCTTTCCCAAGATCAAGCACTGGTTTATATGGAGTATTCTGCTGGGATATCAGAATTAACTCGATTCTAATTCAGTAATGTCATCTATATTAATGGCTAGCAAATGCATGCTATATATTTCTTGATACAGTCTTGGATATAGTGATGAAGTCAGTACTAGATCAGAGTGGCAGCTTTTTCCTTTTACCTCTACAAAAAGCGTTACGAACGGGCTGACTGCTGTTCTCTGCAAACTGTCTCCCCAGCCGTTAGCCTGCTCCGTGACGGCGGTGAGCTGCAACACCAAACCGAAGGTCGCGGTTAGTTTGCCAAAGACGGCTGCTGGGCTGAAGGAGGGTGCAGAGCCTCTGTGCACGCTGAGCCAGCCAGAAGCCACAGCGCGGCCGCCTCTGGGCTCGCGTTGCTTAGCCGGCACGGGGTATTTCCGCACTGGAGGCAGGTGCAATGCCCACCAGTGCTTCTCCTGCTCCCACCAGCAGCCTTTCCCCAAGGACCCATCCACCTTCCCTGGGAGCCCGCGGTTCGGCTCGCGCTCCCCCTCGGCCGCTGCGCCCGGGCACTTTGCCCAGTTCACAGCTGCCTCTTTTGCAGCGCTCTGTTATTTTTCCTCCTTCGTACCATAATAGCAGCCTTATGAGGCTCCCTCCAGCCTGTGCTTTCCTCTGAAATAGAAAGTTGCGTGTGTACATGGGCGGCTTGCGCTGGGATGTTTGGGTTCGCTTAGTATGTTCTCGGGAGCACGTCAAAACCCTAGGAAGAAGGAAGGACACAAGCAAACAAACAAATAAAAAGTGAAAGGGCAGGTATAGCCCAGGCTGTAGTGAAATTTCAAAAGAAAATACTAAACAGGAGAAGTGATTTGGTATGGGAAAATGCCATTGCAGTTCACGGGCTCTGCGGAGCCGTGCGGCGTGATGGAGCAGACACCTGCCTTCTGCTGGGCACACCTGGAAGTGCGCAGTGAACACGGCGTGAAATCTCTTTTTTTTTTAAGAGTGGGAACCCAGCAAGAAAAGAAACTGTTAAAAGAAAATGCCAGAGATGGTTCACGGCTCCCAACACCCTTTGGACCTGATGCATTTTTGAATTAAGAAGAGGATGGAGGTTACCAAAACAGCATCTCTTTTGATCATGAGGTGTATCTTATTTTCCATCTTGCGATGTTGTGTGATCAAATGATCAGAAAGCATCTGTTCTGCCTTGATGCTGAGTCCATCTTAACTTACTCCTTATATCCTAAAAGTTCAGCAGTATTTTATTCCAGATGTGTTTTACACGATCATTTTCAAGTTAGACCATCATCTCCTTTCCTTCACCAGTTTTTTATTGCTTTTCCCTGGCTGTACCACGCTGTATTACTAGCTGATTTCCATTGATGCACATTGCCCCTACCCAGTGGTTTCCACCTGACAGCTTGTAACAGTATGGAGAGAAGTGCCGTAATCTGTGAGAATCTGGGGAGAAATGTAGTGATAGCACTCAGGTTACCAGACAGCTCTGCCATCATGGAGATCATGAATCTTTTTCATGAATAACTTACCAGCTGCTTACTGGAAATAATTTTATTTAAGACCTGACTTATCCTTCCAGGCAGGATCAATGTGCTCTGGAGATCTGTGCGTATCTGTGTGTGTCACTGCTAGTTTCAAATCGATAGCGGGAAATAAACTTGAAGTCAAATACTTGAAGCAATCTTGTCTTAATCCTTCTGTGAGAAAACTTTCTTGAGCTCTGGTTTAGCAAGAGTGAAAGGAACAGGAGAAAAATAAAATTGAGGCTGTGGTATGGACAAGTAGTCCTTAGAGGAAAAAAAAGACTAGTTTCAGGTGCTTCCTATACACAGAGTGAAGGGGATGGGGGCAAAGGGAGCAGACTACAGATTTGCTGCTTATGGATATGTCTTTGGTTAAGATTACATGTAGTGACTTGCTCTGTGCTCATGACAGAGGATATCTCATCCCTGAAGAAAGGGACTGGGTTAGCTAACAGGAACATCCCATTCCTGATTTCCCTGGCCAGGTTTAGTAATCAGTGAGCTGTCTGAAAATTTTGGAATTGCTGGTGTTAGTACTAAGTGTCAGAGAAATCTGTTTTCCATCAGGGGTGGTAGTTTATTTTCCTGAATGCAGCTTCCCTTCAGTTTGGGGGAAAAAAAATCCTTTGCTGCAATCGAAAATACAGATCTATGAAGCTGTAAAACATTCTGCTGCAGTTTTTAGAATGAGGTATGGCAAAACAAGTCATCTGTGGTTTTCCTTCTAAGAACAGTCTAGTTGAATTACTTATATGCTTGGTTACATGCCATAACTCAAGAGGGGAAAAATTATGTATTGTTATTCTTATGTGTATGACCAGCACAGTAGTGATATAATGATCCAAAGCAAGCACCTCATTGGACTAGAATTTGCACAAATTCAGAGTTGAAATATATTGTTCAAGATTTTCAAAATACTTCAAATGAAAACATTTTTTTCCTCAGTATTGGTTTCAGCACACAGGCATTTTGTGCATGTTTGGCAGTTACAAGCACATCTTCATTTGTGATAGTTCTGACAGTGCTTATTATAATCTGTCAAGTCAGTAATTTGTGAGCTCAGGATTTACAAAACAACTTTTGTAGACCAGCTAGCATCTAACAAGTTAGGTTGGATTTAATCTTTTCACTTCTTCATATATTTTTGTGAATCATATAGTTAATTACAGCAAATATTTTTATTTTTGTAGCACTGACTGGCCCTCTCTGGTAACAATACAGCTATCACTTGAACTGTTATTAATATGAGGTGTGCTGAAAAATATGTGTGTAGACATATTTCTTAGCTCACTGCTTTCTTTGATTATCTGAATGTGAAAACAAGTGTTTATCTAAAAATCTTTACAGTCTATTTGTTATAAATATACTGCATAATGAATTTTAAGTTCAGTCAGAGGAATAGTACCTCTGCACACATGCCTTTTTGCATAGTTCCTGGATGTTGTAATTCGAAGTGGTGTCCTTACATTTTTACCCATTTAACAGATTTATTGAGCAGAGATTTTAGCCCTTTTGGATCTCCTTTTTTAAATTAATTGCCCCACTTCTGCTCCTCCACTCATTCAGATAATCTTATTTTTATTCATCATTTATGAATACCCAGAACTTGTGTTCTTTGACATCTTCTCTCGCCTATAAGAAAAACTGCCTAAAAGGATCTAGACCTCTCTCTTTTTTTTTAACCAATATTACTGCTAAATAATTCATGTCCATTTAGTGTATGCCATTTAATATAATTGTGCATATTAAGGTGTGTGCTTTAAGGTAAGCACCACCTGAGCTTAAGTTCCTAATTGTGGGTAACTCTTATTATTTTCATCTAGAATTCACAAGTGCATATTATTTGACGTGTTAATTATTACGTCAACATATGACTAGGGATATATATATCTCTCCTCTCATTTTTTCCCCTTCCCCACACTTACCATTTGGCTTGAGAACGTCCATACATTTGGTCTGTAAAAAGTCCTAGATTAAGTGCCAACCACAAATGATTTGTTCGTGTTTTATTTTGCCAAAGGACGTTGTCGGACATGGGGGGAAAATAATGTAATATTGGCTGACCTAAGACTTCAATTAACTAACAAGCAAGTTTACAGTGTCTGACACATTAACTTTGCACATCATTCTTCTGGGGCAGAAAAGCTTTGTCACACAGAACTCATCCTCTGCCCTGCTTACCTCAAGGCATAAAGCATAAAGAACAGGATTTATTTTTTATTTCTGGTTCAATTAGTATTCTACAAACATCAAATGTAAGGAGTAGTTTTCCCATCTATTTGTCATTCCCATTTCAGTCAAAGACATCCCAAGAATTTGGTACTTGATTTGAACCTTTAGGTTAAAATTGGTGGCTCTGCTTTGAACTGAATTCTCAGGCTGAGGGTAGCGTGTTGTTTAACCCTGTAGGAACTAATGGACTGCTTTCGTGTTGTCTTTTACGAGAAAGGGAGGAAAATTTTATGGACAGTATTTGCAATATTTTGACTAAAGATTCTACATCCTCATTTCAAGTATTTAAAGCATTGCTGTCTTGACTCCCTTTTTATTACTATCAATTTTACCCTCAAAATCCTCAGGCAGGTCCGTAAGGAAGCCTTCTCTTCAGACGCCTGTCTCCTGAGCCGTTATAATAAAGATATAATTTCCCACATACTCTGCCTGTTCTTTTTCCATTTCCTCTTAACTGATATTCTGCCAAAATCTCATTTCTTTTTTCTTCAGTTTTCAGTTTCTATTGCAACACCACATTCCCAGTTCCAGGGTTTTTTATTTTATTCAGACTTTTCCTGCCCTTTCATTTATTTGTTGCAAATCATCAAAGAGATGATTTTCTCTGCATGCCGATTCTCTCCGGTATAACCTCTGTTCCAGCTCTGCTCACATTTCCATAATATCTTTCTATTAGCTGTCTTTCTCCATCGTCTACTCCAGTTTGGTAGCGTTCAGTGTTAAAATCATCTTCCTTGCCCATTGCAATTTTGGGGGGTAGCTTTTTGTCTTTTTCTCAAACCAATTCCAGCTTCTTTTTATTCCCTCTACCAATATACTTGTCTTCAATTGAACAAATAGTCTCTCATAGTCTTCCATTAAGAATAGTCTCAGGCCTTCAGTTTTCAAGTACCACATGATTTCAGTCTTTTTTTGCCCCAGACCTGTGATTCACTCACTGATCAAGCGGATCGAAGAAGTGGGATCAGTCTGGACCTGTTCTGGAACGCAAGCTGGCGCTCACCTTGTCTCAGCCTGCCTTTCCTTACCACTCACCCTCCTGGGGCTGCTCTAGGGAGCTTGAGAAGCACTTGGGATCCGCAGGAAGGATACGGGGTGGTGCTCCTGCACCTTCTCTTCACTCTCTTCCATGCCAGAAGACAGACAACTTACTGGAGTTTCTATACTCACACTGCAGATCTCTATTGCCACAGCGTTATGCTTTTACATGCTTGCTGCAGACCTTTTAAACAGCGTGTGTGGACCTGCTGTCACATCTTCCACCTCTCATGTCCCTGTTCACATCTTCTAGGTGTGCTCATTTGTTCATGCTACGTATTCCTGAAAAAGAGATGATGCTAAAGTGATACTGATATCACCTGATATCACCCTGTTGATACTGATATCACCTGGAGGCACACTGCTTCCCGTGATCAAAACCATTGCACTGCTTCAAGTATCCTGCCTGCAGACCGAACGATCTTTTGGTCCAAACTGGAAAAATAGAATTACAAGCAAAAAATACTTTTAAAAGAAGCCAAAACTAACCCCCCTCACTTCCTCTCAAAACAAACTTTTTTTTTTTAGAATGGATTTAAAATTCTACAGAAAATATAAAGATAAAATGAATCACAGCTTTATACCTGTTAAACCCTCTGACAGCCTCTTCCTCATCCCCTGGAATACTGTTGCCTGCAAATGAATCAACTTAATTATGCTGTGGTATGTACATCTTACTGGCTTAAAGGCATCCTCTTATCACTGGCTGCAGCTCTTCTTGTGTTCTGGAATAGTTAAGAAGATTAGAAACTTCTTTATTTTATTTTTTTTTTGGTAATTTCAGAGTATACAGACTATAATAGAAGATTCTGCAGTGTTAGAGTCTCTTGTTAAAGGTGTACCAGCACTAAGTTTAAATTTACTTGGGTGGGATGACGTATTTGAATTCATATTCTAAAGTAATGTGGAGTGAAAGCCTGGTGCAGTCTGTGAATGAGGGGCTGTGGTGAATCCCCAGATTGTAACATGTTGCAATAAGAGAAAAAAACAGCATTGCATTATTATCTTTCAAGAAGCTTCAAATCTCTCAGGATGACTCTTCTGAGTGCTCTGAAAATGTAACCCTTGATCTAATTAAGGCAGTTTATCCTTTGGAACGGCCTAAAAAATTGTCTTGTGTTACCTGGCACATGTAAAGTTTTCATTACAGGGTTTGACAGGTTGCTTGTAAACTGAAGTCATTTCCTTTACCTTCAGAATTAGATTTTCTTTATGGCCTTTGTCAGTTAGTGCTGTTCATTAAGAATGATTTGGCCATTTCATTCTGCAACCTTATTTTTGCTTGCTCTTTGGATTTAACTGACAGAAATGCCCTGGTAACTAAAATGATAAGCTGCATCTCAGTCACCAAATGATTCCATCCTTCATTTTTCACGTGTTCTGTCTTTTGATTTTTTACAGTTTTTTGTACAAACCAAGCTGTTGCTTTTCAGGAACATTCACGTAGGCTTAGAAAGGGAACTAGGTATGAATTCATGACAAAAGATGTGCAAAGTGTGACTTCCTGTTTCCTGTTGGTCAGCTTGTGTATTTTTGAACGGTAACATGGCCGAGTCAATGGACGCGGCCTTCGGCTTCTCAGATACTCTAAGAAGAGCACGAACACTTGCAGTCTAGTTGCAGAGAGCGGTCTCTGGGTATAGTGCAGGCCAGGGGCTATGAGACGGCCTTGTCTCCCACCCAGTGTGCCACAGATGGGTTGAGGTGAAGGTCCAGAGCCCTGGGGATTTGCTGTGGGGCGATTTCAGAGGGAGGCTGATGCTGAGAGCTCACAGAACAGGGGCGTGTAGGGAGTGGAAAATGCACAGAGAAGTTTCCAGAAGCTTGCAGGCCATGATAGGTGTCTGAGAGAGCAGCCTGTTTTCTCCAGTCAGTGTCAGTGGATGGGGTATTTACTTTAACAGGGTGATGTCAACCTTAGAAATATAAGACAAATTAGGTAAATATGAAAGATGGGGAATGTGGTCATATGCTTCTTGCCAATTAAACATGTATATTGTTTGGCTGTTGTCTTTCTGTTAATGCCTTCAATGAGTTTGCCTTGGTCATAATGCAGAACACAGCACTTTCTTACAAGGTCATCAGATAAGAAGGACATAATTTAAAGCAAATGCACTTGCTGAAACACTCATCTCTCAGTGTAAGAGGCAAGGTGTAATATAATTAAAGCAACTGTCTGCAATGTTTATGTACAATTACACTGAGTAGAGAGTACCCTTAATTTCATTGTAAGGTCAGATACATGGAAAGGGAGGGTTGATATCCTCATCTCTCAGACAGCAGCAGTCAAGGGTTGGCAACCCAACTTCAGAGATTTTTGAACAAGATTGGAAGTTCTTGGCAGTCATTTCCAAATGTTCAGGAGACCTGAGTCAACCAATAGCTTTGACATTTTCGCCAGCTAGATCGATGTTGTTGACTAGAAACATTATAGGGCAAGTGATCACCTCAGTACACGCTGGGCTTGGGTCACACGTCTCCTACCTTCTGTCACTGGAACAGAGGGAGCCTGTAAACTAAGCAGCTCTTTGACTGCACCCTGTGACCAGCTTTCCAAAGGAGAGCAGTTTGTTATTATTTGGGTATTAACCACAACAGAGAGAACCAGTGTGGGATGAGAAGCATTTATATAGCATTCTCTCCTGAGTCTGAATCTCTTTTGCATTGTCTAACCAAGAGTAAGCTAAGTACGAGTCAGCCAAGGATGCTTCCTTTGGATGGCTCAGAGGACTAACTGGAAAGTAGATCAGCATGCATGCAACTCCCAAAAATACAGTATTTATTTATTTGTGTGCCTGTTTATTTCATGGAAAAAAATGCTCACAGGGGCAATGTTTCCAATGTGAGTGCCTGAAATGAAGAAACTAAATCTACAGATAAGCAACAAAGTGCCAGATTTTTATAGATATGTGTATGTGTAAGTGTAACTATGTATGAAATAGAAACTACACACATATGTAAATGATTGCACGAATTGGATCTTGAATGAATTGTCTGGTTGTTCAAAGGCCTAGCAGTGACTGCTGTTTGAGAGTTAAGACTTTCACTATAAATACTTGCAAATCTGCTGGGGTGCTGAAAACCAAGCTTTAACTGCTATGCCTGTCTAGCTGAAATTGCAGCAATCTATTGCTTTCTAGTAGCCAGAAATTTTCATCCTATGAGCAGTGATGCTATTTAAATGTCTGAATGTAGCTACCCAGGTTTGCATGATGCTGCAGAAATGGCTGCAAGTGGACTCTAAAACTGTTTTTAGTAAGTAGTCCAGCATAGCTTCTCTGTGGGGATGAGAGAGCAGAAGTAAAGGCAGTAGTTAAATGTCATGTTCTCTCCGAGGGCCCAGAGTGAAGCACAATTAACTGTGACCTCTTATATCGCTGTTAGGAGCTACCTATAGCTACACATGTTTTCACTGAGCAAACTCAGTTCCCATTCTCTCTCCTCCCATCCTACTAGGAGTATGGCAGTTTAATGCCATTAATATTAATTATAAAATACTAATTAAAGTAATTAATCATAATTAATAATCATTGCTATGAAGGCAGAAATTAAAAGGAGAGAAGGTTTTTAAAACATCCAACTTGTCAGTGGGATTGCCGGCTTCATTCTTTTTCAATTTAAGGACATCTCCTTCATTACATTTCCTAATCCCTTTTAGATATTGAACCAAGACCCTGTGAAATAAGCCATTGATTTTTTGGGACCAGCTGACCAATCCATTAACGTTAAGATATCACAATTGTTTGGCCTTTCATTGTTTAATGTCCAAGGTATGACAGCACATTTATTACTCAGGCTGGTTATTGCACTCCCAATGTAGTCAAGGAGGCATTAATCCCTCTATATGGACAGATGGCAATCGAGAAATTCTTCTTTCAGATGAAATAGCTAATTCCCAGCAGAAGATGAGCAAAGAATTTGGCAGCACAGTGCCATCGTCTGAAGGCAAATGCTTCCATGTATGGAGGGAGCAGTGCTTAGGTGTAGCAAACAGAAGTCCAAGTTGCTGCTTACTGTCTAACTGAGTTTTAAAAGTCATCTACAAATGCATCCTTACTAGATTTGTAGGAAGGGATGGGGAAAACCCGCTTTGTCTGGGCAAAGTCACTCTGCTAAGTCACATCTCGGGAAACAAAAGTAGAAAACATAGCATAGGCAGGGCTGGTGAGGAGACTGAGGCAACACATGTGAAGCAATAAAATATTCATGCATAAAGAAAAGTTTTCAGAATGTGCAGGGAACCTCTGAGGACTGAGCTGCTCTAAGATACATGGTGAAGACAAAAGAATAAAGGAAAATTAATGGTACAGGAAAAGCTGTTGCCGTTTGCTTCTGTGTGCATTAATTTCTATCACATCTGCTTTGAAACCAGAGAGTTGTTACTGTTTCCTACTGCTTTTTAGCTGTTGGATTTGAGTGGGATGGGCTTTTCTGTGTTCTGTTTTTCAGCCAACTTAAACACAGCATCAGATAAATGTTTCAGAGAGTGTGATTTGCACCAGCATCAAGGAAACAAGTCTAGAATTGTGGAGTAGTCTCTCCACAGTAAGACAGTAATTTGTGATACGTATTTATTTGAACTAGCATCAGGCAATTCCCCTTTGTGAACTGCATCTCAGCAGTTTTCTCCTGATAAAATAATTAATATGCACACTGATGGCTGCTGCCCAGCCATCCTTCATTCTCATTCTTGGGTTACATTGTTTATGGCATTGCTTCAAAAGCAATCCTGTGGTATCGTTGGCAAATTGATCTCCTGCTCTCCTGATTTAATGTTCTCTTTTAGCAAGTTCTCTTTCCTTCACTGTATATGGCAGTTACGTGCCTGCAGGGGAGGGCAGTCCATCACAGAGACCGTGGAGATTCATGTCAGACACACTGAGGACTGAAACTCTAGCGGTCTCACTGGAGAATCCCAAGAATGAAAAAAGGGAGATGGAGCAGGAAGAAATGGGATAGCAAATACCAATATCCACGTAGACACAGTTGTATGGGCAGATTCTCCTTTTACCATGACTGCAGTGAGGAATGTGAGTGCTACCATCCTCTGGTCAGAAGAGCAGCTTTAATCTTTTTTACTGCTTTTAACCTGAGCAACATGGAGAAAACATGTTGCTTGGGTCAAGCTTGCAGAAGCCTGGATGTGAATCCCCTCGTGGCTCCAGCTTCCTTCTGTCCCATCCCCTGCGTGACGGGAGCGCCATCTCCACTCTGCATGCAGCCACCCTGCTGCTGTCGTGCGTGCACAAGGGCAGAGCGGGACATCCAGGAACGTAACCAGTGCTCATGCGTGCTTGAGCTGTCTAGAGACACAGCTGAGTGTCACTGAGGCCCCTCACTCCTATTTTCTTGTTAAAGTGCAGGTGAGCTTTTGTTGCGAGGTGTGATACCCTGTCGAAGTTGGCGCTTTTCCTGGTCATGCCCCTGAGAAATTGCCTTGCAACCAGATTGTACTAATCATCTTCTGCACCTAGGAACCTCAGTGTGGCAAAGAATAAAATTAGAAATAAGTTAATGTAGATTTTCTTTCTTTTTTTTTTTTTTTTTCTTGGCATGCACAGGTTATGCAGGTAGTGAAGGAACAGATAATGAGAGCACTCACTACCAAGCCTAGCTCTCTGGACCAGTTCAAGAGCAAACTTCAGAACCTCAGTTACACAGAAATACTGAAAATCCGCCAATCTGAAAGAATGAACCAGGAAGATTTCCAGTCTCGTCCGATTCTGTAAGTACTGTTTCCTCTCCTACCTCTTTCGTATATGAAAATATTATCAAATATAAATGATGTTTGGGAACTCTTGGGGGAAACTTGAAGAAAACATTCTCTAAAGAGCTGTACTTGAAAGCGCAAGAGCAACAACTGCTTGAAGTGCATACGTTTTCTTCTGTGGGGAATCACAGCTCTTTCTTGGAGTTCAGTTAAAGCAGATCCAGCAAATCCCTCCAGGGCCTTGTGTGGCTTGTTTGTACCAAACAACGCCGTGACATTTCCAGTTTGTATAATTGTGCGTGTGAGCTTGTTTTTGTTGCTGGCGTCAGTTTTTCTTCCTTTAGATTAAACTTTGTCTTCCGTCCAAGGGCCTTTAAAAATTCCAAATGTCACTTCTTTGAGCGAGAGTGAAGCCCAGGGGAGAAGGAGCCAATACACATGGGCCCCACAAAAGAACGGGATTGTGTGTTACTGCCTTTGTTTGTAGCTTATCTTTGGTGTTAATAGAAAGCAGTTAGTTATTTGTAGATGAAAGTGGTTTGGCAGCTGTCCAACAGGATTCTCATTCCTACATTGTTTACTGCAAAGTATCAAACGTTCATATTGCCACCGCGGCTCCTGCAGGAGTCTCGGGATACCCTTTGTTGTGTTGTGTGACAAGCGGAGGCTGCGCTTGGCTCGGGATCGAAGCTGGGCCTGTGGCATGGCGGATGCCACGGGACAGATTCTGAGTCGTTGCTGCCACGTGTTCTGAAAAGCAGGAGGCTCATGAGATCAGCAGAGAAACTGCAATGATTCCAAAGCATCAGATGAAATATCAGGAAATTTTGACTGTGTTTGAAGTGGAATGGATCATTATGATTTTTCCTAAGCTCCCTTTTAAGGCTGAGCTACAGAGACTCAGATGCAAGATGCCTGGTTTGTTTCTAAAGGATGCAGATATCTGAGAACAAGCTCTAGGGACACATTCCTCCAGGGGCAGCAGGGCAAGAGGAAAAGCATAAGCTAAGTAGAATTACACAGTTCAAATTTAATCATACCAACTTGGATCAAAGGGAAAATGCTGCTTTTATGTTTTCAGTGTATTAGAAGATAGGACCTAATGCCCAATTAGAACTGGTGTCACTCATAGTAATGCATCAGTTAAAAACCTACAAATAGTTCCAGTCATTTTTGCATCATTACACTGCCCAGAAATCCCCTGCCAATCTCCTGCAATGTTTAGTGCTTGAAAGCCGCTCAGTGCTGCTAAGCTTGTCACCAAAGCTTCTTGTTTCCCCTGCTTCCTCTGTGAGTCAACTGTTTGACTATGATACAGGTCAATTATTTATAGTCACTTGCAGCATTTCCTAACCTCACAAAACTTCCCAGTGCCCTCCACAAGCTCTTAATTCCGGTATCACTCTGGCTGGTTGCTGTCACAGTGTGAAATCTCCTTCCCCGTACCGGAATGAAAGAGCCAACTAACACAAGCAGTTAAAAGCAGCACAAGTCATTTCAGATTCGGGGCAAAGGCTAAGCCTAAAGGCTGCAAAGGCTAAGTAAGTCGGTAAGGTGTTTAAGCAATCAATCACAACTGTGTTTGCAGAGATTTAACTTTATGCATTTGCATTTTGATTGCATCCATGATCATTTATTCTTGATTATGAAAAGAAATGGGTCTTTCATTTTCCCCTTTGATTTGATTCCATGTACTGAACTCTCTCAAATTGCAGAGATGGCACAATTTATATAAGTACAGAATCAGGCCTGCACTGTAGGGAGGGAGATTGTGAGTGGAGAGAGGAATCATTGCTGTGTTAGACTTACAGATATGCTGAAAAAGATGATGCACAACTGCATTTAAAGTCAGGAAGCCCTGTTTAATTCTGTGTCAGAATACGGCAATCAGATGCTGGTTATCTATGGCTTCAAAGTGATTGATGCCTTTCTTCTGCTGTTCTTTATATAAAGTAGTGAAGTTTTAAGTTTTCAAGCTGCTGGATGAGAGAAGTTTCAGTCAAGTTTGATTTGAATGTGAGTTGGAAAGTTTTGCCTTAGATCCACATTATTACAACAACCTTTTTCTTGCAAGGAGGATTTCTTTTGTCTTGAGTTTTGTATGAGCATCACCTGAGCTGAAGTTTTTTCAATTTCTGCTTTGAATTAGGAAGAATAAAATCCCCTCCATAACATAATGTTCAAGAACTTGGAATAATTTTTGATAATCCTGATTACCAGTCCATAAATAAATAAATAAATAAACCATGATCCCATTTTGGCTGTGGAAGACGGTATCTAGGAATTACAGAAGGGTTAGTACTGGGCAGAGCTCTGATGTCCAAGGTAGAGCAGAGTTCATATCAGTTAGGGAGCAATTGCTAATTAAAATGTGGGTGGAAATGGGTAGCATACAGGGAAATAGAGGAGGAATGTGGATGCTTTTTGGAGCATTTGACATCTTTTAAGATTCTTCTGCAATGTGAGTCATTAAAGCCTAAGCTGAAAGCATGAAGTGGTTAGAGGAAAGCCCAAAAGATAAAACATATGAAGATTTTTTTTTTGTATTCCTTTTCTATTGTGTTCTAATGATTTGAGTGAGTATGATATGTCCCATCATGGAAGAAGAAATTGGACAAGAAGAAATTGGAATTGTAAGCTGGAAAGTTAAGAAATATGGACAGATATAACTGGCATTAAAAAAAAAGAGCAAGTAATTCTTTTAATATTTTAAAATTATTTCTAGGAATTTTCAAATTTACAGGCAATTAAGGACTGTTTTTTAAAAGCTAGCCACTGATGTCAGTCTTGCTTATAGAGCTGAGACCAATAAGATCAGAAAATTAGTGATATATATTCTGTATTTCAGACTTTTTGCTTGAAACTCCCTGACTTTTGTCATTCTCATATCACTGGAACACAGTAGGGAACTAACAGCCATTTTTAAAGCCACCTTCTCCTTATACTTTCCTAGTTCTTCTCTTTCTCTTCAGAAGAAAGAGAACAGAATGTTTAATTGATGTTGTCTAAAGAAGAATAAATAAAAAAATTGCCCAAATAGACATGTGTTTATTGTTAGAAATTGTTTCAAGTCTCCCATCTTTAGACCCTTTGGTTTACCTGTGTGCCTATGTCTGTTGGTTGTGCCCTTTTTCTGCTACCTTAAAGTGGTGGAAAAGAACAGAAACCCTCGTGGCAGTGAGAAGCAATAAGTGGCAGGATCACCTTCCCAAAATGTATCTGGGGTCATGCTATTTGAGAAGATTGACAAATAGCTAAGTTAAAGATAAGTTAAAATAGCCATGCATTGGCACGAGCTGCTGAGGCCAGCAAGCACAAGTGGCCTTTGCAAAGCTGGGGTGGTCTTTTGGATGGATGATCTGAATTGGAGTCACAGCAGACTGATTCTCAGAGGAGCCGGGAAAGCCTCCCTGTGCTCAAGCCTTTAAACAGAAGCGAGTGCCACCTCTGCACTCTGTAGTTTTGAGGGAAAACACAGGAGCATGAGAAGGACTCAGGCATATTAGCAAAGAGGCAGAAGATCTCCTTTTCTACCTCCCTTTGTCTAGAGGGAAGTCAGTCTTGAACACCGAATTACTTATTTTTGGATTGGTTAAAATTCCCCTTTCCCTCTGGTTTGTAAAGGGCAGATGGTGCTTTAGGGAAAAAAAGAGGAAATACGATGAGTAACCAAGCAGTTAATGTGCCGATGTTAATGTGTTGGATGAGTGATCCATTCGTTATTTCTTTTTTTTTTTTAATAGCGTCCAATATTTATGATGCTATGATGTCTTTAATACCTCTTCAATGATATTCATCCAATTTCTGAATTAAACTACCTACATATCAATCTGATGTTTATACCACTACTGAACTTTCGAAATCAGTCCAGCTGGAGATACAGTCAGTAGCCGTGTGAGCTCAGTAATCCATACTGGGTTTTAACACTGCTTCCTTTTGGAGTTCTTCTGCCTTTGCTCCCACCTCTTACCCAAGGAATGGAGAAACTCATTTGTTCAAGCACAAAATCCTTTTAATCATAGTATTTAACTATTTAGCATATTTATACCTTAGTTCCTAGTGAGGAAACAAAGATGTTTAACTATGATCATAAAAGACATTTACTAAAGGTGGCCTGTTTCTATAGTTACAGTACTTGATTTTTGACCGGCTAGATTTTCACAGCTTGTAAATATGCAGTGGGTTATGCATCAAGAATGCCAACCATTTTGTTAATACCTGGAAGAATGATAGTATTGCTATTTAAAGGCCTAATCTGTCTAGTAGCAAACTTGCAGTCATTTCAGTGGGGGTTTTGCATATCAAAAGTTTAGGACCAGAATGGAAGTGAAAATCTTCAGAGACTGAACTTTTCAAGAAGAGAAACATTCTCAATTTATCTGTGGTATACCATGGTTTTTCTTTCTTTTGATGATGATTGCTGGAACATACTACCAAATGTAATGATTTTTGGTATTACTTAATTCACACAGCAATCCAAAATTACAGTTCTGACACACTTCATATTTTATAAATCCTCTCTACGCATTCTGTTACTTTTTAATCTTACTAGGCTTGCTGTCAAGTTAATGTTTAAACCTGTCTTTTATGTATACTTAATGAATCTAAGTGAGGTTATAACTGATGAATTCAGACACCTGTGACTCCATGTGACAGTGTATGAAATCAACTTTAAATATTATGTGCATACATTTTCTGCTTAGTTCTTGACACATTGAACCCATTTTTCAAAGCAGACTGTAGGAAATGGATTTTCTGAAGGATGTATAATAATAGTTCTAAATGCACTGTGAGGTTCTGTGCTCCTGGACAAGGGTAGAACTTGATTCTTAAGCAATCCTCAGTCATGGGTAACTCTTCCACAAAATTGTTTGAGTAATGACTTAATTGAGTGGTATGGAATTAAGAACAAGCATATAGCAAAGATTGTTGTTTTGGCTTGTTGCCATTGTGCAGTTTCGTCTTGCTTTAAAATGTGGTTTAGCCTCTTGTGTTGTCCTAAACAATAATGCTAAGAGAGTGCACTAGCTGAGGATCATGCCACCAAAGGTGACAAACCTTTCAAGAGGTTTCATAGTGCTCCTACAATGAAAAAGCATCATTTGCCTCAGCAAACCTCCTTGATGACTTACAGCATGTGTTATTTTTAGACAAGTAAATGGGAAACAAGTAAATGACTTGCCTGACTCATACACTGATGTAGTGGCAGGGAGATGTCTCGAACAGAGATATTCTGACCCTATGCCTTTGTTGTCAGGGAAAAGTCTTTGCCTGGAGGAGATTCTGACCTGGGGCTGCTGGTGACTCTTGTCCCCTTTGAACTCCTTGCATAAATATCCCATGGGGGTCTGTCTCAGAGGAAAGTAAGTGGTCCTTGATGAACCTCACAAGTGCTTTACTTTCTCCCAAAGGGAACTAAAAGAGAAGATTCAGCCTGAGATTTTAGAGCTGATCAAGCAGCAACGTCTTAATCGGCTTGTGGAGGGGACCTGCTTTAGGAAACTCAACAGTCGGCGGAGGCAAGGTACAGCTCTGGCTCTCATTGTCATTTTTGTCTGAAAGTTGTGATGGTGACCAATACTGTTCTAGTGCTCTCTAGACTGCTTTTTCCAGGGGCAACTGAAAGAATCTCCTGCATAAGTTCTAAGATTTCCTGTGTTTTGCTGTAGTTGGTTTTGGCTTCATCACACAGACCTGGAATCAGGCCCACATTTGATGAAAATCTCAAGCAGCAGTCTTGCACTGTGAGCTGAGTACTTTGGTTCCTGCCTGGATGTCCAGGCACCTTGCTAGTCTCAAAACAAAATCTCCTAAACCTCTGTAGGAAGATCACATACGACTTGGTGTAGTCAGAACCTGACTGTCTCAGACTTGGATCATCTTTTTCATTTTTGTTTTTCTACTGGATTGTTTTAAATTATACTACTAATGAATTAGATAGAAGTACAACAATTTTATGCTTCTGATGAGGTCATTTTTCACCCCTCTCTCTAGTACCGTCTGTCTATACTTTTTGTTTGTTACCATATATATTAAATATATTGATGACATTTTCATTTACTTATAAAAAGTAAGTCCTTACAGCGGTAGTTTATGTATTTTAGAGTGATACTTGGTTGGCATGGGAAGACTCGTTTCCTAATCCCTGTGAAACTTTACTTAATAGTAGAATTTCAGCTCATTTTATACATCCATACTCTCCATGGTTCTTTTTCCCCTTCAGAGAAGCGCACATCTTTCTCAGGGCAAAATAATGGAGATATGTAAATGGAGCAGATTACTAAAAAATGTGATTATTTTCCTTTAAAAGCCTCATTTAGTGTAAATTTAAATCACTTATTTTCTTCCCTCTCTCTCTGCAAATTCAGCACAAATTAGGAAGATGAATAAGTGCCAAAGATCAATATTTGAGACATTCAAATCAATTGTGGAAAACTGCTTTCTTCACCAAAAAAAAAAAAAAAGGAATCCATGCAATGTCTTTTTCTTAGCAGACAAGCAGGGTATTTTGTTTAATATGAGGAAGTTATTTTGGAAAATTCCAAGCCTTTATGTAGGTGTTAAGTCAGAACTGATGCAGCTTTGCACCCCCTCTGTCAAGCCTACAAACACCTATGGAATCCACTGCACAGTTTAAAGGAAGCCCTGATTTCCTATACAGATTTTGTAAAGGTATATGGTAGGTGTTTTCCATTCAACAACATCTTCACAAAGTGGAAGGAACTAAAGTAACATGTACCTTGCTTTGGCAGTTAGTAGTGAGGGCTTTTTTCCCTTTTATTATTATTTTATTCCCAGAACCTTAATCTGCATGACAGAAATTCTAGGGAAGGAGTTTGTTTGTGGCAAACATTTTTGTTTTGGCAGATGTCCAAAAGAAAGATAGACTATTTTATTTTAAACTGTTGTCAGTTTGTGATTCATAGGATCAAAAACCTTAGAGGATATAAATTAGTTCCACTCATTTGTGTGGAGCTAAAGTAACAAAAATATCAACATAATCTTCTAGTTCACCGCTAAGAAGGTTGTCATGTCATGCCTTTTAGTGAACTCTATAGGGCACCAGATTAATTGCTTTGATGTCCTATTTATACAGGACCAAAAGAATTCATGATACTTTGGAAGCAAAACATGTAGTCATACCTCAAAGAACTGCTTCTCATCTCTGAAGTGTATTGTATTTGTCCAATGCAAGCCCATTTAGAAGTGCACATTCTTCCCAGCTTGTCCAAAAAAGTTTTCTTGGTTGATGTTAGACTGCCCATATTCCCTGAGTCAAAAGGGTAACATATCCCCTGGTGAGGGAGAAGATACAACACGCTTACAGATGCTGATGATGCTAAAAGGTCTAAACTCACCAAGATCTAATACTATGCGGTTTAATAAACCAGTGAAGGATGGTGGAGGCATGAGGCATGTATGAAACATGTTTGCTTCATAAGCTTTCTAGTAGGGGATGGTCCTTGTCTGGTACATACAGAGGTGCAAGGTGTGCTCTTGGAACTGGCCTGTCCACCTTGATCTCTTCTGGGCACCCTGCAGCATTTGCTGTAAGATCAAGGCTGTCATGATGGCAAGAATTTGAGACTAAGGGAAATGAACAGAGAGGCCACATGCTTAGTTAATACTGCTCAACATCTGGGCTATCCACTTTTTAGATGTTTCTTCTAAGTGTCCTGATAAAATGGCCCAGTTCCTGAGTAAGGCTTCTTGTTAGTCTTAACTGACCTTCCCTACCCCATTTCACAGAATCACAGAAGGGTTGAGGTTGGAAGGGACCTCTAGAGATCATCTAGTCCAACCCCCCTGCTCCAGCAGGGACACCTAGAGCACGTGGCACAGGGTGGCATCCAGGCGGGTTTGGAAGATCTCCAGAGAAGGAGACTCCACGGCCTCTCTGGGCAGCCTGTTCCAGGGCTCTGTCACCCTCACAGAGGGTGGAAAGAAGTTCTTCCTCATGTGGAGGTGGAACTTCCTGTGTTTCAACTTACACCTGTTACCCCTTGTCCTGTCCACTGGCCACCACAGAGAAGAGTTTGGCCCCACCCTCCCTACATTCTAGCCTCAGGTACTCGAACATGTTGATCAAATCTCCTCTCAGCCTTCTCTTCTCCAGACTAAACAGGCCCAGCTCGCTTAGTCTTTCCTCATATGACAAATGCTCCAGTCCCTTAATCATCTTCGTGGCTCTGCACTGGACCCTATTTAGAAGCTCCACGTCCCTCTTGTACTGGGGAGCCCAGAACTGTCCAGGTGCGGCCTCACCAGAGCTGAACAGAGGGGGGCAGGATCCCCTCCCTCGACCTGCTGGCAATGCTCCTCCTGATGCAGGCCAGGATCCCATTGGCCTTCTTGGCCACGAGGGCACACTGCTGCCTCATAGTTAACTTGTTGTCAACCAGGACTCCCAAATCCCTCTCCTCAGAGCTTCTTTCGAGCAGGTCAACCCCTAATCTGTACTGGTGCCTGGGGTTACTCCTGCCCAGGTGCAGGATCCTCGCCCACCTGCCAAGACTTTTTGTTCCGGGGCTCAGGAGGAGCCTCATTAACTGCCTGCTGCTGTGGCAAGATTGACTTGCCACACGGTATCACCAAGGCTGTCAAAGTACCAAAGTCTGTCTGGGTAAATTCAGACCCAAAAACCAAACAGGGAGTGCTGCAAGGCATCATGATTTGCCTGTTATCTCTCAACCTACTTATAAGAGTAGTAAGGTGGCTGTTTTACTTCAGTATGCATACACCTTGATTTATCTTTCTCATGATTCTCTTCTTCCCTTGAGACAATCCTAGGGCAAATAGTGCAGATCTACAGATTATAAAAAGAAAGAGGAATATGAACGTGGTAAAATGGCCTACACAGGAGAGGCAGAAACCATTAAATTGTCTATTTAAAAAATAATTAACTGACATTATCCCATGATAAAGGCTCCAGAGCAAACTTCCATTAAGGCTGTTGTTTGAACATGTGGTAGGACACACATGGTTAGGCACAGTAAGTTGAAACAATTGACTTACCAAAAAAAAGAGCAGAGAGCTTATAGCCCTTACTGCTACGTGAGATGTGAAACTCTTTCGTATTTACTTGGCATTGGAAAGCCTCCAAACCAACAGGTGATTCACTGAGGAGGACTGAAGTTTGAGATGTGAAGCATCCCTAGTCTAATCTCTGTATTTCAGCACAAGGTTGTTATATCAGCATGATCTCTCTAGCCAAAATTCTGAAATACCACTATTACCCTAGCAGGATCCTTGCCATGACAAATGATACAAGGCCTATTCCTTGCTACATTTCACAGAAGAATGCCAGCAGTAACTCTTATTTCTTTTTTATAAGACATCCTTAATCAATTGCAAATGAAACAGCAAAATGCACAGTGATCATTCTTCAGCACAGATCATAAAGCTCCTTAAATCCCTGCTTCCCTTCTCTGTAGCTTTCTCCTTCCATAGGTAAGTCCTAAAAGAAAGGGTTGAAAGCTAAACAAAGCACTATACAACCCCCAAAAAGTTACTATTTCCAGTAGAGCTAAGTAGCAGATAAAAGAGTTTTATTGAGGATAATAGATGCTTTTCTAGTTGACATCTGCTATACCTGTAGTTTATATTGCTGAGTGTTCCTTGGAAATGATTTCCTCTTTTAGCTTTATAAAGATTATAGAGAATTTGCGTGTTGTTGACGTGGTTTTGCAACCAAAGATAAGGTTTCTTGAATAGTCATTTTTGGAAGTGAGCGAAAGCATAGTGGG
The DNA here is from genome assembly GCF_000705375.1 of Tinamus guttatus. The sequence goes on along the minus strand of NW_010585789.1, from coordinate 86,932 downwards.
ACACATCATTAAATTAAAAATAAAAGGGCAGCATGTTTTTGAGTAACCTGGAAAGAATAACCTTAAATTAAGGCAGAGAAACAAACCCAGTTTTCTGCCTCTCGCAAGGGTAAGTGACTCATGCTGCTAACTGAGAACACACACTTTCTTCTCTCTGCAAAGTTCCTTTTACTGCTGCTCACCTTCCTTAGCTCCATAAAATGTGATATTCTGTGATACGTGAATTGCTGAGAGGAACTGGTTAACCAAGCCTGCCCAAGCTCTCCAGGACTGCCACAAGTCTGTTAATCACAAATCATTTGCAGGGCTTCCTGGCTTTCTATAAGCACCTAAGACCAGTTAGAGTGAAAATGTATCAATCACGCTGATGGATATTTCAGAGAAACATAACACAGCAAAAGAAAAAGTGTACAAGTACAAAGATGTATATCTAATATCTGAACAAGCATATATGCTTTCACAGGTGTATTTAAATACATGTATTCCTGTCACTTTGAACAACAAACTTCACCATTTTAGTGATGTGGTCTGTATCTTGGCATAAAATGCATATTCCAAGCCTTCTGTCAGTGAATATCTGAGCTATTTCCTTTCCAGATTCTAGCTACAGAGCAGTTCTGTGGCAATCACAGCAATTCCTTGCATGGGATAACATTGTTAAGGGTGTATGAGTCATTGGCCATTAATGCGCTTGGAAACACCATATGAATAGCCAGCACTCTGCAGCCCATTGGCAAAATGTTTCGTGCTCTACTGTTTGGTCACAGTTTGAGTATTACCCTTCTAGGCAAATTATAGCTGGTTTTGTTGTTTGCGTTTTGGGATTTTTCTTTTTTTTTCCTTCTGTAAGCTCTAGCAATGTGCTACAATATTTAACTCATTGTTTGCTCTAGCAGTTGTTTGAAAATCTAAACAATTAGTATGAAGAAATTTCAAGTTAAAAATAAGGATGATTAATTCCATTTCTGAAGGAAGAATCAGTAGCACCTTAGCTTAATTGCACACATTGTCAATGAGCATAAAGGGCTTAAGGGCTCATTCATAAGTTTAAATAATACAGCATTTGAAAATTGTAATGAAATCACAGACCCATGTTGTCTATAAACACTCAGTGCTTAGAGGATGCCCTTCCTACAGCTGCCTGCTTTGAGAAGGAGTTACACAGAGGCAAGGGTAACAACTTCTGATACAAAATGAGCCATCGGAAAGGACTGAGGGGCAACTCCATAAGGCAGGGCCTGAATCTGACCCTTCTCTGGACAAAGCAAAAGCAGCTCTTCTTTGAACCAACAGCTGTACACACACAGACAAATCTACTAAGGGCAGAGGGTCTGTCTGCAAATGCCCGTCCTATCTTTAAAGCTTTTTTTTTCCCGTAATTTATTTAGGTATTTAGGGCTGCAAGAAAATGTCAACCACTTCCCACTTGCTCTAATCATGTTTTCTTCAGCCATTTTAATCAAACGAAGCAATTTCATATAATTCCTATTCTAACTGCAGCATTACTTTTATACACTCCAGTTCAAATAAAACTGTGTTCAACACCTGCGGAGCAGGGAAATGGCACGCATCTCTTCTAAAACTATTCCCCCCAAGGCACTGTGATCTCACGTAAGCAGGATGTTGTCTGATAAACTGTTTGTAACATCATGTGCAGCTAAAAACTCCCCAGCCAGCAAGGGTTGAGCTGGTTATAGAGGCTCCTCCGTGGAAGCAAGGTTTGCTTTTCAGTGCTGAGGGCAGCCCCTTAGCAGCTGCAGCTGACAGGATCTCCTTAGTTCCATTCATCGGCCTCATTTAAGGATTTTTCCCCTGACAGCAGGTTTTGGTGTGACGGTTGCTATTAGTGCCCCCAGAGGAGAACCGGGCTGGACATGCTTCAAGCTACAGTCTATGGCTGTTAGTTCTTTAATTAACCTTGGGTTATGGGGAATTGCTGTAAAAGGCTCCACAGTCCTGCAGACCTGGGCTTTACTCCTATAAAACCACCACTTCCTAAAAACGAAGTCAAGAAAAGTTTCCTGCTTATTTAGCTTTTTTCTTTCTTCTGGTATTTTTGGAGGAGGGGGTGGAAACAGAAACAAGGTTTTTAAAACCCTTCCATGCTTAGCAGGTTAAAGAACCAATCTTTTTCAGACCTGCATCAGCATCCTCAGTTGCGTTTGTGCCAAGTTAAAAGGAACTCATGATAGTTTTCATCAGTGACCTCATCTTGACCAGCTAATAGAGAAAATGGTCAGACCAGCTTGGCTCTTATTAGAAAAAAAGGATTTTCTTAACCTTGGAGCTAGAAAGCTGTATTCCTTTGTACAGTCTGAGATCAAACATTCCCATAAATACTGAGGTTGCAATTAAACATTCTCAGAAAAAAAATGGCTGCAGGTTCTGCTGCATTAAGTGGGGCTTTTCTTTAGATGGACAAGGAACAAGCTAGGCTACTGTCAGATTCAGTGCAGTATTTTTTTTAAATTTAAATACCAGATTTTGAAAAATTTCACGTGCATCCTTTTGAGACATTCAGACTCCCCAACAACAAGCTGATGTTGTGTGTGTGTGTTTCAGATGAGAGCCTACTGCCTATGGGTCCTGCTCACTCTAGATTGAAATCCCTGCAATAATTTTGCAAGGGAGGTTCCTTTCAACCCTGTGCTGTGCAATATTATAGGTACTGTTTACAGTCATGGGAAGCTTGTATTTCAGCAATTTTGAAATCATAATTTCAGGCTCAGCTCCAGAGCCTTCAGAGTTGTTTATACTCATGAAACAGATACAAGAACCTGCCTCCTCACCATCTTGACCCTCTGCCAGCGTTTTGTAAGGTGCTTTGAAACCTTTCTGTAGAAGCACCTACAGAAGAAAACAGAAGGTGGTTTGAAACATTGCTTCTTTGCCCCGTTTTTGCTTACTGTGAAGAAAGTACCTAAAAGGGCACACAGAAGCTAAGAGACACCTCAGGGCTGAATTGGCCTTCCCTGTGTCTTACTGCATTGCATTTTGCACAGGTGAGCACAAGGTTTTAAAGAGACCTCTAAAAAGAAATCGGATCTATGACAACATTTCAGTAGTGGAGCCAAGAAGTCCTCCCTTTGCTAGCAGCCCTGGTGGAGTACACAAGGTCTGACTTTGGTGACTTTACAGTTCTTCCAACTTCTATTCGGACCATTTGCTCCTGGCTGCTGTGATGCCGTGGGGCTCAGCTCATGCTGCCATTTCCCCTAAAATTGTGCAGGGGTTGCTGCGTGGCACTGCTGCCAGCATGGAGAGATGCATGGGGGAGACACATAATGACCACTAACTTCTTTACAAAACAAGGGAGTTAACTTTTTAAATCTTCTATGTGTTTGTGATGACCAGTCTCACCATAAATATGGGGGTGTTTTGACATGTCCCTCTGCAAAAAAACATGAGTCACAATTTTTGTAAGGTATGGGGACATCTCAAATGTCTCAGTTTTTGGAAGTCCCACACAAGTCAGCTGGCAGGGCTCAATGTTCACTTAATGGGTACTAAAAATGAAGCTTTTATGAGTATGTTAAGGTTAGCCATTCAAAACAGTAGCTACTTAGCTAGTCCCCAGACCATGAGGGTGTATACTATCATATAAAACTAAGTCAGTTTTTTATTCGAAACAGTAGCTACTTAGCTAGTCCCCAGGCCATGAGGGGGGATGATATATTATCATATAAAACTAAGTCAGTTTTTTCGTCATTAATAGTTATTTTTTCAATTAGTGGTTGAATCAAGACAGGAACAATAGAATAATACAGATTTCAAACACACTTCCTTTAATCAAGCAGAATTATTATGGAAAGCTCTCACCCCACTTCCAACATACCCCTCACATTTCTTCTAAAAATGATACAGTCCTTCCTTGTAATGCCTCATTTGAGTAGATTTTTTCTTATGCTCTTGATAATGCTGATGAATTATTTTTTCTTATGCTCTTGATAATGCTATTTATAATGATGATCTTAGTGACCCTGTTTAATGTGTTTCTTTTTAACAGACAAATTTTGGTATTGTCGACTATCACCTAATCACAAGGTCTTGCACTACGGAGATTTGGAAGAAAGTCCCCAGGGAGAAGTCCCCCATGATTCCTTGCAAGATAAATGTAAGTTGTGTACATGGATTATGCTGCCTTTGCTACTATTAAGTTCGTTCCTTTTCATGACTTTTATTGGATTTATTTTAACACAGGATATTATCAAGTGTTCAGTTTATGTGGTCAACAAGAGGGGACATTTCCTCATGCATTCAGACACTGCTCTCCTGATTTTGGCAAGTGTGTGTTAGGACTGAGCTCAGCTTTCCAACAAGCTCATAATTTCTTTGAGCTGGGAAATGTCATGCATCACATGGGGAGAAACACAATTTGTTTTCACTTTTCGTCTAACTGCAGATGTCAAATAAAATACTCTGGCATATTCAGAAGCTCTTACAAGGGACAGTTACTAGGATATCTTCTAGGGATCAAAGTCATTTTGGAGCCCACTTGGAGCCCTTTAGAAAATCATACTCTCATGAAAATGTCTCCTTAGGTTTTTAACATGAGTTACAGAGGCTTAACCTGCATCAGATGATGGTTCAGATAATGACCAGTGCAGTTTTATTGCCAGAAAATGAGACTGAAAAATCAAACTTTGCATGAGAAGTTATTTCTTTTTATTCTTTTCTGGAACTTCATTAGTAATAAATGTAATTATTGACATTTTCAAATTAGACAAACATTTGTACAGGCAGTCAAGTTGGTAGGTCTTTTTTTTTTACGAAATGACAGAATAACTTTGCAGACTTCAGAAGTTTCTTCGGTCTGAAAACCAAGAAAAGAGGAGATTAGTGATTTAAACTTTTATGTACATTAATAACATAAAGAAGAATGTTTCCCCTTTCTTCTTCCCATCCTCCTCTCCAGCAGCACCTTTTAAATTTTCCAAGTGCTCCCAGATGCTGGCTGGGGAAGAAGGGCAGAAGAGCGTGTCTGATGCTGGAGCCCTGACAGTTTACAGTCACATTTGCTTCTTTTCATTGCCTTACACATTGCCTCAAGGATGTTTCAGGCTTTTACTGCAGTCGTGGCAGAATCTAGGACAGAGGATCTTATTGCTGCATTGGCACTGGGAGAGGCTATTTGTCTGGACAAGAGTTAGAGAAATTGCCCTAAAATGTTACAGTAGCTTTAAGTTGACAGAAAAGGGAGGAGTGTTGAACTGCAGGGGCAGTTCCCAGGCTTGTTTGCTCTGAGCACCCTCCACACCCAGTGCCAGCTGCAAGCTTTGCTTTGCCTCTCAATTCTGAATTGTTAAGAATGCAAGAGCTACCATAATGCCCATCACATTAGAGTCTAATTTAAAAAAAAAAGTTGAGAATATTGCAAGAGATATGAGTATAAAATTATGAAGTGGCATTACTGCTGTAAACACATCAGAAACATGTTAGGCCAAACTATCTTGGGAATTTTACATAACATAGTCCAATGATGATTTGGGTGGCGGGTTTTCTTTTGTTTGTTTTTGTTTTTTTGATAGACTTGTTTTAAATTTCGAACTTCTAAAACCTGAATATAATAACTAACACTTTCACTCATGTACAAAATATGGTGGTCTCCACTTTTGGGAGAGGACATGTCTTTAGGACTTCTCTTCGTGGTCATCCAGGTTGTCAGCATCTGGGAATGGTTCAATAGATAAAAGAGGGTAAGTGAGCAAGAAAGCGGAGGACTGAGAGAGATTGCAGAGGAGATTTTGTGTACACTTGGCCAAACTTGAACAACTAGCACCTTTTCCAAAAATACATTTGTTCTTTGAGGGCTTTTTTATTCTTTTATTTTATTTTTTTTCTTAATCTTTGAACTTCTTTCAATGTCATCTCTGTCTTCAGGCTGACAGTGTTATCAAGCTGTGCAGATCCAGCTGGGTCAGAAAACAGCTGCTGTCTTTCTTGGGGCCTTATCTGTTGCAAGCACACCACATCTGTGTTCACACCCTCCAGAATCTTGTAGTCAGCCTCTGATACCATTTCATGTCCTTGATTCTATTTTCCAAAACAAGAAGGGAGCCAAATTCTAGATAAATCGAAGATCGTAGCGTCATACCTATCTGAAATTTCCCATGTTAACTACACTGCAAACCACAGAGACCAAGAAGTGTATGAAATCTGGGGGGAAAAAAAGTCTGACAAATGTAATTTTGGAAAACTTTTCCTTATGATGTCAGATAAATTATGTGTCTGGGCATTTTCAGCAAATGCTGCAAGCTCTTCCATCTTGGAAGACTCTCTACCATAACAGCAGTCAAATACCTCTTTTATTTCCTAGTTTCTCTTAATTTCCTCTCTCCCCTCAAATTCAAAAATCGAGTGCTTACAGAGACATAAAAAGCAGGGCCACAATATGAAAGGACAGGAGAGGCTGAATAGTGTGGGGCCAAAATAATTCCATCTCTGTTAGTTTCCCATATAAAGAAAGTCCCTTTAAAATGTCATTGTATTGTGTGCTATCCATTTGATCACAGTGCTAGGTTAATCTGTATTAAAATATGTACTACTGCTGCACCCAGTGGAAGAGAAAAATGTGTATCTTTCCTCTCCAACATTTCCATTAGGGTTTGTAAACCTAAAGGCAGTAGCAAACTTTCATATCCTATGCTATGCATATATGATGCTTTTCTGAAGCCATGAAGATAATGGATTATTTATAGATTGTAGAAACTTTCTGCCACTCACTGACCCTATTGTATTGTGGAGTATATAGATTTTCTACAATGTAATTACTGTCGGAAAATTGACTTCCTCTTGAAATTCAGAGAAATGTTTTAGTGACCTCACTACATTTACTCTGTGAGTGAGTCTGAGTGGCAACAGCTTCCAAAACTTTTGTATTATGTATTATGCTTCTAATGACTTCTGCTTATTTTACATTTTGAAGTAATTAGAATTGGTTATTGTAACCCTCATTCCTCTTAACACCAGAGAGTGACTGCAGCATCAAGTTTGGTCAAGAGTCTCCCTAGCTCAGGACCCTGTCATCAGCAGAGACTTTAATCAGATGCCTCGAGAAGAGCAGCAACATGGCAGGCATATTACATTAGTAAGACTGAAAACAGGATATGCTCTCTAGTTACATGTGTGCATGTTAAAACTGTCCAAACACAGGTACACATTCCTATGAAACTCTCCCTCCTAAAGTAGTCTCAGCAAAAAGCAGAATCAGATTTTTACCCAGATGCCTGAAACCCCATCAAGGCTCAGTGATGCCTGTTTTGGTTGCTTTGCTTGCAGCTTCTTTTCATGCAGCAGGCTGGAAATGGCAAAGGGGGTGACATTTTTAGCACCTTAGTCTTCCCTCTTTTTAGACTCCAGTTTTTACACATCTTGGTTTTAACTCATTGTTTGTTTTTTGTTTGTTTTGTTTTTTAATGCAGTGCCGGTGGCAGATATAAAAGCTGTTGTGACAGGGAAAGACTGCCCTCACATGAAGGAGAAAGGAGCTCTTAAACAAAACAAGGTATGATTCTCAAATTATCCTAAACACCCTCGGCAGAATACAAAGCCTGCCAGCTTGACCTTCCTCAAAGTAATGCAGATATTTTTCATTCCAGCCTGACACCTTTCAGTGTACACATACACATGTTGTTTTCATCTCAGAGCATTTCAGTTAAATTATTAGGGCAGCTTACCCTCCTTTACTCAGATTTCATGACAGATGTGCGTTGTGATATTTCTCATCTGCCTACAGCATATTAGGATAGTTTTCCTTAAGCAAATGGGTTTTGACTGCTGCTGCCCAGTGGAACAGAGCAGCAGTGACTTTTCGTACTTGCTCCTATACTGTCTCTGATAAACAACTAGTTTGTTCCAGCTGTACCCTCGAATGAGTTTACTGAATGTGGCACATGTCAGAACTGCAGTTAATGTCCAGCTGATGATAACTTGAGATCCAGTCAGGTAGAAAAACAACTACTTACAATGGGATGCCAGGTAAATGCTAGATGGTTAATGAGGTGCATAAGGATGTGTGCAGCAGCGCATTCGGAAATGTCTGTAGGAGACAATGCCCAGCTTAAATTAGGTTTATGCTACCTGTCAGAGTTTCAGATCAAAAACGGTAAACCAACACTAATACTCAAGCTGCACAGTGCCTGAATTTTGAGGAGTCTTTGTGAGTAAGAATTGATACCATGTCAAGAAGAAATTGAGTTGCTACCAAATTCTGACATCTTTAAGGTGTAGGTCTACGTACCGTAGCATAGGCAGTACACTCATAAACTTCCATCAGATTGCGCTGCTGACCTTACAAGAAAAAATAAGAACCTAATTATGCTCAGTTTGACCTGAGACCACAAACTGGAGTCTGGAAATCAGCTTGCAGGATTCAAGCCAGCATCTATAATTACCTGAAAATGAGAAATTTTGGGTTCAACTCTGAAGACATTTTGTAAAACCTTTGCAAAAATTGACAAGAGTCCCAACTTCAACACTTTAAAAACAAAATGTGTGCATTTAGTGTTCATAGAAATGCTGGAGAAAAAAACAGCTCCAATGGGAGCCATGGAAAGTGAAGAGAGGCACTATTAAAATTATATCATATAACTGTGTAGCTGTCAGTCTTGTCTCTGCTGACTTCTCTGTCGCCAGAGAGGGATACATAGGCCATCTCAAGTATTGTTTGCATTTGTTCCTCATACATGCAGTTTGATTGAGGTCTGTCTGCTTTGGCTTTATGTGGATGGAAATGAAAAAGTCAGTCAAGTGAGAAAAGAAATCCCGGGAGCATCTTTTTTTTGTTGCTTTTCTGAATCAGGACACTAACACACTCATGCACACAATAGATTACACAGAACCCCTACCTCATGTTACAACTGAACCAGAAGCATTTGACTGGGGCATTGTATGGTCTATATAAATTATTTTTAGTGCTTCTTTTTTCAGCATTCACATGTCCACACAAGAAGGGAAGCAGCGGATGGCATTGATGGAAGTGTGTCATCTTTATCGAGCAGTAATGTCTATATAGTATTTATTGCTAAATAGCAGTGGTGCAGATCTGCAAGTCCTCAGCTGTCAGCTTTTCCTTGGATAAAATTGCTTTGGAGTGGCATAAAGCTTCTGGCTGAGAATGTGAAGATCAGTAGTTGACAGATAGCACATCCATACATCCATAGCTGGAGCATTCAATTTTTGATGCAGACAATTAATTGTTATTGTGCTTTTTTCTTTACTGCTATTTTTTCCCCCTGATTTTTTGACTACTCCCTGTGTGTGACTAATGGGGACAGAAAAGGCAGGGGAAAACGGGAGACAGCAGAGACAGACCATGATTTGGCGGAGTTTGGCCAATGGGGTTTTTCTTTTACGTTCTACTTCTTTAGTGTCACAATTGACAATACGTTCTTTCAAGAGGCATTTTCATCCTTTGCTGTCTTTGTATATGTCTGAGAAACATTTTAACATATATTCATTGGCAGAAAAGAAAATTGAATGGCAGAATGCCACTGTTATGAACGTAGCTGGAATTGGCAGAATGTGCATAACAAAGGCTTCAGCATCTCTTCATTTGCCAGCACATGGCCTTTATTCTTCCAGTGGGATCATTTAGAAATAAATAAGAGTTAAACTGAATTGTAATTTGCATGCATATGAAGCTGGAATGACTTAACAGGACCAAACCTGAATCCATTGTTATTCATCCTACTTGTGTTCTTAGATTGGGTCTAATTTTAAAAGTCCTCATTTCTGACTCTCGAGTAATATTAATGATTTTAAGGAAATGAAATACATAGGATTTTGCAGCCTTTAAAACAAAGGAACATGGTAGAAAAACTTGGAAAAAAAAACATGTTTATGTAGCTGTGAGTGCTCTTCTATCATGATTTATTGGCAGATGTGACAGTCTTCAGACTTTGTGGCTTTTTAGTCAGCAGAAATGATTCTTCACACTTCCCTGTTCTGTAACTTCTCTTTTTCCTCATTTCATGCTGTTCAAGTTCCCTGCTCCTGTATGTGTGGTTAGTTCTCTGGTGGGACCTTCTGACTCTCACAAGCAAATTTAACAGGGCCATAGTCCCAGCAAAGACATGGGCATTTTGGGGCTGTGGATGATGGAATGGGAAAAGAGTAGCAAGGTCATTCTGGCTGCGTGAGATCACTCAGCTGTAGGCAGTTAATGATGCTTGTATACCCAAAATAGCTTATCTCTGAGGGACCCATATGTGAGAGGCCAGCGGAGACTGCAGGATAGAGAAGCATTTGGGAGTTGGAGAGTCAACCTCTTCTCTCATGTTCTGTGGCAGTTTTCCCTATGGAGTTTAAACCGAGGAGTAGGCAGTGGCCAGAAAGCTGGAGCAAAGTCTCTTATTCCTTGTTTTCATCCGAGCTCAAAAGAGGCACATCCTAGATTCCTGTACTGTTGCCTTTTGTAAGCATCTATGGAAAGGCAGAGGTTTGAAATCTGCAAGGTGAGAGGAGTTAGAGCTGCTGAGGGAGCAAGTTCAGCAGATGGAAAGGGGAAGGAAGGTGAGTGCAAAATGCCGAGGTAAAGAACGGGTTGGAAAGCTCATGAGAATGACTTTGAGAGAAGTTGAGAAGTAGGACAGAAAAGGGAGGATAAAACCAACCGTAACTAATGAAGACTTTCAGTTTTCCAAAATCACCTGCTATTGATGGAAATGTAATGTAACAGGACCAGGCAGGTGCCTACAAAGTCAGTCAGCTCAGCCACCAAGATCACCATCACTCGAGAGGGTCATTTGGCAACTCCAGCTCTTTCAGGAGCAAAACTTCCCTTTTCCTTGACAGCTTGCCCTGCATAGGATGGCAGAGATGCTGGAGGCTGAAAGCTGTAATTTCCGAATCGCTAGTCCCTGGAGCAGCCAACAAAGACTAACTGGAGCCAATGCTGTCAAGCTTCTACGTTCCACATAAATGAAAATTTGGTGTCCTGAATCTGGGCCTTCCTGATTGTGTGCCTGACTGGAAAGGACCAAACCCATGGCTCCCTGGAGTGTTCCTGTTCTCAGGAGGAGATTTTCTCTCCTTTTCCTTTCTTTGTAATTTACCAAAGGACAAATATTCAGAGCCCAGGCCTATGGGATTGCAGTCAACCTTCATGAAATTCAGGAGCTTCGTAGTGGAGCTGTTCAACAAATCCTTTTTGTGGTGATATATCTTATTCCCCCAACTTCAGTTGCCTGACTAGGCATGTTTTGATGTCAATAATTTGTAACAGTCTTTAAGAAGATAATGCCAGGTTTGCGTGGGCAGAGGTAAATTTGTTCTTGTAATGAGGGCCATTACTCTTAATAAAGTATGGTTGAGAGACATGCCTAAAACACAAAAAGACTTTGTGAGCCATAAGCAATTTGTTTGCTGAATGCACCAATACTGTTAATAGCTGTAGCTTCCTTGGGGATTTAACACAGAGACTTGTCTCTGGTGGGCTGGCAATGCAACAAGTTAAAACTAGTAGGTAATCTCAAGGAATTCAAGAGCATATCTCAAGAGATCCTAATTTCTGATCAACCAAAGAGTATTCCTAAGGATTGAAAGTGTGTGATTCAGACTCTGCTGTTAATCACACAAGTTGAAAAATGAAGTAATGCTTACTGAAATCCAAAGAGCTGCTCCAGGTTTAGGCCAGTGGATCAGGGGTAGGAATCTAGACCAATGCATATGCTTCAGTCCCCACAGTCAGCTCGTCCGTTTTAAACTTAGTGCATCAAATAAAAGAAATAGAGCTCTTAGAGCTGCCAGCACTGCAGGGCAGTTGTCAACTGAGAGTCAGGAAAACTGATTGGTATTATGAGATCAGGAAGCCAAGGGGCAAAAAGAGCAAGGCTTTCTCTATATGGGGCCTACTATAGAGCAAGGAAGTTCAGTCAGCACCCTCCTCTGTAGCCAGGTCATTTTTCCACAGTTTTTTTTATTCTTTTCCTGTCAGCTGATTTATAGGTTGCAAAATCCTTGTAACAGTGCTTGTTGTGGTCTCTGGAATAACCACGATAACACAATATCCTTGCGTGCTTCACAAGGACATTTATTGAGATTGCTGGGGTTTCCCAAAGGAACCCAGCTCCAGGTGACTTTCAGGAAAGGTCAGTGCTTATTTAATTCCCTCTGGCACCTTTCACATTCCAGCTTCAGCTCAGACAGAAAAAAGAAGTTGAATTTTTTCCTCTCCTAAGATTCATTTGGGCTTTTATGACTAAGTAACTCAGACACAGAGTTCAGTTTGAACTCACAGGGATCAGTCTGCTGATTCCAGTTAAGATGGAGAAAAATGGCAGAAGACTCTTGAGAATGAATCATTTTGTAGATTTCCAGCAGTGAAAGTATGTTCCAGGAGATTAACTGTCCTGATAATATTTTTGATGTATAAAATCAAATCTTGCAGAATTTTATACAAACTGAAGAAACGTCAGGCCTTCTTGGAGAGTCTGTTGAAAGTGTACCATCATAGGTTATACTTATTTCAGTCCTCAGCATTGCCTCACTCAGATCTGAACTCAAATGCTAAAGTAATTTATGACCAGGTGAGCTACAGTCAGCCCTTGGAAGGGGTTGGGGTGGGAATGTTAGCTTTGACTGAAACATCTGAGTTGGAGCTATTGCTATGCCAGCCTGTTGCAGCAGTCTGGCACTGTGGCAGCTGTGGCCAGGCAAGGGGAGTGTCATTACCTAGTTTTCCACTTTCCATGGGCTGTGAGTGGCAGGAAGGAAAGACATGACTGTATGAATGCCCGTCTTACAGACTGTGGATGCATGTTTCTTTGTGTTGTTGCAGGAGGTGCTAGAGCTGGCTTTCTCTATCTTATATGACTCAAGTGGCCAGCTGAATTTCATTGCTCCAGACAAGCATGAGGTAAGTAAGTTCAGGGCACAGAAACTTCCTTGAAGCTCTCGTAGTTCCATTATGATAATTGTCTGCTTTACAAAAACATAGAAATGGTCATCCTGACGCAGAGTGAAGTAAACCCAGTGTCCTGTCTCATAACAGACTAAATGGAGAGTGTGGGAGTGTGGGAGCAGGACCTTCAGCAATTTGCATGCATGGTCTGAGCCGTAGAGGGAACATTTTTTGTGTCTGTACGCTGTAGAACAACATGGGGTCCCAGATCCAGTATTTCTAAGCACTTCCAAAACATGAACCACAAATAAGAGAAAGAAGAAAGCTTGAGCAGACCTCACCGTTACACAGTCTTTACTGACAATTTTCTGGTGTGATAAAGACTGCTTCTGTTTTGATCTGTTTTAGAGGATTGAAGGATTTTGCTGTGTCACCAAGACTGAATTGTTACATGTTGACAGACCTATTGTATTAAAGCTCAGTTCAGCAGTGATTTGTACAGTCAAACTCTTAAAAAATCAATGCTGTGTTTATCTGGTCTTGACCCCAATATAATCAGGGGAGCTTATACCACTCTGGATCTCAATTTCAGACATAAGCTTATATTCTCCAGAATTAGGATACCCACTAATTCGTAGTTTCAGACTGCTTAAGCTCACTCATGACAGGTAATCGTAGACTGTCCTCTCATCTCCATGGTGCGATGGTTTGCAATGGATGATACTTGTACAGAAACGTGTAAATACATACAAGACAGAATGAGTTCTGCATTAAAAAAAAAAAGACAAAGTATTCCTTCTTATCTCTAAAGTAGCAAGAGCTGGTTTTCCATCTGCACATTATTTTGTGATATCGCATTTGGTCTCAGTTCAGGATACTGCATTAGAAAGATGAAACACAGAAGATTGCATTAAACTGTATTATGCTGTAGTGTTATTAGAGTGCATGAAATTGCATTACAAGTGAAGTGCATTAGTTATGCAGCTTCGACATTTGCATTTTTGGATAAAACCCTTTAAATAAATGTTAATGTTAAGAGAGGAAATGAGGTTATGCTCATTTGGGTTTTCCTGGGGATTAACATTTGAGTGTCATTTTCAAGCATGTTTATTCCAGAGAAAGATTTGCTGGTAAATTTTTATCTAAGAGAAACAAGCAATAGCCTCCAAAGCATGATGTGCCATTAAAGCTCTTGGTCTAAGCAAGACATGATTGTCTTCATCCTCTGAGCTGGACATGTGTTAGAGAGAGCTTTCTGATATAAATTCTCTCATAGTTGAATTATAGTCTCTTTTAGCTAATAAGGACTAATGGTCATGAAAATCAACAACATTTTCAGCTGCTTCCTTTGGAAATATAGCAAACAGTGACAAGCATGCTTTAATGAACTAAATGCTCAAAACTTGCTACTGCACCCTGCTCACAGGCAGTGACTTCTAAAGGCAGTATTAGTAGGTTAATACACCTATTATCTTTATCTCGCTTTTTGATCTTCCTCATCTTCTTTGAAACAAAATTAGTATGCTCAATAATCAGCTGGAGGCAGAAGTCTCTGCTGCTACTTGACAGTTCCCAAGTGAACATTTTCAAAAAGGCATCTCCATTCCTCTGTACTTTTCCATGGCCTACAGAAGAATTAATTGTGATTAAAGTAAAAAGTACTAGTGCTCATAGGAAACAGCTACAAGGAAAGACTGATGAGGTTTTATGAAATCCTTGACTTTTCATGGAAATCACTGGAGTATTTGTCAATAGAAGTGCTAGTTTAACAGCATTGTCAACATTGGAGATTTGGTGAGGGAAATTTGAAGATTTGGAAAGCATTACGTGAAGCACCAGGAATACTGTTAGTACATAAGAATTCCAGGTTCAATTATTTTGCAAGTACTTCTACAGTCCCTGTGATTGAGGCATGATATTTGAATGTAGAAATCAAATGTGTCCTAAAAAAACTGAACAAGGGTCATAAGATAATTTGGGTTGGAAGGAACCTAAGGAGGTCCTGAAGTCAACCTGCTGCTCAAAGCAGACTCAGCTGTAAGCTCAAACCAGGTAGCTCAGGGCTGTATCCTGATGGGTCCAGAAAACGTCCAAGAATGGAGCGGGCACAACCTCTCTGGTTGTCTGGTTCCATTGCTTGACTTGCAAAATATTTCTTTAATAAAATCTCATTACTGAACCAGTATTGTAGAGATTTGAACCTCATTCTTGCATACTTAAGTTTGGCAATGCTCTTAGCCATCTGTTGGAGCTTACTGCTAGCCAGAGGATTCAGCACTATGAGATCACTCCATCGTATTTGTTTTTCATTTGAATACTAATAGCTGGTTTCAACTACATAGAAAAAAAGGTGAATTAATCTTATCCTTGATTTTTGACAGAGAAACTGATGAGGGAGGTTATAATTAGGTTTCATTGGAGTTTTGTGAAAATGAATCTGTAGTAAATTAATTTTTCAGTGGCTCTTAGGCTGTTTTGCATATTAAAAAGAAAAAAGCTTCTGAATGAATGCCTCCATTTTCTAACCAGCTCATTAGGATTTCTCTCTGCTTGGAATGTAGAGGAGTTTAATTAGGTGCACTTGCCAATATGGAGAGTGGAGAGGAAGCCCCTTTTCCAGGCCATTGCACTCATCTGAATTGAGGCCAGAATTTGGTTTCTCTGGGCCCTGAGTGAGTTCTATCTGGAACAGGAGCGAACTGCAGTTCTGCTTGTCCTGGTGAGCTGGGATTCCTCCCGAGTAAGTGCTGGCCATATCCACGGAGCAGGTGATGGACAATTTACATCCAATGCTGCATCTGTTGAATGGATGTTTTACACTTCTGCAAGATGGGCAGGTCTTTTGCCAGTCAGCTCCTTTCTTCAAAGGGAGTTCTGGGAAAACTTTCAAAAAAAATGCTTTTAAGCAAATCATTAAAAAATCACATTCAAAAAATAATTACATTTCTGAGAGAGTTTTTTTTCTTTCTCTGATGTTCTGCATCCATTCCTTTAAAATCACGTGCTTTAAAAGTAGCCTGCTTTGAGAGCCTCGATTAGGCAGGGTAAGTAGTTTCTTTAGCACTTGATAGCAGGGCAGCCTGAGCCATAAAGTCTCCACTGTATAGCTAATCTCATATTAAAGCTACATCTTGGCTTATCTACACTCTGAGTGAAATTCAAGCTCTGCTACCATTCTGTTACTAACTTAAATGGGTCAGATTTCACTCATGGATGTTGAAGTGTGTTAAGCATCCTATTTTAAAAATATGCCCTTTTTTTCTGGGTGAAGACATACCCCAAGAGGTTGGGGGGTGTTTCTCTCTTATAAATAATCACTTCTGTTGTAGCATAAAGTCAACTGCAGCTATCTTTAAACTTGTAGCAAATGGTCAGCTAAATTTAAAATCCATTTTTTGGCATGAAATCTAGCAGAAGCATTTGTAAGATAAAAATGCAGTTATGGTTGATTTAATTTTCTCCTGCAAACTAGGACACACAAGTTCATGATTGAAATCTTTATTTTTAGATGCTGCCATTTGAGTACTTCTGTTCATAGTTGCATAAATGGCTTTCAGTAATAAATGAAAGTGACTTATTTGATAGAAGTTGACTCTGGATCACCAATCTTCCATGGGTTTGTTGCTTATTTAAAATTCAGCCCATCTTTATCTCAAGCTGTCAGTCATTGGAAAAGATGGTGTCTCCTCTTACGAAGAACATGGCAATATGAAGTGGGTCTTAGAGACCAGTTTGGCCTGTGTTGCATTTCAAGTTACCCATGTAGCCTGGCATTTAATTTTCATGAATAGCATCACATTGATTGACTCTGTAGTTTTGAGAATGTATTATTTTGTGCTCTGTAAAGTAGTGGAAGATATAGTGGCAGATGTAAACAAGAGCCTATCTCTGCACAGGTCAGTTGATACCACTTTATGTTGGTTAGCTTTGTTGCAAATTTAACTAGATGGTTTGCACAGAATTTCTTATAGAAAGAGTTAAGGTGTATTTTGAGTGGGATTCAGCTCACCAGACTTAGCCATCTTGAAATTAATAGTTTAGCTTAAGAGAGGCAGGCAGTGTCTGTAAATACTGGGAAACAAGAAGGGGAGAAGGAGGCCTCCCTAGTCCTAAGTCAGGTACCATTCTTCCTCCCATAACTATTGAGGAAGAGTCAGCAACAACTTGGACAAGATGCCTGACACCTAAACACCTGGATTTTGTCCTTTATCCCCATGTTCTCTCCAATTTTTGTTTGTTCACAGAGCAGCTCTGTGGCACATCTTCCTCATAATATGAACTGTAGTCAGGTGAACCTGCCTCATTGCAGTTCTCTTCAGAAGTCTCTGGGGGAGCAGTAGCTGTGGAGGATAAGGCCAGCTAAGCAGTTTGTGTGCGGAAAATCTATTAATGGTAGTTTTTGTCTTTTCCCTTGCAGTACTGTGTATGGACCGATGGGCTGAACGCCCTCCTTGGGAAGGATATGTTGAGTGATCTGACACGGAACGACTTAGACACGCTGCTCAGCATGGAGATAAAGCTACGCCTCCTCGACCTGGAAAATATACAGATCCCAGATGCTCCCCCACCTATCCCGAAGGAGCCCAGCAACTATGACTTTGTTTATGACTGTAACTGAGGCTGCCACTGAAACTTGCATCGAAACTGGAAATACTGTAACTGGAGAGATTTAAGAAAAAAAATAGAGAGAATGAGAAAAGAAAATCCTACTTGTGCACCTTGGATTTTGGCTTTGGGGAGGAATGTTAAAACACTTGCATTCCTCCCTGTTCCCTGCATCCCTTCCTTCCCCTGTTCCCATCTCCCCATTGCTCATCCAAATCCACACTGCTTTAATTAACTTCTAATCGCAGGCCAGTGGCCATGCTTAAGGTGAAGACCACCACTAAGAAGCACCCTCCCAAGGACTTTTTTTACATTTTTAATACTGGAATAGACATTCTTAATAATAAGGACAGTGCTACCAAACTGCATGCCTGTGAAACCCACTTGGCAGGGCAGAGGCTTTAACTGGAAGGAGGGGGGAGGTAGGGAGCAGAAGCAGCTACTGTAAGCAGAAGATTTTCCCCAGAAACTCCCAAGAGTCTGCTCACAACTGAATCCAATGCGATGACCAAAATTGCTAACTGCTTCCCCATGCTTGCACTATTTGTCACTGTCATTACTCTTTCCACTGTCACCTCGAATCTTGCCACCAGCCTTCACCCAACTGATGGGCTCCCAGAATGGAAAGTCTGCAGGTTTTTGCTGTACCATACGCTGCAATGCTGCAACAGCTTTTAACTTCTTTTTCTCCCAGCTCTTAAATAGCCCTACACTAGCAAATCACTAGCGCAGACTGTGTATGAAGCCACTAGTGTGTTTGGTCCCTATAGCCTTCCCTAAGCCTCAGTTGCCTCTAAAACTGGCTTGTTGCTACTCAAAGTGATTTTTATTTTCTCAGTCCAAAATTCAGCAGTAGTTTCCACAAATTAATTAGAACTGCCAAACATCCAGGTTTACATTGTTGTCATTGCTACAGTGTTACAAATTTGCAAGGGATTTCTTTTTTGTACGGGTTCTATTTTTTTTTAACTTTATTTTCCAAGCAGATATATTTAATGAAAACTAATTTCATTGTGAGTACTTTTGGGGGACAATATTTTTACTTATTTTCCATTTGGAACATTTTCCCGAAGGGAAGAAAGCAATATTCCCTTCAACTTCGCTGTTGAATAAAATTATGAGTTGTGATGATTCCTGGAACTTTGTTTTTTCTTTTGATTTTGTCTCCAATTCTTGCATTTTCCTAGCAATTCTGAAGCCTTTGGTACAGGCAGGAGAGGGAAGAGTGAACCTTTCTCATATAGATCTAATTTCATTTACTTGCTTGTGATGATAAAAATCAAATGTGACTGGAGATCTGATATACAAGTAAGTCTAGTCTTTGAGAAATCTGAAGTGAGAGCGTACGGAGACATTGATGGTCTACTCAAGGCTGCCACTTAAAGCATGTTTGCTGCAGTAGCTGTATTGCTTGTGCTACCGTTTTCTCCCTGGAATGGTGTTGGTTTGGTTTTGTTGCAAAGGAATGGTGCTGGGGAGGTCAGGGCTTTACAGGATGGATTGCCCCCATTCTTCATCTTCTTCTGGGTATTTCACCCTATGCAGTCTCTTATTCTGAACATTTTGGGGTCAAGATTTAGAAGAACCCATTGGTCCTTATCCTTCCCCACGCAAGCTGAAGACAAATGTCATTTTGTGGGTTCTTCTCTTGCTGGGACTGAGGTTTAAAAGACCTTGAAAGGTTTTTATCAGAGGTTGTGTTAGAGGATGGTACCAGTTTACACACACATACAGAAGCTCAGCTCGGCTAACCTTTGCTTTCCGCATGGATCTGGGACAAATCTGGCTGATTTGTACCAGGCAGAGGAGAGAAGTGACATCCTTCAGGTGGATCAGAGAGGGGGAATGCAGAGAACATACATACGAATTCATGCACAGGAGTCATAAAGAAGGTAACTTCCTGAAGTTCTGTTTGCAGTATTTGCCTTTTGTTTGATAAGTGCCTTAATGCAGCAGATTTGTATTGGTTTAGATGGTGAAAGAAGGAAAAGAGACGCAGTTAAACACTGGAGTAGGAAATTGCAGTGGTCCGTGGCCTGAGAGAAGATTCAGTGTGAATGAGAATGGGGATGTGCAGCAGGAGGGCTAGAAATGATTTATTCTCTGAAACCTTGTCAGGCTGCAGCAAAGGTGGCCGGGGTCAAGAGTGTCTAGAAACAAGGGCACTGCCTGCCACAGGGGATTTCAGAGGGGTCCTGGAGGTGGAGGAAGGAAGTAGGAACATGTCTCTTGCCAGACACTGAGGCTTCCTCTTGTCTAAGACAAGTCTCAGAACAGAACAGAGAGTCTAAGTTGTTTTATCAATCTCCCTGACCTAGCTGGATGTTTGTGACTTGGCTGTGCATAACCTTTGCTTTTTATTTACAGGCTGCAGAGCTGGGGCTTCAGTTGTGTATTCCGCCTTGTCAAAATAAACACCTTTCACTTCCAAGTGATAAGATCCAAGTGCTGCCGGGTCAGAGAGGATGACATGCGTTGATCTTAGCAGGAGCATGGCTGTCTGCGTCAGAATCAGAAAGGAGCAAACAAAGCTCTCCTTTGGGGACAGCTTGAGCAGGAGAGAAAGCTTAGACGTGATTCCCCCACCAGGGTGAGTGAGATTGCGCACCAAGAGCCCGGGGAAGGCAGCAGGACAAGAGCTGGGAACTCTGCACTCTGTTTCTATAGGCGAACACCTTGGGCCAGTCCATGTTACACCAAGGCAGTTTCACACCGCTCCAGCAGTGCAATGCTGTTAGTGTGAAATGCCCACACCTAGCTCTCATATCCCTTGGGCACGTAGGTGACACGGCCCAGTGCCTCCCTCCTGCCCCACGCCTTCCTGGCAGATACAGCCTTGCCCGGAGCGGACCGATGCTGCGGCACCGCTGCAGGGCTAGGGCTCATCGTCCTGAAAGGCTCTGCCTTTGGGGGAGCTTGCTCACAGCCCATCTCCTCATGTGGCCTAGCTCTCCTTGTAGACCTTGTGCTGTGAGCAGGCATGCTTAATCTGCCACCTCTCACAAGTCCCACCCTGCCAGAAGAAAGAAGAGGCTCGAGGGGCGCATTGGCGTGATAGCCCATGTGGCTATTTTATAAACACTACCACAGCAATGCAGAGGGCCATGGTGCAAACAAGAATCCTGTCTTTGGTTTCCAGAGCTGTCAAAAAAGTTCTTTCACCGTTATGAAATTCAAAAATACGTTTAATGATGAATGAGTAGCCTGCTGCTTCCCATTCATTAAAAAAAAAAAAAGGAATGAAAACAGCAAATTAATTTGCTCATGCTGTTGTGTATTCCGGAAAAGCTTTTAAGGTTTCACATTCAAGAAGGAACAAAAATTGCTATTGATCTCTTTTTTTATATAATTTCAAAACATTAAGTGGATAATTGCTTGTAAAAGTCATAAAGGCAGAGAGGAGGAAAAAAAAAAACAGTAAGTCTACTTTTAGCAGCTGTTTTTGAAGTGACTTTTGAAAGTGAGTGAATACTCATTCAACAGAAAACATGAATCAAAAAAAATACGTATCTTGGTAAGTGAACTGCTTGTCCTGCTTGTAAGCACACGAAGAGCGGCGGTGCTAAGTAATGCTGCACAGAAGCAAGCTGTGAGGCAGCCTTTGGTTACTGTCTCTCAGATGCAGTTCCTTTTTTAGCCTGGTGAACTCTTTCATTAAACATTAGAACTTGCAGAGAAAATAATGTTCTCTTGCAAAGAGGCAGTTAGGGAAGGACTTGGTCTTTAGGGCATGATCATGTCAGACCTTAGCCATTCTATTTGCAAGTCTTCTCATGATGTCTTCATGCCTTTTCCAGGTTTGCATTTTACTTGCCTAGGGCTTGTGCTGCGAACATTTCTCCCATATCAATACTTCCGTGTAGTTCAGGCAGAACGTGTGTCCTGGGATGTGAAGACCTCTGGAAACCCAGTGGGATCTGCTAGCTGGAACAACCCTATCCCCACCATGTTCACATGGCAGACTGCAGCGTGTGGCAGCGTGTGACAAAGCGCAAGCATCACCCCGCACCAGCAACTCTTACAAGAGAGAGGGAGCGAAAGGAAGGGAGATAAAAACCCCTTTTGAGCACGCAAAGAGAGAGGGACATAAACACAAAACACCACAAACACCAGTCTCCTCTTCAGTTGCTTGTCATTCCCTCGGGCTGCCGTCAGCAGAGGTGGCTCCTATGCTGACAGCTGTGAGGTGGTGAGCGCTGTTGGTGTTCAGTGACAACCAGTGATGGAGGATGTCTGGAGAAGGGGGAAGTTCTCCTGCTGCCTCTCTACTTTCTCCCTGTCTTCTGCTGGTGCTGCTTGCTGACAAGTGAATGCCAGTAGCTTGGCTGGCATGGGAGAGTTTTTTCTTTAAAGAATGTAATAAGCTGAACGTGAAATTTTCTCCCAGTTTCACTCTCGATGACAATAAAGGTTATATGTATTTTTGTCTCAAGGTATCTTACTATCAGAAACAAGCCTTGAATAGTAAGGATTTGCCCTAAGAGCCCTTCCTCTTTCAGCACCATCAAGGAAATGGAAGCAAAGAGAAATGGATTTCCCTTGCAACGCAGTCCCATGGCTTCTACATAGTCCTAAGGGTAAAATTCCTGTGAACTCTGGAAGATGTTCATATGACAGAGGATTTGTCATTTGTGCTTGCTAAATCAGGACAAGACTCAGTGCTCCTCCACTCGATGCTAATTGTATTTGAATATTAAACATGCACATTGCTTGTTCCTTGATTAGCAAAGTACTTATGCCTACCCCCAGTCAGCAAAGGAGACTTGATTTTGGTTTGATAAACAGGCACCTAACTTCAAGTGTGTACTTGTGGACACGGCTAGGTCATGGCCCATATGAGCAGAACGGCTGTTTTAGCAGGTCCTGAGTTTCCTATGCCTGTTTGTAGGCTATGCATGTAGTCAGTTTCCTGGATGATATATGATATCAGGTGTCACTAGTTACTGTAGGGGGTTAAATAAGATACCACTTGATTACTCAGTGTCACTCCAGCTCCAGTGTCACTTCATTCACCTTTGGAACTCATGCAGAGAAAAGAAGATTAAATACATAACCCCTTCCGTACAAAACCAGGAACTTGACAGGGGAATAGTTCAAGTCGTGTCAGAAGCACAACTTCATTGGGGCATAACCACACAGGAATGGCTGTTGGCGGAGCCCTGAATTTTTAAAAAGTGAGGTGCTTCAAAGTAAGTGCAGTGTGGTCCCACTGCAGCCTCAGGAGGGTAAGGTTAAAAGCACTGGGGGTTGTTTCAGGCTCATTTAATAATATATATTTACATTATATTTTCACTTCTAGTTGGGAAACCTTGAAGGTCTCTCACTGGAGAGCAGAGCTACTTTTCTTCCAGAAACACACGTAGAGCAAGGGAAATATTTCATTAGCCATCCTTCTCTTAAGTAAAAACATTAGTATTATAAATAGGAGAGTTTCTAAATTAATGTATTTCTTGACTAGAGGATTTACCAACTTTATCCCCTGCAGGAGCTCTGCAGAGATCAGTAGTAGCTTTTGCATTTTCATACCAACCAAGTCTTCTCATGTTGAGAGTCTCACCAAGACCGTCACTAATGACTCTGGACTCTTGGTTATAGACTGCTTCATAGGAGACCCAACCTAGGGCAGCAGCCAGCACGCTGTGGGTCCCATGCTGCCATCCTGGGCAGTTTGTCAGCCTTGCTCAGCGTTGCTGTGGGGTGGCGGAATGGTGACAAGGCAGCAATGCCCGTCACAGGTGGAAGGAAAAAGGGACATGCAATGCAGTTCACTGAGTGATTCACTAAGGACAGACTTTCCTTCCCATGGCATGTAGGGATGTGTCTTGAGTGACTTTATTTCAATCGCCATTAGAGGGGCTTGCAGCCTGACTGAGGACTGCAATTAAGCTCTCCCTTGGTGAAACCTTGTGAGTCTAATTTAAATCTTAGGATAATGGGGTGGTCAGCCTAGAATTAAAAAGTTTTGGGACTCCTTCAGGTTGCTGCTGTAGCTGCTCTCAACAGCAGGGCACGTGCAGGCTGGAGGCCAAGTCTGTGGGACAGACAGGGAGGACAAGCTGGAAGGGAAAGTCCTTCAGCCAGGCCGGACACACAGAGGATTTCCCAGTGCTTGGGAAGGCACAAGCCAGAGCTGCCCTAAGTGGGGTAAATTACCAGGGAGCTGCCTGGGCTCTAATTCCCTGCGAATTAGCATGGATTTTGTTTTGTTGGGGAAGACTGGGGAGAAGTCAGGAGCAGTAATGCAGGAATTTTCCACAATTCAAAAAACAGAGGTTTTCTGTAAGACTGTAGACACTAAGGACCCAGATACCAGTCGCTGTGGAGGGGAAAGACAGTGGTGCAAAGCTGCTGCAAAAGCAGCTTCCCAGAAGAAGATGGCTCATCCGCAGGGTTTTCCCAGGACACAGCTCCCTCACGGAGCTCCCCTCTCCCTGCCAAAGTGGCACAAGCCTGGTGCATTTGAAAAGCTTTGAGCTGCAAGAAGGGAAACATGTGAAAGGGTTTTCTGCCAGGAGTATGACATTTAAATACTGCCAGTAGGATTCGTTTTTTCACTTGCTTTGGTCCCTCTGTACAGATCTCTTGACTCATGATGCCCTCAGTCTCTAAACTTCCTCAAAGCTCTGGATTTTCCCCCTATCTGTACCAGGGCCTCCAGCTCGGGGTTGGTGCTCTAGGTGTCCCTGCTTGAGCGGGAGGATTAGACTAGATGTTCTCTAGAGGTCCCCTTCCAACCTCAACCATTCTGTGATTCTGTGATACATTTCTAGCATTTTTTTTCACATGTATCACAAGAAGTCTTCAAAGTGCAACCAAGCAGATTTCCTGCAAACATTCATCTCGTGCATTTGATTCTCTGGTTTCTAATATGATTCATGCTCCATTTAAAACTAATGCTGAGGCATTAAGATGGGCTGGTGCAGCTGCTCCAGTGTCCGATAAGGATATTCTTCTAGTTGCAGCCTTTGCTTCAGTGAGGACCTCCAAGCACCTACAGAGCCCTCCACCTCCATTTTTGTAACACTTCTAAGAACTTAATTAATTATTCTGAGCCTCCTGTTATTAAGTCTGACAACTCACAGGTAGAACAAATATCGGGGCATGTAGGACCACAATTTTATACTGTGTATCAGAGAAACACACACAGAACCACAAAATGGTTGAGGCTGGAAGGGACCTTTAGAGATCATCTAGTCCAACCCCCCTGCTCCAGCAGGGACACCGAGAGCACGTGGCACAGGGTGGCATCCAGGTGGGGTTGGAAGAAGAAGAGAAATCTCAGTTAAGGGAGATGATAATCTGTAGGTGCTCCTCACTTATTAATAGACTAGTAGTGCTCTTGTATAATAATTCTAGTAAAGCTCTAGCATATTCAAAGTGCTTTTTCTAGCTTCTTCAAAATAACTGTTTTCTGGGAAAGACCCATTTCCATCTTTACAATTTCACAGCTTCTGAAACTGTTAAGGGGCTTCCTTTGGGCAAAGGTCTTTGTCTTTTGGACAATTTTGTAATGAATTGCAGCTTCTTCCAGCTTGCCATGAATGGTAAATGCAAGGTTTTGCTTGAACTAAGCCACAGCTCTAAACCACAATTGTCTGCCGAGTCAGATGCACAGCACTGCAGTATTGTTTGATATAAGATTTATTTAGGAACCCATCACCCAGGTGGAGATGTTAAATGTTCCTTCACTTTGATCTGCTGAGGACTTGAGCCTAGCTGTATTTTATTCCTGAAATACTCTAGAATGCAAAAGAGTAGTTAATGTTTCCAAGTGATACATATGATTATCTTAAAGAAAGAAATTGTATTAGTGCAAGATTTCTTTTTGTTTTGGCAATGAAGACAATAAATTTTCATCTCTAAAAGACAGAGGTGGATATGGGAATGATCAAACGGATATACAAGACCAGAGTGGCAAGTGCTGAATGCCTCGTGAGGAGGATCCTGGGATTTTGTGCTGGCATCAGGAAATCTAATCTTGCATCAGCTGTTCCCTGCACAGAATAAGGTCAGCTCTGTCCCTGTGATTCCTCGTATTATATGCACGAAGAATAGCTTTGAACAGTCTGTCACACTTGGGACAAATGCAGGATTAATAGTGTTTTATGTTGGCTTGTGTCCTACCTAACTCATTGTTTGTGGTCCATACCTCCAGGGGATGGGAAGGTCTTATTAATTAATTCTCTTAATTCAAGCACCTGTAACTGATTTATATACCACTCAGGGCCTGATCCGGCAGGATGCAGAGTGCTGAGCTTTCCAAACCCCCAACTGAGGGGAGTTACGCTACAACAGTCAATTGAAAACATTAGTACCTGGGAAACTTGTACTGTTATTTCTTCTGGGCAGCTCACGTATGGTGCTTGTTACACATTAGTAAGTGGGATTCTTCCAGCTGCTCTGGAAGAAAGTGGAGGCAAATGGCGACTGGAGGTTTTGCTGCTGGAGAAAGCAGAGGATCGTCCTTTCCTCCAAGGGAGTCAGGGGCAGAAATGTGCTTTTTAGCAAGAACTTGAGCTGGTCTTCACCAACAGCTCTTACAGCTCAGAGCGTCTTGTCCATAGCCCTACTGCCACAACCAGCCTACTTCTAACGCCTACGTTAGTCCATTGCATGGGGGGTGGTTTTATCACATGTGTGCGCACCCCTGCATGGACAGGTACCTGCTCCCGTTCCTCTCTTTCAGGCAATACCACCATGTTGGGTCACACCAGGAAGGCCTTCACTGGAGCCAAGGGGCTGACGACCCCCTTGAGAAACGTGGGCCAGGCCCTCAGCCATGGTTGAGCTCTCTCCGCCCTCTTAGGACAGTGGGACAGGTAGGTGTGATGAATAGGCCATTCAGTGGGCAGTGGCACCTTCCCTACCTACGGCTGAGTCGCCTCAGAAGAAAAGAGTAGCCAAACAATCAGGCGATATTTTAAAATGAGAGGTCACAGGAAGCCCTTGTCCTGCCCAGGCTGCAGGAGGAACAGGGGGTTTTGCTCTGCGTGCTGTGAGGAACAGGGTGGGATTTGCTCTGTGCGGGTACTGTCCCTATGGCGTGTGAGATGATAGATAGATACACATACAAACATCCATGAACATAAGGCCATCAGCAGCCATAAAACTAACTTGTTAGCACCAAAACTAATTTCTAAACTTGAATGAGACAGATTCTGCCAAGCCCCTTGAATTTAAGGCTTGCTCCTACAATGGCACAACAAGGCATCTCAAAATCAATTGTCCTTTTGAATAAATATTCAGAGGTGCCATCAGAATATGAAATTTTTGAATTAACTATTGCAGATAGATAAAATAACAGAGAACTCTTTTTTTTTCTCCTCTTGACAAGGAGAAAACGTCTTCTTTGTAAACATCTTCCTTGTAAACATGACAAAGGTCTATCTAGTTATAAGGCTTTTCTGCTAGGATGCATCCAGAGTGTGTGTGCTCATGTGTATGGACCTTGTACCTTCTTCAGCAATTAATCATTAGGTCAAAGATAGGTGGCTTTTTCTGGAGAAAAATACTGCTAGGATGCATCCAGAGTGTGTGTGTGTTCATGTGTATGGATCTTGTACCTTCTTCAGCAATGAATCATTAGATCAAAGATAGGTGGCTTTTTCTGGAGGGTTATTGTCTTTCTCAGAAATATCTTAGGAGAGAGCTAGGATGGGAAGGGAAGCTCTGAAGCTGGGTGCCCTATGGATGGTGTGTGCAGAGAGGCGGGCAGTGCCACAGGAAAGGCTGAAGACACCCCAAATAACCTTGCAGGCCAGATGTCATGACCTGGAGGACCATGCTCAGCTAGTGAGAGCAAAGTCCAGGACAGAGGTGAGAATGGAAAGAATCCGCAGCGTATTTTTTTGCAAGCAGTGACAGTTAGCAGGTCAAACTCTAGTGATGGAGATCTTGGGTCAGGTTGTTACAGCAGCTCAGTGTTTGAAAGCCTGACAGACTTTTGGGGTAGATAGTGCTGGAAGTATCACTTTCTTTTCTTCTTATTGGAAATCCAGAACAGCATTTCAGATGATCTGTATTTGGAAAGTATTTCCCTTTATGTTACTGACAGGAAGGTAATGACTTATTTTCCCATGGGTAGAGTCAACTCCCATCATCAGGCAATCTTCTCTGGAGCTTCACAGAGTTACCAGAGTTTTGGATAAAAGTTACAGGCTCCCCACCCTCTCCAGTGACTGTAGTTATTTTTACTGGTCATCAAAAGAACCTGCCAAATCCAAGATTAAAGCAAGGAAATGACATAGATGCATACAGTACAAATTCTTCATCGCTGTAATATCTGAAATTATTACCTAAAATAGCATAATGCACCAAATAGATCTAAAGCAGTTGTTCTCTAGTTTTGAAGAGCTAGAAATAACACCAAGTTCAGGGAAAAGAAATAGTTTATTTGTGTATCCTAAACAAATAGGCAACTTTCCTTTTCCTATTTGACATCCAATAGCATTGAACCACTGCATGCAACACTGATGCCCTGGTGATGCTTCTGGGCTTTGGCTGCTCAACTTCAAACACTTCACTGGGATTTAGCATTCAGAAGATCAGTGCTAAGAACTGGCCAGGAATCAGCTGTCAGGAGGAAGTTAGACAAGCACTGAGACACTTGTGAGCATGAACGTGACCGTCTGTTATCTCTCCTGCCTCTGCTTACTTCCTCATCACCAGAAACTTACAAAATGGGACAGTAAAATTTCTTAATCAATTTTTGTCTTGATTTCCACATGAGACCATGACACTTGCTTTCTGGAGGACTCTGAAGACAGGGATTTGGTTCTGCCTTCCTCTCCACAGCTTGCTGGTGGTGGGACTAATGCAAACCATGCTGGTGGCAGTGGGTGAAGCCCCAGCTCTTTGCCTGTGCTGCAGCCGTCCATGCCGTGTCTCCCTTGAGGTAAACACTTCTGCAAGCAGCTGGATTGCAATGCAGTGACTCCGAACTACAGAGGGCAAAATGGGCAAAACCTTGAGTAAAAGAAGAGGACAGATGAGAAAACGTGGATACCCAGATCACTGAACATCTGCATAAATAATATATTTTTTTACTGTGGCTAAGGCACCGAATCCTACCCAACTAGGCGTTGATTGTAGACATGCTAACGGGACAGCTGGCTGTGTGCTGTGCTCTACTTCTGCCCCAAGAAGACACTTTGAAACTTTGATCTACTGCCAGGGAAGCTCCTAGTAAAAAATAAAATTCTCTACTTATTTTGCACATTAGCTTTTATCTGGACTTAGACACCACAGTTGCCGTTTTGTGCAGAGGCCAGATAATTCAGATGCCCCACTAGCAAGCTGCAGCATTATTGCTGCACAAAAAGAAGTTCACTCACGTACTTCAGTAAAAGATGTTTCTGATATGCATGGAGTAGATCTGGGCATACCCAGCTATGAAATTATTATGAATTCTGCTTCCTGGAAAACACATTTCTTAGGGTCTGATCATTGCTAGAGGCAGCTACTATTCTGTGCTCATTTCAGGAACTAGAGATTTCCAGATCATAGCTGATTTCTCGACTTTATTCAGTGGGAATTCAGTGAAGAGTGTCAGGTTTACAGCAGGGATGTCTGCCTGATGCCTTTTCTTTTGGCTGAGAACACAACTTTGTTCAGTCCCCAAAATGCATCTTCGTTTAATTATCCTTCCAGGACCAAGGGAGACCCACTCCTACCCTTGGAGTGGTGAAAATGAACACAAACTCTTACTCTTGTTCATCTGAAAGTCACTCAGCTGCCACTTGATTGACCTTCTGGGCATAATATTAGACCTAGTTACATGTTCGAGTATCTTCACTGTGAGACTCTCATGAGGGGAAGGAGTTTTATAGTAGGCCAAGAGGCTTGTTGTTAATTTATGTCTCTTGCTTTAAATATAAATGAAAGACTAAGTCTACATGACGAAGTGGAGGGGGCGCAGGAATGAAGAGGAAGGGGGAGACAAATAACATGGATACAAATATCTGAAAATACTCCAATCTTAATATATCCGTCAAGTCAGGAAGAGATACTGCTCTTCTGTCACACTTCAGCAAAACCCTGGATTATGTTCCTGATTGCTCCTCTGTCTATTTATCAGCTAGTTAATACCACACCATTAAGCGTACAGCATATAGGCAAAGAAAAGAGAATTTAAGATCAGAAAGTAAAACCTGGATAATCTTTCTCCTCCTGCTGTGCTGTCCAGCAGCTTTATTAAAAATAAATAAATAAATGAGAAAAAGAAAAAAAAGGCAGAAAAACCTACTTATTTTGTGGTCAGGGTGGCTGTGGACACCTCTGCAGAAAAGGGAGGTGGGTGCAACTTTACAGGCTTGGAGCACATTATTGCATTAGAGCAATTGATTTGTGAGGCAGAAGATTGTCTGCTCTCCTCATCTGGACAATTTACTTGGCTAGACACTCCTAATGCGTTTGCCTATATCCCTCATACGTTAATAAACCATGCCCTGAGCGTATATCAGGTTTCTAAAAGGATTCAGTAATTCACTGAAAGGTATCATAGCTCTTTTTTTATGCATCCAGAGCGAGAGCGGTGAGACGTTGGGAAAGTATTATAACAGAGTGAACATTTATCTGAAATGCTATTTATATTTCATTGAATTGGCTAGCTAAATCAGCTGAAAAAGGACTGCAGAAGGCCAATAATGAAAAAGGGAGGCAGTCAACCAGTCAGCCATCCCACTGCGCACAAAGGACGGGATTTTGATGGATGATTTAATGACTCCAACATGTGTGGAGGTGCGAGAGACCAGGTGGAAATATCTTGCATTCAGGGGACAACTTGAATGGTACCTGATTTCTACCTCGCTTAAAGTTTTATAGTCATTTTGCTGCTACTTTTTATTCCAGGGGGGCCACTCCTGGTTTTAAAGGAAAGAGTCATGTCTATCTTCTCCAAGTCTGAGTCTCTTCTGGTGGGAATTAACTGCCTCCAATTTGCATTGAATTCTACTCACCTTATCAAGTCTGCCAGAAGAAGGCTGAACAAATGCTATTGTGTTTAACTGAATATTTTCCCTAGCTGGAGTGGGCCAGAAAAAAAGGAAACAAAAAACTGATTCTGAAACAAGGAAGAGTCAAATCTAGGGGATGTTCATCTATAACACAGCAAGAAGGAAGATGGTTTTCTTAATGCACAGTCATTTTAGAGAGGCACATTTCTGTATTTCTGCTTCTGTGAGGTGGCCACAAACTGTGGTAATTAAAACCATCTACCCACATCATATTCTCTTTTATATGCAAGACTAAACCACTGGTGTTTGAGCAGTACATCAACATAAAATCCTTTGCAAGTGAAAAGACAAACAAGTGCAAATTAACTCCCCGTGGATTTTCAAGCATGTGTCCGAAGGATCAAGCGTTGAGGTCTGACCTGGTACCTGATTTTGGTCTGATTTCACACAGACCAGTATCAGTGATGTCTATGTAACCTTTACTGACTGTAATCTAATATTCATCGTCTTTGCACTGGGACATACGCAATCTTCCAAGTGCTTTGAGTGCTTTCTTATGGCCGGGCTTACCATGCAGCACGAAAATACAGTACATGGCTGGTTGACCAATGACTTGATTAATTATTAGTTGAAAAATCAGCTTGTGCTGCCTTTGCATGTTTATACACAGATGATGGATGCTATCTCCACAGGGCCTTTTTGCTGATGGAAATTCTCCAGCTCACCTGCAGGTCTTTTATTGCTGAGGAGAATCAGTGAAGGATCTTTTTGAAAGGAAGAGAGAGGCTGTGGAGTCTCCTTCTCTGGAGATCTTCCAAACTCGCCTGGATGCCACCCTGTGACACATGCTCTAGGTGTCCCTGCTGGAGCAGGGGGGTTGGACAAGATGATCTCTAGGGATCCCTTCCGACCTTAAGCATTCTGTGATTCTGTGATCCTGTTAAAAATCCCTCAAACCCAGCCCTGTTATTGGATTGTGAACTGCTATCATCAGGGTACATGTTGATCAGGTCCTTTTCTGGACAAGAAGTCCCAGTAGTAGCCTTAGATAATGCATTTAAATAATCTTGGGGACTCTGATATGTACTAAAAATACCTCCTATGACTTTTTCCACTGTCCACTAACCCAAACACTGGAAATAATTATCTTTTATCTGTACATATTCCACGTAGGGACCAAGATGCTCTGCGACTACACTCTTTTATTTGCAGTAATGGGGGAAAGAGCAAATGGAACAAACATAAACAACCATGTTTCTCCCCTCCTCCTTTGGCATTGTGTGCTCCCGTTGTAAATACTTATAGGCCAACACCATCTGGGGCAGCTTTTCCCCATCTGCCGTACCCTCAGTCGGCTGCGAGCCTGACAGGTTGGTGCATTTCTGACAAAACCCGATGCAACCGCAACAGCTCTGCAGGGATGAGTGCGGTAGCCTGGATCGCGCGTGCCTTGCCACCCAAGAGTTCTTTATGGCAATGCAATAACGGGAGAAAAATGCCATCTTCACGAGTTGGTAATGCTTGGCTCTCACTTTTTTTCCGGCTCTAAAGGAGTATCCAAATTGCAGAGCCTTTCCTGGGTTTCCTGATGTATATTTACAGCTGGCTCTTACTGTTTTGACTCATCCTTTCTTATTAGTGCTTTTGCAGTAATATTGCCACACTCTGTAGCTCCTTACTTGCCAGGTTATTTTCTTTGGACTAGATGGTTGCAGGAACTGTATATCTTATCTGGGTCGGAAAACGCAAAAGCTTGTGCTCATAATTCCAAAGGCAGAAGCTGTGCTGCTAAAGTTACATGGGAATAGATAGTGCTACCTGCACATAGTAAGAACACAACAGCAAGATTGTTTTTAATGAATTAAAACTGATCAGCTAAGAAAATGCACTGCATAGCCATTTAATACAGCTGTTCTCTAAACCCCCAAAAGTTTTGATCCCATGTTTTGCTCTACCTGAAACTCAAGTAAGTAGTGTCAGTGATTCACATTTGCAAAAGCACAGATATCAACAGCTCTTGCAGGCTGGGACAGTTATTTCATTAAAGGTTACAGAATAAGGGATAATCATCTCAGCTACAGCTTGGTAATAGCTTGGAACGAATTTTCAGATATGGGTGTAGGAAAATATTGGTTTAAATACTTTCCCTGCAGCTTTGAATGACAATGAAATTGAGAAGGAGTCTGAAATAGATGCATGACTTGAACTGCAAGCAGCAACTGATAAGGAAACTGGGGCAGAGGGAATGACTCAGTTGGATGTGGTGCAGTGGAAAATCCACATGGGGCTTTGGAAATGTTCATCCACACCAGGGATAATGCACCAACCACAGGGATGATGGTGACAGTCACAAAAATGCTGAGAGAGAGAGAGTAATGAAAGCAGTAATGAAAAATAACCAAGGAAATGAGCCAGCAGGAACTTCAGAGTCAAAGGGTGCAAAGGACGACATTTTGAAAAGAATAAAAGGGGCTGAGAGGTTCAAAAAAAAAAAAAAAGAAAAAAAAGAAAAAAAAAGAAAGAAAGTACGATAATGTGTGCAGTGACTTTGACAGAATAGGGTGGGTAAATATGCACTGCCTCTTGATCTCCTTTCATGAGATGACTATCCTATATTTCAAGGTAATGTCTATGTTTTTCAATCGAGCGGCCTCTCATCCTGGCAGATGATATGTCCGTGATTACTTGTCCTATTTAAGGCCTTAAGCAAGAATTTTGCATTCTCTTTTCTTTTCATAGGCTTTTTCAGTGTATCCACTGCATATATAAACAGGTCTTTAGGGACCTATTACCAAAAAATAGTGTTGAGAATAACTCCATTCTTGCATCTCATTTCACACTTTTATTGACAATCACATGAAAATGTCCCCTTTGGGGAGAGAGTGACTCTTTTCTTCTGGAATGTTGATAAATGCATTTAAGCCCTTCTTTACCGTCAGAAAATTAGAAACTGTAATTCAGACCCATTGGATCTCTATCAGGGCAGCGATAGTGGAAGTTGAAATGGCATCCATCACCTTGCTCATCTGTCACTGTGACCCAAGCCAGTTTATGTTAGGTGGCAGGAACTAAGTTTGAAGTGTATGAAATGAAGACAGAGTGCTCCTCGTTCAAACCTCACCAACCATGCTGCTGTTCCTGGGTTCTCCTGCAGATATTTATTTTCTTCTCTAGCTGTGCACATGCCCTGCCATCACGTCATGGAAATTTAGATCGAGTTCTACTCTGCTTTGTCTAGTTTGCATCCTCATTCTTCAAGAATCTCAGGTTTTCTGAGAGCCTGTGTACGTGCAAGTTTCTCTCAGCTCTGCCTAAATTCAGAGATGTTTGAGGCTACCTGGTGCAACTGGAATCGCTTGAGTCAGGAGTGACCAGATGGGACATGTGACAGTCCATTAATCTTTGCAACCCTGTAGTACCAAGGAGCTGAAGACTGGCAGATGAAAATAAAAACCCAAACGCTTGCTTGGTGTGTCCCATTGTGTGTCATATTACTCTTCAGACTAGCCTGCATCCCTCCCTTCATGTCCAATAAAAATCCCCAAGAAACAAAACCTGTAATAAACAGCTGCATTCTGCACGGCGAGATGGGGAGTTTGTCATTGGGCTGTTCAATCCTGTAAGCAAATTGCAGAGGGCTGCAGGCCCGTGAGCAGGAGCATTTTTTCCCAAAAGCTTGCAAAGAACGTGGCATATGCCCCTTCTTATCTGCTCATTGATGGGCTGAAGATATATCTCTATATATAGTTATGACTAGTTTAGATCCTGTCCTTGTGCCCTGCCCAGGGCAGAGCTTTCCATCCCTCGCAGCTGGGGCTGTTGCCCTCTTGTTTTCCATCCAGGCAGCACCTCAAGGGACTGCATCTAGTCCTGTTTTTCCAGGCTTTGACATTGTGCACAAGCAAAATGGAAGCCTTTATGAGCAAATCCCTTACTTTGGGAAAGATCCAATGTGGGTTTTTTTTTACCTCCCATTAGCATCATCTGTGTACTGATTAAGGGATGATATGTGCTGCTTTTCTGTTGTACCACAACAGCTTTAAGTCTTACCATAAAGGACTTACAAGTTAGTTATATAAAATCTTCTCAGCAAAAAGCTGGAGTTGCTATCCGATTGGAGTAGGAGCACTAAGGTTTAACTTGGGCAGTGTGTGGAGGGGGGTCACTTTTTCAGCAAATCCTTTATTTGTCTGACCAGCTTGTATATTTTAAAAGCTTTGGGATTTTCTTTAACTGGTTTAAGAGCTTTGCTAATGCATAAGGTATAGGGAAAAACAGCTCTGCCTTGCCTACTGGGTTCTGGGTTAACACACTGCTATTTCCAGAACCTCAAATGAAAGAAAGAAAAAAAAACAAAACCAAGTCTGACTACAGTATAGAGCTGTGTGGTGTTGTGCTTTGCAGGTTTTCATGCCTGGGAGCAGCTTGGGATCTATCTATATACTTTCCAAGTGCTGTTGTTTAGATTTGTGTTTTGCTACAGATTTAAGCAGAAACCATTCCAAAGACCTATGTGCTAGGAAGATTTTTCTTGCCTATTATTAGCATTCTTCTTTTGCAGCAGATGCTTATGAGCCAATATGCGCAGTTTTAAAGGACTTCAAAGTGTCATGGGGAACCAACTGATATGTGTGTTAAAAAGGGTTTAATGGAGCTGCCATCATTGTAGCCTACAGTCTTTTTATAGCAAGTTTTTACTGTGTTAAGAAAAACATCCTGCAGATTTCAGTAGGATTGGCATATGGATAAGGTACTTTGCACTATGATTTTTGTTTATCTGCTGTAAAAAAGGGATCCATTCACTTTGTATGTTGCTAGCTACAAGGAGAAGGATAAGTAGGATCAGGTCAGGCACCAGATAGTGCCTCTATTTTGGGCTTAGCTTTTTTTTAAAAAAAAAATCCAGAAAAGGGAAAACATACATTTGCGAGCCTACAGCTTGGTTGAGAGGGTGGAAATACACAGGGATTTGCATTCACATTGAAGTTTTTAACAGCCTTTTTCTTCAGAGCCACTGGATTACACTGCCTCTGTCACAAGGCGAATTCTCTTTTCCAAAGTTAGGGCCAACTTCAGAGCCTGCCTTTGAAGATGCCGGTGATAGGCTCCCACGCGGGCTAAGCCTTCAGAAGTGGCTTGGCTGAACCACAGTGAACACTAGAGCTGACGTGGTCCCTGCGTGGTCATACTGATCTGCGGGAGCATCTGAAGACTTGGCAGGGAACCATTCGTCTCAAAGCTGAGGATCTGCTGGTTTGCATCGCCTATTCTCCCCGTTACGACATTATCTGCGATTCTCCTTTATCTCCCCCCACGCAGGAAGCATGCAGAGATGCCAAGTGAGAGATGCTCCTCGTGCAGCCCAGTAGCCCCTGGCAGCACAAGCCCTGTCTGCAAGAGCCGGGCAGGGGGACAGGCGGCATCCATGCTCCGACGGAAGGGAGAGACCCATCCGAGGCAGCTCCATAGGAACCGAGGCCGCAGGGATAGCGCGGCTGGGCCGCCCCGGCCCCCTCTCCCTCCTCCTCCGGCTGCGTTGCAAAGTGCGTGGGCAGGGGGCTGAGGCCCCATCTGCTCACTGAGAGCACAGGAGCACCCACACCAGGGGGTTCATGTCTTTGCCCACCTTTTCCAAATGGAAAGCCATGTCTAAAACTCTAAAATTTTAAAATGTTAGAGAAGCAGCCTGAGCTCTTTCTTTTTTTGTTTTTTTTTCTGCTGCGCTGCCAAGTGGAGGAAGGTAGAGGAGCGAAGGGAGGAGGGGAAGGATTTGCGGGTTGTTATTTTTTTTTCGCAGCACGAGTTGTTCAGGGGAGTGTCTTGCCTTGCCAGCGCTGAGTGGCTCCGGCGGGGACTGTGGTTTAAGGTCGTTAGTCATGCGCCGCTAAGGCAGGAGCCGCGCGGAGGCAGAGCCGCTCGCGCAGCCCCCCGGGCCGGCAGGTTGGGAAGGAGGGCAGCGGCGAGCGGGGCAGCTCGGGCTCTTCCCCGAGCATCCCGGGAGACCCGGGAGGGCACGGGGGGCTGCGGGAGCCTCCCCGAGCGCTTTGCAGAGGGGCTACGGGCTGCTCGGGCCTCTAAGCCTGAGAGCATCCAGGCAGGGGGGCAGACGTGTGGGTCTGGGCGAGAGTCTGTCCTTGTGCTACATATGAGTACCTCTGAGCATATGAGTCCTCTGAGTATATAAGTATATATGAACTTGTGCATCCTTTCTCCCCAAGCTGCTAATGACACAAGGATGTAGAATGCTCTCTGATCTTTAGGGAAAAAAAAGGGCCGTATGTGCTTTCCCCCTCTAACTTTTTTTGCTTTCTTTCCTTCCTTAGGATGAGAGGGTCTAGACGAATGTTTCCTAACGTATTCTGCATCCTCTGGCTCCCACTTCTGTTGACGGCTGCCTCTGCCTCCCCTCTCGCCAGTGGAAACGA
Source organism: Tinamus guttatus (assembly GCF_000705375.1). The sequence continues at coordinate 50,108 of NW_010585789.1, read as the reverse complement.
CCCGTCGGCCCCTTCGCTCTTCTCCGGGGTGTACGAAGGACACACGTGTGTCGGTAGGTATCCAGCTCATGTTTGCTTGCTGCACTCGTTCGTTCCCTGCTATGCCGGTGAGCAGAGCACTGCTGTGCACATTGTAAATCACTCCTTTATCTATTTCAACAGCTGGACTGCAAAACACACGTAGTCTTTGGTGAAATAATCACGGAGGATTTTGCAAGGCAAGCATGGGGTCTGGAGAGCTTTTATGATTTTGTTTTTTTCGCTGGCTGCTTCCCAAAGTTCATGTTTTTGCTCTGCAGAAAATGGTGCCTGGAGTGGTGGTTTTAGTATTTGGAGGTTTGTGTACTGGAAGCAGAGTGTTACTGCTCCCTAATACTTGCTATTGTTCACGATGCGCTGGGTTCAGGAAGCCAGCGCTCAGTTGCAGGAAAGACCCATAGGCTCATCCGGGTCTCCTCAGCCGTTTCATTCCCCTGGAAACTCTCCCTAGGACGCGCGCAGCCCTGGGCTTGCCCTCTCGCGCGTGTCCCACGCAGGGGAGCCTGAGGGAAGTGGTGAGGACACGTTTCGGCAAGTCCTTCCCGCGTAGGCGCCAGGGCAAGCACGGCAGGTTCTGCACACAGGGCTGCCTCGTTCCACAGCACAACTGGTGACACCAGTACCAGCATGAACCGTGGGCAGCAGTGCAGCTGCAGTGAGACTGCGTACACCTAGGGAGGTTATGTTTTCAGTCATGCAAACCTAGGTGTAAAATATACATCATTCAGCATTTGAACACCGAAGTTACCAAACATTTTGTTTTTGTCTTCTGTTAGCTTCTCAAGGCATTTTTGTGCTGCAGACGCAAACCCTGCCATGGTTCTCCATGCTTCAGATGGGAATATTCCCTTTCCTCCCCGTATTATTTTTGTCGCGGCTCAAGGAAATGCACAGTACCCATCCTGACAAAACCCGGGCCTTTGCAACCCTCCCAAGGCGGCCCCAGCGCCCCTGCCTCGTGCGGCGCTGCCGAGGCCGGGCGAGTTGCAAGCGGCGCCGCGGGGACCCTCGCGCAGCGCCTGAAACCGAAAGCGAGCGGAGGGAGCGGGAAACGGCTGTCAGGGCTCGCCCGAGCTGCGGGAGGCAGACGGTGCAGCGGCGTCCCCATGGCCAAGCACCCCATGCATCCCCCCTTGGGCCTTCATCTGGTTTCTGAAGGGACGCTGCAGAACCTGCCTGCTACACCAGCCCTCGCTCCAAAGGGCCCCCTCGGGGTGAGCATGCCGGAGTGCCGATGGTGTCCATATGCTGTGTCAGAAATCAGCCCTCGGAAAAACCCAAATTCCCTCGCAATTGGCTTCTTCTTTAGGAGAGAGTGTGATTTCCCCCCAGCAGCTTCACTGCAGATCCTGTTAGCTCCATTTTCTATTTGGGAAGGCTTTGAGAAAGAGCCATAAAAAAGTCTTCTATGTCTTTTTTTGGCAATATAGACCGAGGCAGCATTTTTACTGTCGCCTCCTTAGTGAGAAATGTCTATTGCAAGACACATGGGAGAATTTTCTTGAAGGAATGGACTTTCTCAAGCAAGTTAAGTGTTTGGTCATGTTTTGCAGCTCTTCGCCTAGAGTTTTTCTTTTTTGAGCAAAATGGAATGGCTGCACACCGAATAGTCATTTCTGATCACTCCTCTGTGTGTATAGCCTGCATGATGGAGACTGTTATTACGTTAATAGCCCATGTCAGTCAGAAAAATGATGTTCTTTCAGTAGGAAAACCAAGAATATTTTTGTTATCAAATCTTCCCACTGGAAGTGTCACACTCCTTGAAGAAATATGTAGAACTGATGTGAGAGGAAAGTGAAATATTGGTCTGGTATCCCGGCTGAATATATATAACTTGGTTACTTCTTTCTGTTTCCTTTCCCTCTTGGATAGCATCTTCCGCAGCATAGTTTGGTCTTACTGGGGGAAGAGCTGGAGGCTTCAGGGGACTCCCCAGCCATAGCACCTCCTAGGAAATGTATTTTGGTAGGGATTCATGTACAGTGTTCATGCTTCATCATACCAAAGATTATATTCCACTATTAATGAAGCATTTTCAAAGGTTTATTTCCCCCTCAAATACAACAGATTGCTGTACAGGGTCTTTGCAAATCATTCTGCCTTCTAATGAAGATGATTTCATTTAGACGTGGCTGAAGCAACCTCCCAGCTGGTAGAGGCTACCCTAGAAAACAGGGCAGGCAGAGAAAGACAGAGAGCAATCACTGCATTCACCTCTGATGAAGAAAGGGAATTAGGAGAATTGTAGATCAGCTAGTTAAACATCAGTTCCTGGGGAAAAAAAATCTGCAATAGTTAATCAGACTTTCTCAAAGCACCTTTCAAAAGCAAACATGTGTAAGACACTAATTGGGTCTATCCAGGAGAAGCAGTGTCTGGCTAACCTGACTCTCTCCTATGGCCAGTAGACTCAGAAATGGCAGTAGATCTTGTAGCTTGGCCTCAGCAAGGCTATTGGCACTACCTCAGCCCTAATCTAATGACCAAGAGATCTGTGACATTAATTAAGCTTCTACAGGGCAGGAAAAATACTGGTGGATGGCCTTACACAGAGTAATTACCAGTGGCTCATCCCCAAATGGAAGGCTGTACAAAATGAGGTCACATAGTACCTTCCATCTCTTCTTTAACCTGGATGCTGAAACAGTCTGCTATTAAATTAGCAGCTCATATAAAGCTGAGATGGTTTGCAAGCACTATGGAGGACAGGATTAGCTTCAAAACAATCTTGGAAGCTTGGAGCAGCTGACTAAATGAAAAGAAAAATTATTTCAGTCTGGCTATGTTTGCTTTTGGGGATGTGCAGCGTGAAAGATGTGGAGTGACTGGGCTTTTCAGAGAAAAACAAACGTAAACTATAAGGACTGATTGAATAAACTGGAGATAATTAGTCTAGAGAAGAAAAACTTGAGAGAAGACGTGAGAGCTGGCCTCACCAATATAAAGGAGGTAATCTATTCTCCAGATCCATCATAGATATGGCAAGAAATAATGGAAATAAATGCCATCAGGGACATTCAGGTTAGGAGGAAGTTTTTCTAATGGTAGAGGTAGGTAAGCACTGTCATCAGTTCCTGTCATTAGAGGTCTTAACAGGCCCTTGTTTATCCCTTCTCTTGAGAATGGTGTAGATATTGATTAGCTGCTAGAGCAAGAGCTTGTGCAAGATGACATCTTCCAGGCCACTTTTCTGCAGTTCTGTGCTTTGATTGCAAGGATCATTTGCAAATAGCAGAGTTTATTTATTTTCTCCCCAGTGCCAGGTTGCCCTGCTCCTTTTGCTGATTAACTTTGGCTGCCCTTTTCGGAATAAGGCCATTAGTCAGGGAGCGCTCAATACCCTCGGACAGCAGCACGTTCCATCTTCCTTGCTAGCTTGCTAAGATGCTATGGTTCAGTTTTTGCAGCAGGAAGAGGAAATTTCACCATCTTAGAGCCCAATATAATGTTATTTTCAGCAGTCTTTGTGGGTAACTTCTTCTGTTTGCCCATGAGAATATAATTCCTAATATACCTAGCACCCTATTGAAGCATATTTTCAGTGCGTAGATTAGGTTAAAGAATGGATGCTTTTGAAGCTTTGCAGCAGCATAAAATGCTAACTTCTACCTGTGCTGCTTTGTTTAATGGCCAGCGTCCTAAACAGTTTGCCTCTGTCTAGCTGTGCGTGAATGCAGGGATGACAAATGTCAAGTGGAGCAGCACCAGTGGTGTTCGGAGTTCCCAATAACTCAACACAATGCAACATGCCAAGTGGAGTTAGAGGCTTAATTATCCTCAGACAAAGTGGCGGTGCTCATATTGTCTGGGGAGGCCTGGCGACAGAACATGTAATTTATAGTTCAGTGAGTCCTGTAAAAGGGCTATGCCCTGTATCTATGTGGTACCACAAGGACTTTTACTCCAAAAGTTTGGAGTTTGAGTCTGATGTTGATTGCAGCTGCACCATAGTCAGGCTGCAGCACCTCTGCTCTCTTCCTTGATGTTGCTTGTACTGTATATATATGTATACATATGTGTGCACACACACACTCATACTATATATATATTTATGTACACTCATACTATATATATACTCATACTATATATATCATGCTATTAAGAAAACACAAACATGTGAGTAGTGCAACGGGGGCACTAAAGCTACTGAGGACCTGAAATCCTTTTCTTTGAAGATTTGTGCTTTTCACCAACAAATGGAAAAAAATCTCCCCAGATCTTACTGAAAGGTTATGACTATAAAATGCAGACATGTCTATTGACCACAATAAAAAGTTATGGTTAGATTGCATGCATACCTATGTGTATGTATATGCAGGCCCATATATCTATATATATTTTGTATATGTGTGCGTATATTATATATATACTTATATATAAGTATATATATATACACACACACTTATCAGCATATGTAGACTTGGGCAGTTTTGTAAGGTTTACTCCTCTGATAGTTGCTTTTAGTGTAAGTTTTTCTTTGATAATTTATTTAGTATGGTTGTCTGGTTGGTTGTTGATTCCCACAGCAATCATTATTAATGGTTTTAGGAACTGTATGTCTGAAACAATTTTTAGGGAATAGTCTCAGTGTCAAGAAATAACACAACTTCCCCAGACATTATTCAGTAAGCTTTTAATACCCTTTCCTGATTTGGAAAAGAAAAATGTTAATGGCACATGCACATGACTTTTCTATTAATTAATGCAAAAAAAAAGCGTTACCATTAGAAATGCCCAGGGTTATAGGTTTTGTTAAATAAGGCTCTTTAAAGTGTGATTTAGGAAATGCCAGGGATATATTCGGCTTGTAGGTATGGATACCAGAGTCTTCCACAAGATGGTAACTGAATTTTCTGCGTTAGCATATCTGCATCAGAGACCTTTGAGGGTATCTTAAGGAAACAATATGGAATTAATAGAGCTCTTTGAATTCAGGGGCCAGAAGTGACTCCCTGCTACTGCATGAACTGCAGAGGGGTGATCAAAAAAAAAAAAAGGTGATAAATGATATTTGCAGGGTTTGTTATTTTTGTTATCATGCTTCAGTACACTTTAAGTACTGCTGGACTATAGTAGTATTTTTAGAAATGTTTTTAGCCAGTAGACTACATGCAATTTTATACACTGTGACCGGATTGCTAATACTGTACCACCCAGCATTTCCAAGATATTTATGACTTTGGGGGTGGGCAAAGTCCAAGGCCTCAGTTCTGTAATGCAGAATTTAACTCGGGGTAATATCCCTATTGACATAAATCCCAAGATCCTTCCACTATTTTTGGTTTCAGGATAACCTAATATATTTGAGTTACAAAGCTCCATAACTCTTTAGAGAACCCTTTACTTATACACTGTAGTCATTGTCCTCTAGAGAAATAGCCAAGACGTCATTGTTAACATTCTTCCCTGATTTTTTTTTATATAATCTCATACTCCTTTCTTGTAATGGTGTTGTGTGATACTCTAACAAGCATTACATTAATCATGAAGTACATTGGATTAAGATTAGCAACTCTGGATGTTATGTCCTACTTGAAATCATGCATTCACAATTGCATATACAGACTAACAGCTGAAAGAATAAGTATTTGCCTACACAGAAAAGTTAACTCAGATTAAGAGAAGATAGGAATTTGTACCAGAAATGCTTGTTTTTTCCCACCTCCCCATATGAACGCTCTTACATCAAACAAGAATGTTTTCTTCCACATTGAGCTGGCTCTGGGCTAGGTGATTTTGGAAGGAGACATTTTTCCTCCAGAATAACAGCATCCTCACTAGGAGTCACAGTGTGATCTGACAGGCCTTTTAGACTGGCTCTAGAGACTCCTCAGCTCTACGTGCTATTTTAAGAGATGCACGGGAGCCTACGACTTGAAACAGTCTGAAATGGAAGAAGCAAGGGCTGTGTTTTGAGAAAACCTTCATCTTCTCTATAAAGACAGGAATGTGATAGATGGATTCATTTTTACAAGGGTCATGCTTCTGCAGGCAGGTATTAGAGGGAGAAACAGCCTTGTGCCCAAATCTTTCCCTTTTTTTTTTGGTCAATCTTGAATGACTTTTCCTTTTCTTAAACTCTGCACAATTAGTAAAGAGGATTAGCTACTCCTTCCTGGTGCAGGAAGCAATATCAGACCTCTCCTGTGGACAAAACCAGCAGTCACCAGATCTGCTGCTGCCTCCCAGTCCCCATTGGACACATAGTCCTTGTCCTGCAAGCTTGCGAGACAGAGATATCGAAGAGGAGGAAGGGTTCCTGGTAGGATGAGGAAGGTCTCCCACACCCAAGAGCATGATGTGGAAGGTGCCAGAAATCCCATTTAACAAAGTTTTACTCAGACAAATATATCTACAGACCTGAAGCTTAGAGAGGCAGCTCTCAGAATCTAGACACTTCTTGACATCCGTTGGTATAATTCTAATTATAGATTCTTTCAAACCTCTGCGGCAGGAGTGGATTAAGTTAAATAGTCTGCTCATACAGCCAGAGGCTTCATGGCTGAGAAATGAATCTCTCTAGCTCTGGTTTTATTATTGGGGTATCATTTTTTTCCAAGCCTATTGGAAGTGTCATTTTATTATTAAACACTATTTTCAAATACATGGGGAGAAGTACTTCCTGACATGTGAGTTTTCAGATTACTGCTGTTGAGCAAAATGGCTATGGCTTTTTCTTATCTCTCCAGAAATTAATAGCAGACGGGGCAAACTATCTCTAAAAGAGACAGGCATTTTATTAATACCAGAGTCTAGTTTCTAATGGCTGGTAGGCATTATAATACCAATGAATTTCTTCCACAGAAAACATCCTTCAGCCTGTCAAGCCATTGAAACCCATTATTAAAGCGCCAGAGTGGAGTCGATCGCTTCAAACTTGTTTATAAAGAAAATCATACACAACTGCATAAAATGCAGAGCTTTTACTAACCTTTAATTATGAAGCCCATCTAGACAGCCTCACATGTGCCCAACTCACTAGGAGAAATAAATCACATCTTAATTTCTATTAAATTAAAAGCAACTGTTAGTTGGTAATGACTGCCCAGTTCTGGAAGTGCTTTTCTACTGATCCCAGAGTATTGAAAAGCTTATATTCTCACACACAACATTATAAGTAATTAAAGCAATGAGATTTCCACAGCCAAAGACAGCTGATTTCCCTCTGCCCTTTTCAGCTAACTAATTATTTTCCATTTTTAGCCAACAGAATTAAGAGCCATTAAAGACTAAGATAACTTGTTCGTTTTCCTGATGATTTACCTATTTAGTGCGCAGTGAGGCGCTTTGTGTGTGTGTGTGTGCTTGTTTCTTCTTGATTTTGTTAGTGTATAGTGACTTTTTATGCTGTAGCCAACAGTGAAGTCTTTTTTCTTCCACTAAATCTGGAGAGAGAGATGACATCTAAGATTATAAATACAGTAGGTTTTTACTGGTAGTGAGACTATTTGGAGTTAACCTCAGTTTATAGAAAGGCTTTACCTATAGTCAAACAAAATAACTAAGATTGTCCAAAGAATTGATCTGAATTATTTACTGAGGGAAACCAATTTTTATCCAGAAAAATGGAAACCTAGGTGAATTTGCCTCCCACCTTCTTTGCCCTCCCAAGGCTCAGTCCTTCTCTTGACTAATTTACAGTCTCTGGTACAAAATCTTCTCCTGAGGACATGAGTCTAAATTAAAGGTTTTGAAACCAGCAGAGTTGCTATAAATGTAAACTAAGGTTTCTCCGGGAATGGGCTATTGTGGGGCAACCACACATGTCAGCAGACCGTAAGGAGTAAAGTGAGGTAGACCAAGGACACCTGATAAAGCCCCAGGTACAGAGAGCAATGAAAACAGTTCATCCAGGAGATACAAATAGCTGCCGGGCGCCTGAAGGACATTTTGTCCCTGGAGAGAATATTTTTGAGGGTACAAAGATGCTCTAGATGCAGATTTGGAGACATCAGCTGCTAAGGACACATCGAGCTGGAGCATCTGTATTTACTCCTCTGACGCAGGACAAGTTTTTCTCTACCTACTTGTCCTGTGAGGCATAAAGTGGTGTCTGGAGTGAGTATATTCAGGGGAAGTATTTGAACGATCCAGGTGCCATACCCCAGACAGGGGCATAACAGCATCCTCTGTGGGACAGTAAAAACTCGTTTATGTGAGCAGACACTTTCAAGTTCAGCTCAGTGGGCTTTTTCTCCAAGCAGTCAGGCTGTCATTATTATTATTTATATTCTTTTAGCACCTATTAGCCCAAGGTGCTGCACTAAGCACTTGAAAAACTCAGTGATGACTTTGTTAATTCTCATGTGAAGCAAACCTCCCTCTGGGCCTGGCTCGATAGACACAAAAGTGTCTAACTGACTTAATCAGCAGGGAAAATTTCCACCAAATTGGCAGGAGACTGTTCTGTAAGTAAGGTTACCTGATTGTTTTTGTGATTAAGAATTCTGTTTCTATTTGACAGAGCCAAACCAGAAATAGCTATCCTTTTTTCCTTCATAGGACTTTGAAAAACATGAGAAGGAAATTCACTTGCATTTTCAGCAGAAAAAAAAAATCCTTTTTTTTTTGTGTGTGTTCCAAAGAAAAGTGAATTGCCCCAGCTATTTTTATATCTTTATCCTCAGCCCAACTTTTTGGATGCCAAGTGCTTAGCTGGCAGTGCCATTCAGCCTGCCGCTCAGCAACTGTTTGTCCACAACCCCTTTTTCTACCCCAATTCTGACAGAAGAGATAAGACCCTTTTATGATAGTAGAAAAAAAGGATGCGAGGATGGCTAAGTAAGGGAGATAGAAAACTCTTTGCACCCCACCCAGAGACAAGACATTAAGCAGACTGCTAAGCCTGCCTTTAGGATGAAAAACTTCAAATTTAAATCCATTGTTTTGGGATTCTGAATACTGAGTACTGGAGCTAGAGGGAGACTCTTTTGCCTCCTCGTCACTGGGCTTGCTGGGTCTCTCTTGTATAGCAAGCAGGAGGGCTGACATGGTATCTTGAGTTTTTTCATCAGGCCAAACTTTGCAATGAAACAAAACCCCTCCTTACAGCATTGCAGAGAAGTTGCCCTCAATTAGTGCTTTTGCACCCAAGTTGCTCTACTTGAAAACGGAAGTTGTGGCGTTTAGTATTTGTTCTTCGCAACAGCAAGGGCAACGCAGGAAATGCGGCCTCCCGCTTGCACTCGACCACACGCTCAGCAGGACTGGTGACGCGCACACAGGCCATGGCGAGAGCACAGCGCTCGACCATGGTTTTCAAGCTTCATCACAGCAGGCCAAGGAGATGTCGGAGGCAGGAGAGAGAGACTTCTTCCCTTGCTCTGAGCTTGAAACTCAGCAGCATGCTTGGGTCACCAGTGGCTTTCGGCGGTTCTCCTGGTGCCTCCGCTGCCTTGACACCCCTCTCTTAGGTCTGCTTCAGGCTATGTTTCAGTGTCTGTCCACCAGCCTAGATCCTCTCCACACTTAGGCATGTTCCTCTTACTAGGGGTGTTAACTTCAGCGTTGCCGGTGTTGCTTTCTCCTCACCTTGAGAACTTCTGAACTGAGGTCAGCAACACCCCGCCACATCCTCCTTCATAGCTTCCTTATGTGCCCTTTATCTACCTTAAGTGTCCTTGGTCTACTTGTGAGGGCCTGGCACAGAACGACGAGATGTAAAGCAGTCAAAGCTATTTCTTTTAGAAGACATCAAAGCCTAGCACATTGCTGTCATTCTGCTTCTCATCCCTCTGTCTGCTAGTCAGCAAGGTCTTCAGAGGAGGCTTGACCTTGGTAAGAGAAAAATAGGAGATATGAAAAGACTATGTGGTTTTGTGGTTAAGACATCATTTTGGCCTTCAAGAAATCTGCATTTCTTTGTCGCTGAATTTTTCCAAGCCTTCATCCCCATGGGCAAACAGCCATAGCAAAATAATAAAAGGCAGGGAAAGGGTAACCCTGTTTGTTTGCATTTGAACATTGATTGCATACGCCAAGAATACAGTGTTGTAAGTATAGAGAGAGGCAATCCCTTTGCGGTGTTTTTTAAGCGTGTTTCAAGGATGTGCACCACTGTGTCAGCACCAGGTCTGCCCAGTTTGGGTCTTCTCTTTCTGAGGCCGAGTGCAAGCCACGGCTTGGCCCCAAACTGCTGAAGTCTATTGCCTCCCCCGCTCTATCCCCTCCCCAACCTGGGTGGCTGCATCTAACTGTGCTCAAGGTGGTCCCTGCCCAAGCACAGGTACAAGCAGAGCCTGGGGCAGGTTTGGCAGAAGACAGCCAAGGCTCCTTCTAGCAGTTAAACAGGAAACAGATGATCCTGGGCCATTTGTTCATGCAGGTGCCCTGAGTGTGTTTTATCCTCTAGTTTGGATGTCACCTTAGATTTTGCTTTTGTTCTCTATCTTCCAGATATTCTTTTTGCTTTGTGAACTATTGTTTGTTAAATTAAGGGTTAACTGCTTGGGCTGGCGCATGGCCTTTTGGGGGCGTTGCTGAGGGGAAGGGAGTAGAAGGAAAGGTGACTTTTCTTTCTTTTTTTTTGTTCTCAATTGTTTCTGTCTTCATTTATTCTTCTGTTCTTTTAGGTTGACTAGAGGTAATGGTTTTTAGCATACCTTATACATCATTCTGCAGTGTACTTTGAGTGAAGGTTTTATTTCTAAAGATGAGAAGTGGGCTTTTATCCTTGCAAAAAGGCCACCAATTCATTGTTATTTCCACTGGATTGCTTCATCTGAGCTAGAACAGGTAATAGAAGATGCAAGGATATTACAGGTCCTATAGCGAGTTCCAACTGCATCACCTCCTCTCTGATTTGCTACTTGATCCATAGGAATATCAGAGTTATTTATGTTGATAAACATAACTTTGATTTAATAGCACACTTGGAAGGAATTTAAAAGCATTCTCTGAAGATTCGTGACAGCCTCTAAACCTAAACTTTAATGCACCTGAGCTTTGAAAAGAGATGAATTTCCATCCATATCTAAATGTTGCAGCTCATTTCCATTTCTAGGCTGCATCAGAGCAAATCCTGATAATCTGAGATGTCTTGCAGGAAGGAGGAAGCAGGTTCAGCTACAAGGAACACAAAGGGAAATCTTTTTATTATTCAGGCTGCTGGAAATAGGCCTTCTGGCTCCCTGGCACTCGGACTATTTTATTGCCACCAGGGATACCCACCTTTGGTACTCCCAGGAAAGGCTGCCAGGTCTGGCTGTTATGGTCAGCTTTTGCATGACCAGGCATAGCTTCTTTATAAAATGGTGGAGCCCCTGCAGAGAAAGGGCAATGCTGCCTTACAGAATTTAAATATCCTCTTAAAATGATAGGCTTTCAGTTATCATGTCGATTTGGGATGATTGCTCTGTGGGGTTGACACTGAACCTATTTCATCCCAGGAGGATCAGAGAAAGCACCGCACATCTTGGGAAAGGCTCTACTTCTGTGTGCAGGATGTTTGCTCTCAGTCCCATCTAGTCTGAGAAGCAACTACTTATGTCAAGATTAGCCATGAGAAATGACCAGCCTCACTTGCCATAGAAAATGTCCTCTGCCCAACCACAGGAGAGCAGAGTGCATTTAGGAGATGTTTTGGCTTTGGAAAACGTGTTGCTGAGCCCAGAGGCTCTACACATGTCACCTGCAGCTGGATTGCAGAAGAAAAATCCATGATTTTTTTGTGGCAATACCACAGTGGCAAAAATGGCCAGTGCTCACGTTCAGTGCTATAAAAAGCAGGTATTTGTGCACATTCCTCTATTGCTGGCATCCAGTCTTTGGTCAGATTAGTCACAATTTTTGAGTAAAGGCAGAATCTCACAGACATTTTTTCCCCCTCTACACTCATATGCCATGGAACCTCTCAAGAAATGAAATGCCCGATGACATCCAAAATTCTTTTATGGTGCAGGGTCCTTCATCACATGATGGACGTAATCGTGTTCACTCTTCTTCTTTGCTTGTTTGCAGGCTGTGTGCTTGTGGTCTCTGTGGTTGAACAGCTTGCACAGTGGCACAACAGCACAGTAAAGGCAGCCTTGGAGAGACTATGCAACTACATACCTGGTAAGTGTCAAATAATACGCCATATGTTACGTTGTATTGCTGTGTTTCTCTGGTAATTAAAAACTCACATTGGAGTCTGAAAAGAAAAAGCTCTATCTGCTTCTCATGCAGCATCTGAAACTAATGTAGCTGAAAGACAGTAAGGTGTTATGAGCAGGGAAGCCAGTGGCATGACTCACTTGAATTCAGCGGAGCTGGGATTTCATCCCAAAGTTAGCAGGGGTTGCATTAAGTCTGCAGGCATTTCTGCACCTACATACACACACGCACCTTCCCACACGTAATTGGTGCCTTTGCAAGTAGCTTAAAAATAGTCAGGATCACTGTATGTTCAGCCAATTCTCTTTCTCACTGATATAGGTCTTTACAGCACTGTGAAGATGAGAGTGTTTCCTGGTATAGGAAGCCACTATTGTAAAATCATAACAACTAGGTGAGGCTGGCAGGTGTAGAATGTATGTGAACTGTTTGGTCTGCATGGGGAAACTATTGAAATGTAACCCAAGATACAAATCTCAAAAGCGATAGCCCTTCTATATGAACATTTATAAACTCCCTTTATTCTCACCCTTATTTCAGCAGCCCAAAAGTGCTTGGCTGTCTAAAAGTGCAACTCTGCAGACATCTCTATTATCTAGAGAATGGTTAGAATAAAAGAATAACTTAATTCATAGACGAATCCTGTAACTGTTTAAGTGACCAGATCCCAAGTTCATGATGTCTTTTTAATTTTATGAATGCAAAAAGATGGCTAAGGATTCTTCGTTAAAAAGTCATTTATATAAGATTTCATGAATCGTGTCTCTGAGAAACTTTATTGCTCTGTAGTCTTTAATTTCATAGAAGATATATGCAGAATATTAATTTCTCCTTTCTATAATATTATTTTTTGAAACAGGATGGGGCATGGAGATAATTGCTACAATTCATTCATTGATAAAATGATGATCTGATTTCTGTTTCATAAATCATACTCTCAGTGTTTTAAATTACAGGCACATAACTACAAAGCTGAAATCAGAAGTCCTGATTCTGCTATTAAAATAAGATTTCCTTCTTTAAAAATATGAGTTGCTAGGTCTACGTTCATGTTTCATGCAGTGAACCTTTTTCAGCTGACAAGTCAAGATATTTTTGTTCAGCTGCCATTCTTTACACATAAAATCCTATTATCCCTTCAGTTAAATCTGTATAATCCAGTTACCTTCCATGGGATGCATGAATACAGACAAGAGAAAAAATTGACCCTGAACTTGAAATGAGAGCAAAATCCTGTGGATTGTGCAGCAGCTACAGCCTAACCCAATTTATCCTCTCCCAGGCGATGAACTCTGAAATACAAATCATTGGCTTCTTCTTGCTACTTGAAACAATAGTTGGGGACTTGTTAGGAGAAAACCTATTAAAACAGGCTATGCTATTTCAGCTGAGTGAATAATTTCATTATTATGAATATGCCTACAGTTGCTTGCAGGAATAACAGAGGCAAATTGATGGCAATGAGACTTTTCCTAGGACTGAACAGGAATAAGAACTTGGACTTTTTAATCGGCCTGTATAATTTTATTGCAACAAAGGCACAGATCAGTCCTTCAGTAAAGTTAGACACTGTTCAAGAGCAAAAATAT